>ML779536.1:88497-99023 GCA_009831015.1 Picea engelmannii
CATTGTTTCATTTGAATGTATGATGAGTTGTCTATTACATTAATCATTGAGTGATCCCATTGTTCCAAGCATACCTACACATTATTTTCTTAAGTTACCAAGCATCCTTAGCCTACAACCCTAACGAGTTTCTTGGAGTGATAATAGAAGGGAAAGCTGAAGAACCTCGCCGGGAAGAGCCGGAATATTCAAAAACTATGCCAACTGTTGAAGTAAGTACCATTATTCCTCCTGCTAATTCAGTAACATTAAGAAATCAGAGTCACTAGAGAGTTCAAAGCACTGTCACTAGCATCCCACCACATACTCAGTCAGGAAAACTAGGAAGATCTATGGTAGATGAGATGAGGTTACCCACCTTTAGAGGAGATGGATCTGAAGATCTTGATCAGCATTGGTTTCTCTATGAAGTTGTGTGGAGTATTAAGAATATCACTGATGAAGCTTTTAAATAAGCTCAGTTCAGTACTACCCTAAGAGATCGTGCACTGAGCTGGTACATGAAATTTGTCCAAGGAGTTGCACCTAAACCGTTGAATGTCATTAAGACTGCACTAGTTGTCAAATTCAAGAAACCTAAGTCAGAGTCACAGTGCATTACATAACTAAAAGAAATCAAGCAAAGAATAGTTGAACCTGTGTGGGAGTTTGATCAGAGATTTAAGACCTTGATAGGCCATTTGATCTTTCAAATTCCAGATGAGCAGAACAAGGAATGGTTCATTGTTGCACTCTTACCACACATCAGAGCTCCTTTGATGCAACAGAATATTTTTTCGCAAGCTGAGGCACTGGAGATTTCCATGAAGTTAGAATCAACCCCTATGAGAGAATCCATCTCAAGTATGAGTCAAATCTTGAGTCAGCTGACTAGATTATCTCTACAGGTCGAAGATATGAAGAAAGACAAGGGAAAAGATAAAAGAGAAGACATATGGTGTATCATATGTAAATCAGAAGGCCATGACAAGGATCATTGCCCCCTATTTCATGAATACTTGGCCTTTGGAGCCCCGAGTCCTTTGAAGCAAGTTACTCTACCCTGGTGCGAGGTATGTAGAAATCGACATCACCCTGGTGAATGTTACTATTTGCAAAAATATGTCCAGACACCCACAAATATGTATTGCATGTTTTGTAAGTTGGTAGGACACGATGACATGGATTGTAGGGATTATGACCTCATGCATGAAAGGTTGAGGGATATATACAAAATTCAAGGTGAAGTACAACAAGAAGGAAGCACTGCACAATATAATTCCCTAGGCAGAGGAAACTTCAACCCTCGCGGTGGATTCAGAGGAAGAGGAAGAGGAGAAGGTATGGGTCGAGGTTGAGGAAAGATCATTTGTTACAACTACGTGCAGCCATGAAACTTAGAAAGGGATTGTCAGAACCCTTGTACCACTTGCAGCTACTACAACTCATTTGAACATGTTATCGAAGATTGTCCTTTACTGCTAGCCAAACTTTAGGAGAGACGAGGACCTCAAAAGAACCTGCAAGTGAAAATAATATACGTTGAACCTCGTGGAGAGGACCCTAGATTCGTTGTTATCACTAGAGGAGGCATTTTTATAGGAGAAGACATAATGACCCAAGGAAATACTACAGAAGAATCAGGAGTCAGGAAAGTTGCAGAGAAGACATGAGTTTTTGATGCAAAGAAAGAAAAACAAATATTTGAGGAAGCAAGAAAAGAATTCAGCAGAGACCAAGGTTCTTCATCGAAGACACAACCATAAGTAAGAGAATATGGAATTCCTCTAGCATTCGATTAGTCTGCTCTGCGAGGAGAAGGAGAAAAGGTAAGCAAGCTCATGGAATTCTTATATACCTGCATTAAGTTGATTTAGGATGAAAGCGATGTACATGAACTACAAAATTTAATCAGACAGTATGAGCTAGGAAACATAGATCCCTTACTGAATAGAGTAGCACACCAAGTCTCTAAAAAGAGAAGGAAAAATAAGGAATTACACCTAAATGCTCAAATTGGAGAGTATGATATAGATTATGTGGTCCTCGACTTAGGGTTGGAGGTCAATGTCATGATGAAGCAGACCTGGGCACTAATGGGAAAACCTAAGTTTATCTATTCCCCTATCAGGCTTAAGATGGCTAATCAGCAAGTTGTCATCCCCTTTGGAAGATTGAAACATGTCCCTATGGACATTGACAGAGTAAGGATGTTTGCAGACTTTGAGGTAATTGAGATAGTTGATGACAATTGTCCTTACCATGCGTTGTTAGGAATTGATTGGGCTTTCAATAATTCCACTATGGTTGATCTAAGGAAAAGGAGAATGATGTTTGAATGAGATTTCCTTAGGGTCATTTCACCTTTGGATCCTGATGAAGGTCAGAGATACACAAAACCCATCAGAGAAGAAGACCATACATATGAACTGGAAAACATATACAAATTAACATCCAGACATCAGGATTACATTAATCCTACGACGGATGGGAACCTAAGCTGGTGAAGTGACAACGCGTGTTCATCAGATTCAGAAGAAGCACTGGAGAACCATAAGAACAAAATCTATGAATTATCTACAAGAAGATGTGCTCAATTAACTAGATAAGTTTGTTGGATCGACACAATAGCAAGTAACTTGCCCACCTTTGATGGTCTAAATCATTTAGAAGCATTCTTCTTGGACTTTGAAAAAATTGTACCAACACAACAAATATTGTTGGCCATGGATGAGGCCTTGAAAGAAACACCGGCAAGATGGTGGGGGACACACAAAAACAACATTACACACTGGGTACAATGTCACACATTGATGAAAGCATGATTTTCAGAGAAAGTAGAAGGCTGCGAAGTTAGAGACACAGGTCGAAGTTGTCCAAAGGACCACGTGAGAAGTTGCGAGGAGGCCTGGAGAAGCATTCCTCAAGAGAAGTGGGTGCACAAATTTATTAACACGTTGGACACAACCCCTATCAACTGGTACCTTCAAGTAGAACTGTGCCTCATCACTGCAGATTGGGAAGGTATGACTCAGAACTTTGTAACTACCCTTTTATTCGAAAGTCAATATCCTACAGTAGATCAAGCATTACAGATTGTAAGACAGAAAGTATTTGAGGAGGCCCCTAGCCTCCCTTTGGAACAAGAAGAGGACGAATGGACTACGCCTCTCCATAAATTGCAAGGCTATTACAATATCAATGCTGACGAAGACGATGATCCTAGGAAGGTGAACATCACCGAAACAGAAGGCCAACGAGACATAGAAGGACTAGGAATTGAGCTACCTTTCATTGGACAACTGATTAAAATAAAAAAAAATCTTGGAGACAGCGTTGATGAAGATTTGCAGTGTGAATAGGGATGACTTGGATTTAAGAGTACCTACAGTGTTATGGGCCTATAGAACCACATGCAAGAAGCTGACCAAGCAGACCCCCTTTAAGTTGGTCTATGGTCTAGAAGAAATTGTACCCATCGAATATTTGGTTCCTAGTCTGATAATCACCGCCTTTACAAGTATGGATGACATGGGAATTTTTCAAGAGAGGCTTGCGCAGTTGATCAAACTAGAAGAAGACATATTTATTGCAGAATTTCATCAACAGGTATAGAAGGAAAGAGAAAATTCCTACCATGACAGACACATTAAGAAGAAGGCATTTAAGCAAGGTGATTTGGTATTGATATATGACAGTAAGTTCATGAAACATCCAGGAAAGTTCACAACACATTGGCTTGGGCCATATGAAGTTGCCTATGTTACAGAAGGAGGAGTTGCGTAGTTGAAGACTTTGAATGGAGAATGGAAGGAAGGATTAGTAAATGGGAGTTGATTGAAGTTGTACTATGACAACCAGATGCCTCGAAACTCTCAGTAAAAGTTGAAAGAGAAGGGTCCAGGTAGCAGGTGCAGTTGAAACTGGGTACCAGACACAGAAAAGATAGTATGCACAAGGAAGGAAGGGAGGAATAGAGTTGAAAGCACAGGTTGTCCTACGCAGTCTGAAGTCAAAGTAAAACAAAAAGATCAGATCTGAAGTGCCTCAGGATGAGTCACAAGTGAGCGTTGGGGGCCTATTGGCACTTGGGTTTGGAAGTAAGTGAAGATTAAGGAAGAAAAGGTGAAACGTGAACTATGCAGAAGATATAGTGACTGATACTGGGTCGAAGTGAGCAAAAGAGTAGAAAATATGGAAGGAAGTGAGAGAAATAAATCCATTGGATGATGAGATTGAGGATGAAAGATTAGAAAGGAAGATGGATCATGGAAAACTCAGCAAGCATAAAATCCACTGTTGGATGCTTTGGAGCACCACGCGAGAAGGAAGGAAAGACAAGCTGGCGAATCTTTGAAAACGCGGGTCAAGTTGACCTAGGGTTTTAGACACCTAGGGTTTTGACACTTAGGTCTCAGCCTAAGGATGTCAGTGATCTATTGTAATGTATAAATAAAGGTCAATAGGACTTGGGATGGGGTTCGATGATGTTATGAGAAGAGATTTCTATTGAGAGAGAAGTATTGTATCGTGAGAGCAGTCTGTATTGTAATATCTTCCATTGGGTGCGAAGATCAACCCTGCAGCTGGGTGCGTAGGGAGGGGAGAGAGAGAGAGAGAGAGAGAGAGAGAAGAAGAGAATATTTTCTATATAAGAGCATAGATAAGACCTGTATGCTTTCATATTAATATATTATAAAGCACAGTTCTGTGGACGTAGCTTTAGAGAGAGGGTGAACCACGTATATCTTGTGTTGTGTGTGATTGATGTTGTGTTCATTGTCATTTGATATACTACTATTGTATTATTGTGTTAGATCTTATAGATAGTTGTGCGGAGTAGACCTAATATGGTAATTGATATATAGATGTTTTGTTGTTCTTGTATTGGATCCACTTGGTATTCCCTTTGGTTGTAGACATCTTTGTCCTACAACCCCTCCATGGCTACTTCGGGTGAGACTGCATCTACCTCGTAGGTGTTTTTGAAAGGGAAAGTAGTTAGGGCTTATTGGTGCACTCTTGGAGCTGAACCCTAGGTCTGCCCTTGTGCCAAAAATTGGTTCTGTTTCCGGGACACAAAAAAGACAGTCTGCACAAGGAAGGAAGGGAGGAATAGAGCTAAAAGCACAGGCTACCTTGTGTGGTCTAAAGTCGAAGTAAAATAGAAAGATCAGATCTTAAGTGCCTTGGGATGAGTCATAGGTGAGTGTTGGGGGCCTGTTGGCCCTTGGGTATGGAAGTAAGAGATGATTAAAGAAGAAAAGGTGAAACACAAACTGCGCAGAAGACACAGTGACTGATACTGGGTCGAAGTGAGAAAAAGAGAAGAAAAGATGGAGTGAAGTGAGATAAATAAAGTCGTTGGACGAGGAGATCAAGGATGAAAGATCAAAAAGGAATACGGATCGTGGAAAAATCAACAATTGAAAAATCCACCATTGGATGCTTTGGAGCACTGCACGAGAAGGAAGGAAAGACAAGTTGGTGAAGCCCTGAAAATGTGAGTCAAGTTGACCTAGGGTTTTAGACACCTAGGGTTTTGGTATCTAGGGTTTTGACACTTAGGTCTCGGCCTAAGGATGTCGATGAGCTATTTTAATGTATAAATAAAGGTCAAGAGGACCTGGGATGGGGTTCGATGATGTTATGAGAAGAGATTTCTATTGAGAGAGAAGTATTGTATCATGAGAGAAGTCTGTCAGAATGGATTTCAAACCCTATTATAGTAAGAAAAAAACCAAGGAGATTCATCTTTGTGTTGATTTTAGAGATTTGAATAAGGAAAGAATCAAAGATAACTATCCCCTCCCTAGCATGGAGATACTCATACAACAAGTGATTGGTTCATCTATGATGTATATGTTAGATGGTTTCTCTAGATATAATCAAGTAGTGGTTGTAGAAGAAGACATGCTTAAAACTGCTTTCATCACACCCTGGGAGACATATGCATATGTATGAATGCCATTTGTCTTGAAAAATGCTAGAGAAACTTTTCAAAGGGAAATGGATCATGCCTTCAAATATTTAATTGGAAAATTTGTGGCTGACTATCAAGACGATATTACTATTTATTCTAGACTAAGAGAAAATCAAATTGAGCATTTAATTCAAGTATTTGAACAATTTAGATTGTATGGAATATCTTTGAATCCCAAGATTTTTTTTTTTGCAGTGTCATAGAGAAAACTCTTGGGACATATAGTCAGTAAACAAAGAATCTACATTGATCCAGAGAGAGTAAAATATATCAATGAATTGAGCCCTCCAACATCGAGAAAAGGATTACAATCATTTTTTGGTAAGATAAAATTTGTGAGGAGGTTTGTCTCATATTATGCCACAATTGTGAAACTGATAAATTTCTTGTTGAAGAAGGATCAAAAATTTGAATGCACACAAGAAATTCAAAGAGCATTTGCTAAAATCAAGCATGCAATTACTTTATCTCTAGTTCTTTTCAATCCAAATTTTGATCAAGATTTTATCATATGATATTTTGCTTCAAAAGAGACCATTTATTATATTTTAACACAAAGGAATCTCAAAGGATAATAACTTCCAATAAGTTTTATGAGTAAACTTTGCATGATTATGAGTTGAGATATTAAGAAATAGAGAAGCAAGCTCTTTCTTTGGTTAAAGAAGTGGAACACTTCATAGCTTACATCTTATCATCTCATGTTATAGCATGTGTTCTTAAATCTCGAGTAAAAATGATCCTTAATCAACATTTGAGAGAAGGGAAATGGGCTAAATCGTTGGAAAAAATTCAAGAATGTGACATTGAGATCAAGCCATTAAAAGCAGTCGAAGGATAGGCATTGTGAAAACTTATGACAGAGATTGATTCATTAAATGGGGTTATATAAATTTCAATAGGATCTTCTTCGTCCATGACATAATTGTATAAGGATATTATTTTCTATTTAAAATATGGCCAATTTATAAACGACATGTCTCCAAAAGAAACAAGGGCATTAAAGATGAAAGAAAACCAATATGTACTTGTTGCTGAAATTCTTTTTCGAAAAAAAAATTGATGGGATGTTACTAAGATGCATTGATTCAAAGAAATCCAAAAAGGTGCTTATTGAATTTCATGAAGGAATTTGTGGAGGAAATATTGCACCTATAGCCACAGCACATAGAATTATGAGAGCAGGTTATTACTTGCCAACGATTTTTAAAGATTCATATGCAATGATCAGAAAATGTATTTCTTGCCAAAGATTTTCTAGAAAAATGAAAAGAAAAGAAATAGTGTTGCAATATATATCAATTGAAGAACATTTTGTACAGTGGGGACTAGATGTTGTTGGCCTAATTAATCAGAAGTCCAGCAAAGTCCATTAATATATTTTTACTGCAACTAACTATTTTACAAAGTGGAAAGAAGTTGTAGCCCTCAAGAAGGTTGATTCTAAAGAACTCATAAATTTCCTCAAAGATAATATTTTATCAATATTTGGATTTCTAGAGAAGTTTTCTATAGACAATGGATCAATATTTATTGTATAGAAATTTACCAAATTTTATGGGTAATTTGGTAATATAATGGGACAATATTCAAACTATTATCCCTGGGGAAATAGTTTGGAAAAATTGACAAACAAAACATTAATCCATATTTTGAAAAAGACAATTGATAATAATTAAAGAAATTGGTATAAAAAGTTAATAGATGCATTATGGGCCAGTATATTGACACCAAAATATAGAACTGGGTTGTCATCATATACACTAGTATATGGAAAAGAAGCAAAAATGCCAATTCATCTGGAATTAAATGCCTTATCATATGCTATAATTTTTTAAGACACAAAGGAAATATATACTCTCCAGAGAAGATATAATCAGTTGATGCATATTGAGGAACAAACAAATGAATATTTGAGGAAGATAAATAAAAGACAACAATCCCTAAAAACATACTTTGATCAAAGTACTTCAGTCAAATATTTTCAAAGGGGACAACTAGTATTATTATGAAATAAAGCTAAGGAAAAGCCTTCCCTACACACAAAATTTGAAGAGTTATGGATCAACCTATGTGTGATTGAGAACTCCTTGGGATATAATTCTTATTTACTTAGGGATATGAAGGGAACAATTCATATGTTTCCAGTGTAACTTTTTTGAATTTGCAGAGAATAGATCTAGCTAGAAAATGACATACACAATTTGCAGAGAAAATATGAGAAAAGAGAAGCAGGAGAGAAACAATGGAAGAATTATCATTAACCAAAATAATGAATGATAATTTACACATGATATACTCTGTATAACTCAACTAATGCGCATTGGAGGAGAATCCAATGCGCCATAGTGGTGGTCTAGAGTGATCTGAAGACACACCAGCAGTTACGGGAGTAAACTTCCACCTAGTCTATGTTCGAAAACACATGTATTCCCATAGAGGATGAAAACCTTTAGTAACCACTCACATAACGAGATCAAATATCAACACACCGATGTTTTCACATGGTAAAACCCCTATGGGGAAACATACATGGCCCCAGCCAATGCGGCCACTTGGATCAGTTTATTAATGCAAAAGAAAAAGATTACAGAGAGATTTTACAAGAGAGTTTCTCACAATCAATCATTGGAAAATGACCATCCATGCTATTTAAATTGAGATTATGGACCAATCGGGTGTTAAGCCACGGATCAATGGCCATTAAGATCGAGGAAATTATGAACCGTCGGATCACTCTATGTCGGGAACATATCGTGACTGTAGGATTTTCTAACTACAAATGCATACTAAATAAAAACACTAAGAAACAGACTTTTACCTAATGACACATTAAACCAAGTAGATCTTAACTAACTCCTAAGTGTCTAAATATCCTAACATCCCCTCTTAAGAACAACTTGGGATAGGATTGAAGGATTTACAATGTTGACACAATAGGAGAAGGAAGGAGGTATTAGAGCCTATCCCCCCTTATTGACAACTTCCTAAACTCCTAACATAGATCGAAGTTTGGAAAAAATTTCTTATGTAAGAGACTTTGTGAAAATGTCTGCAACTTGATCTTCTCTAGGGAAAAAGAGAACTTCAATAACTTGATCATAAATGAGATTTCTAATGAAGTGCATGTGTAGCTCGATGTGCTTGTTGTGCTGATGTTGAATTGGGTATTTGGCGAGCTTGATGGCACTCTGATTGTCGCACCAAAGGTTGGTTGGATGCTACTGCTCGAATCCAAACTCTGAAAGGATTTTTCAAAGCCACGAGGCTTCCTAAATTGCATTTATCGTTGCTTAGTACTCTACTTTTGTTGAAGAAAGTGCAATAGCCTATTGTTTCTTATAGGCCCAAGTGACAGGTCCTGAACCAAAGATGAAAACATAACCTGCAGTAGACTTCCGATCATCAGGGTCGTCGACCCAATCTGAATCAGTGAAACCAACCAATAAAGGAGTCCCCCCTGAACTTTAATGTATCTCAAACTGAATTGTACCACGGACATAGTGAAGTATCCTTTTAGCTTCTTTTCAATGGATTTCATGGGGTGTTTGCATATACCGGGAAACAATACCAACAACAAAGGAAAGATCAAGACGGGTATGAGTCAAGTATAAGAGGCTACCAACTAGCTGACAGTACATGGTGCCATCAACTTCAGGAGAAGTATAGGTGGTAGTAAGATTGACTCCAGAATGGAAGGGAGAAGGGGATGGTTTACAATCATCCATGTGAAATTGACGAAGAAGGTCACAATAATACTTAGACTAGGAAATAAATATTCCTTCATTGGTTTGCAAAACTTGGAGGCCAAGGAAATAGTGAAAAAATACTAAGTCTGTCATTTCAAATTTCTTCTTAAGGCAGGTTTTCACATGGTTTAAAAGTTTTGAGTCACTACTAGTAAGGATAAGGTCATCAACATAAAGGAGAAGGATTATGAGATGGCTTCCTACTTTCTTGGTATAGACATTAGGATCATAATGGCATCTAGAGAATCCGGTGTCAATAATAAAGTTCTCCATTTTGGCATACCAAGCTCGGGGAGCTTGCTTAAGACCATAAAGAGATTTCTTAAGGCGACAAACAAGGATAGATTCATTCTGGGCATATCCAGGAGGTTGTTCCATGTATATTTCTTCTTGCAAATATCCATGCAAGAAGGCGGATTTAACATCCATCTGATGGACCTCCCATTTATGTGAGGCAGCAAGGGAAAGAACAAGGCATATGGAATTCATTTTGGCTACAGGGGCAAAGGTTTCATTATAGTCAATTCATTCAACTTGGGAAAATAATTTGGCAACTAACCAAGCCTTGTGTCTTTCAACACTTCCATCTGATGCATACTTAGTTATGTAGACCCATTTACATCGGACAAGTTTTATTCCTTTTGGAAGAGGTACAATATCCCAAGTATTGTTTGCCATTAAATAACGATACTCTTCATTCATTGATGTACCCCAATCTAGATGACCTGAAGCTTTTGCAAATGTCTCTGGATCATGAGTCTCTGAAACTTGAGCCAAAAGAGAAGAGGATCACTATAACTATGAAGGTGTTCGAC
>ML779536.1:100732-117042 GCA_009831015.1 Picea engelmannii
TAACTGTTGTTCTCTAATAATATTGAGTTTATCAAACAAGGATTCAATCTTTTCCCAAGCTTCATGGGGGTCATCAATTTCTTTAAAGTGGAACCTTAAATCAGGAGAGATGGAAATTCCGATTTGTCCACCTGCTTTGTCACTCTTATTAGCCCATTTGACTTTCTTATCATCATTAGTGGGTTCTTTTTCCTTTCCCAAGGTAATGTGGTGCATGCCTTTACTTCTTAATAAATCTTCCATATGAGATTTCCATTGGAAGTAGTTGGTGTTGGTAAGCAATAGATTACTTGTAGAAACCATATTAAATATGTAGATAATATAGATTTAAAAATTGAAACTGATGATCTGGATGGAAAGATCTCAAAAAGTTATGCGGTTTTAAAAACAAAAACACTGAAAATGGACTTTGTATGTGAGAGTTATGCCCCTTTTAAAAAAGGCATAAACGGTAACCAAAGGAGCACGTGATAGTGTAAGTTGCTTATGAAGTGACTCACTTTTATAAAGAGAAGTGGGGATCACTTTTACAATGAAGTTACTTTATAAAATAAAAGTTGCATGCAAAATAAATAACTCTAGAATAAAATATTAAAACTACTTATAGTGATTCACTTTTATACTTGAAGTGAAATACACTTTACAATTTGAGCATGAACTTTTTCAAAAAAAGTAACAAAAGAGAGACTTGAACTCAAGACCTCTCTTTAATAAGGAAAATTTTAAACAAATAGTCTAGCAAAAAATATTGTATTTTTTAGGAAGAGGATTGGGGGTGTTTTTGTTGGCCTTGGAGAGCGTGCTCAAAACAAACTATTTTCACACAATAAAAAAAATCCGCTTCTCGATGACAACAAGGGTTAGATCTCGGTTAGATTACCCGGAAGATGCACCTTTTCCTATTTGTTTCTGATTTTTCGAGATCACACAGGGTGCGGGGAAAAGATCATACGCAGATCTAAAAGAGTAGAAACCCGGAAATAAATAATAAAAAACCGAAATAAAACCAAAATAATACTCTGCAAAAATTTAAAAAATGTGTATGCAGGCTTTATACCTCTGGATCTGACTGAAATAGCCGTATATTGGGCAAACAGAAACCTATTCGAGTGAAACGAAAAGTGTTCATGAATGAAACGAATGCTCTGAATGCAATGGAACAGTCCTCTTAGACCAAAAATGTATGGAAATGAAAGAAATGGAGATGAGGAAACTTGGCTTCACGATCTTGATCTACAACAAGAGAAGGTCTTCAAACAGGCTCTGATACCATGTTCGACAACACAAGTATTCCAACAGAGGATGAACACCTTCAGTAACCACTCACATGACCATATAAAATATTAAAACATCGATGTTTTCATGTGTTAAAACCCCTACGGGGAGACATCCACTGCCCCAGCCAACGTGACCACTTGGAGAAGTTTATTAATGCAAAAGAAAAAGATTATAGAGAGATTTTACAAGATATTTTCTCATAATCGATCATCGGAAAATGACCCTCCATGTCATTTAAATAGAGATCATGGACCAATTGGGTGTTAAGCCACATATCAATGGTCGTTAATATCGAGGAGAGTATGAACCATCGGATCACTCTATGTCGGGAACATATCGTGACCGTCGGATTTCCTAACTACAAATGCATACTAATGCATACTAAAGAAACAAACTAAGAAACACACTTTTACCTAACGACACATTAGACCAAGTAGATCTTAACTAACTCCTAAGTGTCTAAATATCCTAACAGTCTAGTGTCTCAAGCAGTTACAGGAGTGAACTGCCACTGAGTTAACTAGTCTCTCAGTCTTCAGTTAACTGACTAAAATAGAGTGAAGTGAGGAGGATATCAAGGAATCATGATTAATGCGCTAGTCTGGTGATGGTCCCAAGGACAATGCACAATATATGTCGATGATCCCAATGATTCATGGTGATAATCCCAATGAGGCGTCTAGACTCCACTCAACTGATCAAACTTAAGTGTGAACTGAAGAGAATATTCTTCTAGAGAAATATTCTCCCTAAACTATAGGATATTGAATAATGAATAATAAACATAGGGAAAACCTTAGGAAAAATAAATCATAGGTGTGTGTGAAGTATCTCTAACACCCCTTGAACATCACTATGGTGAAAATAAAGAATGGGTCCCAGCGAGGAGGCCATGTTAGGTACCCAAATACAAAATATACACTGAAATAAATTATGAAAGAGGGAAAAACTCATGGGAAAACCCCCCTCAAAGTAAAATGTATGTAAAAATAAGAACTGATAGTTGCTAGGCAATTGTGTCCTTCACTCCAAGATGACTGCGCAGAGAATGGAACTTATGCTCAGTGAAGGTCTTGGTGAAGATGCATGTAGTCTATTCTACTGAAGGATAGAATTGTAGGTCAATGATCCCCTCGTGTACTAATTCCTAGATGTAGTGCATGAGTATCTCAATGTGATTCATCCGCTGCCTCTGAATTAGATCTCTACAGAACTTCAAAGTGCTCTGGTTGTCACACCACATGACGATCAATCAATGAAACTGAATACCCAACTCAGTGAGAAAATGGTGTAGCCACATAGCATGAATGGTTATGTTAACTACCCCTCTGTACTCTACCTCAGCGGAATATATATAAATAGAAGAATGCTTCTTGCTCGACCAACAGATAGGCCCAGAACCAAGACTGAGTGAGTAACCAGTGGGATCAATGACATCACCAACCCAGTCAAAATCAGTGAACCTGATGAGGTCCAATGTAGAGTCTGATGCATAGTGAATCCAAAAGGTAATGATGCCATGTATGTATCGAAGGATACACTTTGCATCCTTCCAATGTAGATCATATGTCTCCTACATGAACCTGGAGACTTCTCCAACTGCATAGGAGAGGTCTGGTATGGAGTGTGTGAGATACAACAAGCTCCACACTAGTTGTTTGTATAATGTACTATCAAACATTGGAGTTTCTCCACCATCCTCAAGTCTGACTCCTGATAGGAAAGGAGTTGGGGAAAACTTGCAGTCTTTCATGTAAAATCTCTCAAGGAGATATCGTGCATACTTGGCCTGAGATAGTTTGACATTTGATGCATCCTGATTGATCTCGATTCCAAGGAAGAAATGTAGCGGATCCATGTCTGTGATCAAGAACCTATCATGAAGAATCCTCTTAACTACACCAATCACTAAAGTCGAGAAACCAGTCATCAACAAATCATCAACATACAAAACTAAGAGTAGAAGTGAATCAATTGTCCTGAGCATGTAAACATTCAGGTCTGAATTACAACATAAAAATTTCTATGAAAGCAAGTAGGATTCCATCTTGGCATGCCATTCCCTTGGATCCTACTTGAGGCCATAAAGATACTTCTTTAGTCGACAGACCAAATATGAATCCAGCATAAACCCCTGTGGCTACTCCATATAGATATCCTCAAAGAGATCATTGTGAAGAAATGAATTCTTTACATCCATCTTATGGACTCCCCATCCCTTGGTTGTTGCAATGGAAAGTGCCAAATGTATGGAAGCCAACTTCTCTAATGGAGCGAATATCTCATCATAGTCAATGACATGCACCTGTTGAAAACCTGTGGAAACTAGACTGGATTTGTATATGTTAACATGTCCATTTGTTGTTCTCTTGGTCATGTAGACCCATCTTCACTTGAAAATTTTCCTTCCTGAAGGAATGGGAACCAGATCACAAGTCTGGTTCTCGAGGAGGGAGTTGTACTCCTCCTGCATGGTGGATTCCCAAAAGGGATTTCCAACAGCCTCACTATAAGACTGTGGATATGAAGACTGAACCAAGAAAATATGCCTAGGTAGCATTGGTTCAGTGGCAGTGAGTGCAAGAGGAGGCTCCTCAAAATTAGATCGAGTCCTCCTAGTATCAATTGGATCCCCAACAAGATCTCTTGCATCCTGAAGAGTAGTCTTGGCCCACTTGGGCCTCTCCTCTGGCTCTGCATCTTCATTTGCATGCACTTACTTTGCATCTGACTGTACTAAGTCTGTATCTAGATCATCTGAATCCTATGAATCAAAACTCTCATTTTAATAAGAGTTGGCATGTGCATGTGAATCGTCTCTTACACGTGGAAGAACAAAAGTGTTTTCATGCGGCTAATGAGGTACATGTGAGATACTTTCCTTAAATTGGACACTACGCTCAATGATGAGTCGGTCCGAGGAAAGATCAATGATTCTATATCCCTTCACATCGTCGAGGTATCCAAAAAATATACACTATGTGCTATGTGGATCAAGTGCCTTCCTCGTCTCATAGGGAATCATGGCCCATCCACGTGAACCGAAAATACAGAAGTGGGTCACTTCTAGTTTGAGGCTGCTCCAAGCCTCATAGGGGATCTTATCCTTGACATATATATGGGGAGATCTATTTTTTATTTAGTTTTCACAATTAAGTGATTCATCCCATAATATCTATGGAAGTCACTTTGCATGTAGCATGAAAGATGCCATCTCTTTTAAAGATCTATTTTTCCTATCAACAACTTCATTTTGATGTGGAGTATAAGGAACCGTGTGCTACAACTGAATCTCGGCCTCATGAAAAATATTTTGAATCTCATGGCTGACATACTCTCCCTCATTATCTATTCAGAGGACTTTGATTTTATTTCCTGACTGTGTCTCAACAAGGGCTTTGAAATATTTGAGGTGTTGAAAGACCTATGTTTTTTTCGTGAGAAAGAAAATCCATGTGAAGTGTGAGAAATCATCAACAAAAATGAGCACATACCTTGATTTATTGATTGATGGATGCAGAAAAGGGCCCATGAGGTCACTATGGATCAGATCTAAGGAAATGAAGCCTTCTGAGTCCTTTCTTTGTCGAATTTCTCTTGAGGGTGTTTTCCAAGAACACATACCTCACAAATTCCTTTGGAGAAGTGGATGTTAGGTAGACCATCAACCATTCCCTGGTTGATAAGTTGTTGCATATATCTGAAATTTAAATTCCCGAACCTTTTGTGCCATATCCTGCTGCTTTCATCAACATGGGTAAGAAGTAATGCAGAATATGGTTCAATAAATTCAGAAAATGTGTAGAGTCTAGATTGATCATTTACCTCACTGTTAGAAACCCTGGAATTGGTTTGCATGTCATAGATATCCACTACATTAGGTTTGAATATGACTCTCTTTCTAGTGTCGGAGTTTTTCATATGATACATAGAGAGAATATTGAAGGAAAATTTTGGAACATGTAGCAAATTCTCTAAGATTTAGTTTGTGAATCCAATTCTTCCTTTGTCGGTGACCTCAACTAGAGAGTTTTACCCCATTAGAATAGAAGGACCTTTGCATGCATCCAATGAAGAATCAACTTTTTTTGTGGCTACCATGTGGTGTGATTCACCTAAATCTATGATCCAAGAATCGAGAGAGGAGTTGATGGCAATCAAAGCATGGCTAGAATTGTCTTTCTTGAGATTTTGATCTTCTGGCGGCTTCTTCTTGACACCCTCGGGGATGCGATATCCAAGGTTGTTTTGATAAAGTATTTGGCCCATTTGATCTATCTATTTTTGCATAGATGTGAATTCTGGATGGAATCCTTTATGGAAGTAAGTGCATTTCTCCCCTTTTCTTCCCTTTCCACCTTTTCACCTACAACCACAACACATAGAAATGTGAGAGTAGGTTATTACTCACCAACCATTTTTAAAGATTCATATGCAATGATCAGAAATTGTACTTCTTTCCAAATATTTTCTGGAAAAATGAAAAAAGCATCAATGTCATTGCAATATATAACAATTGAATAAGCTTTTGTATAGTGAGGAATTGATGTTGTTGGCCTAATTAATCCTAGTTCCAGCAAAGGCCAGTCATATATTCTTACTGCAACTGACTATTTTACGAAGTGGCAAGAATTTGTAGCCCTCAAGAAGGTTGATTCTAAAGAACTCATAAATTTCCTCAAAGATAATATTTTATCAAGATTTGGAGTTCCAGAGAATTTTATCATAGACAATGGATCAATATTTATTGGATCTAAGTTTACTAAATTTTATAAGGAATTTGATAATATATTGGGATAATCTTCAAACTATTATCCCCGGGGAAATGGTTTGGAAAAATCAACAAACAAAATATTGATCCATATTTTGAAAAAGACAATTGATAATAATTAAAGAAATTGGCATAAAATTTTAATAGATGCATTATGTGCCAGTAGATTGACATCAAAATATAGAACTGGGTTGTCACCAAAGACACTGGTATATGGAAAAGAAGCAAAAATGTCAATTCATATGGAACTAAATGCCTTATCACGTGTTGTAAATTCTGAAGACATAAAAGAAATATCTACTCTCCAGAGAAGATATAATTAGTTGATGCATATGGAGGAACAAAGAAATGACGCTTTAAGCAAGATGAATAAAAGACAACAATCCCTAAAAATATATTTTGATCAAAGTACTTCAGTCAAATATTTTCAAAGGGGACAACTAGTAATATTATGAAATAAATCCAAGGAAAAGCCTTCTCTACACACAAAATTTGAAGCGTTATGGATCGGCCCATATGTGATTGAGAAAGCCTTGGGATATAATTCTTATTTACTCAGGGATATGAAGGGAACAATTCAGATGTTTCCAATGTAAATGTGTTGAACCTGCACCTAATAGATCTAGCTAGCAAATGGCATACACAATTTGCAAAGAAAATATGAGAAAAGAGAAGCAGGAGAGAAAGACTGTAAGAATTCTCATTAACCAAAAGAATGAATGGTAATTTACACATGATATACTCTGTATAACTCAAATAATGCGTACTGGAGGAGAATCCAATGCACCATAGTGGTGGTCTAGAGTGATTTGGACACACACCAACATTTACGAGAGTAAACTGCCACCTAGTCTAGTCTCTTAGGCAATTACAGGAGTGAATTGCCACCTAGTCTGAGTTAACTAGTCTCTCAGTCTTCAGTTAACTGACTAAAACAGATTGAAGTGAGGAGGAGATCAGGGAGTCATAAGTAATGTGCTAATCTGGTGATGATCTCAAGGACAATGCACATTAGTTGGTGATGATCCCAATGATGCATGGTGATAATCCCAATGTGGCATCTAGACTTCACTCAACTGATCAAACTGAAGTGTGAACTGAAGAGAATATTATCCTAGAGGAATATTCTCCCTAAACTATAGGAGAATGAATAATGACTAAACATAGGGAAAACCTTAGGAAAAAAAATTATATGTGTGTGTGAAGTAACTCCAACATCCAATCAATGGACAACATCTTAAACAAAAATTCTCTTGATCAATCTTATTCTCTCCTATACATAGTTTATTTTCTTTTCATGTACATATTTTTCAATTCTTTATTTTCCATTCTCTTTTCATGTACTGACTCTTTTCCCGATGAGAAATATTATGGATTCTTAGCAACCCAAAAGGGGTTTCTATCCCACAATTGGACCCATTTTTTTATCTTAAATTTTGCTAAGCATTTTATGACTCTCTCTTGTTCATAAGCCTTCTTTTCAAGTTATGTTCCATTCAAATTGCACCTTCCCTCTCCGTCATATCTATTTTGCATCAATACTTAGTCATTTCTTGATTTTTTCATGGAACGACGGGATCATGAGTTGATCATACATTTTTATCCAAGTAAAAATCTCTTCCTTCATCAAAATGCACTCCAACATTCCACGATCCTCATATCACACCATGCTTAGAATTTTTCCAAGTGTTATTACCATGGTTTTGAGTCATTTATTCATTTCATATTTGAATATTCATCTTTCCACTTCATGATACTTAGTCAATCAAACATTCTACTTTGGAGGCAGAGATTGTATCAAAAGTTTAAAAAAAAATCCTTTCTTTCCTTCTCCTGCTTTTCAACACTTAGCCATATTTTTAGATCTCGTCATGGGATCAAAATTACTCCATTTATTTCCTTTATATGTGTTTCTCCACTCTGCTACTCCATGGTGTATCCTCATTTATTTTGTCACGTTATTCGAGTAACATTAAATGCAAATCTTATTGGATACAACAAATTGTTAATTACCAAAGGACCATTATTAATGGCAATTTTCTCAAGACTATCCTCGATAAATTCAAATTAATTCACCTTAAGTATTCTTTTGAAAAAAAAGATGTGGGTTTTATTATGTAAAAAGGGATACTTTGGTATTAATGATCAGAAATATTGTAGATAATTCGCCAAATATAAAGCATGATAGCTAGGAGGAAAGAAATTTTTTGTTGGGATACTTTGAATACTTTTGCGCGAGAAGATCCAAAATATCACTGGTCTAGAGATTACAGACATTACTCTACATTTCCCCCTTAGGAAAGAGATACTAATAATATTTGGATATCTGGAATTGCTAAGGCAGGGTGCGTTTTAGAATTATTTGATGCTATAGATATTTTTATATGGTACACAGATAATTACAATAAATACCAAAGAATCATTCAGTTAAAGGGACAATCTTTGATTTCTTTGGCACCTTCAACTTTCAAAAGAATGCTCAGGTTACCCGAGCCAACAATGACCTTCAGATTTGAAGAAGCCAAGGATTCATGAAATCTAGAAACTCTGGTTGGGACTTATTGTCGTAATTTCTTGAATATCCCACAACAATTCCAGAGGATATATCAACAATACAAGTTAGTCAATTGAGAAAACCATATCAATATATGGCATGGATTCTTGCTAGGATTCTTGGACAGGAATCCACGGCTACAATTCCTCTTCTATCTCTTTATATCTTATACTCTTCTGTCCAACAGAAAGCAATTTTTGACTAGGCAAAAATTATCTCTTCAGAAAAAGCATTTTAATTATCGATTTTTAAGAGGGACAAGAAATTCTATACGTCTACATATTTGATCTTTTCTATAGTATATTGTCATGTATTCCAAGGATTTCATTTAGAAAAGTAGGTCAAATTTAAATTAGACCATGATCATACATGGTACCCTACTGTTGTGGGTAGGAAATCCCTCCTACGGACTAGCACTAAGGGTTTTATCATGCATGCAGAAATGACCTAAAGATTCTTAATTTTTACCATCATCCCATGCCTAAACCCCCATTACTCATATGTAAATACAAGGCTCAAGAGATTAAGTTGACGTACCTTATTTTTAGTGTTTGATGTCRATCCCTTTTCACGCTTGGTCATTCTTTGACTGCAACTCTCCTCCCAATGTTGACCTGCATTCACTAAAGACAAACAAAGAACTCCACATGCATTTGATCTATGAACTAACGGGTTAGAGATTTAATCAATCCTACAATCAATATTCCAATAATGACAATCTCATATGGCGGGACGGGAAAAGCAATTATTTTATTAACTTTCACAATGATACCTTACAATGATAAATTCGGCTATTGCTCCTCGATCCTAGTCCTGGGATCTTCTTCCACTGTCTTCCAACTACTTTGCTCTATAATTCTCTTTGCACAAGGATGGCTAAAGGTTGGGACAAAGGGAATGCTTAATCGGGCATAGTTTCTTTACTATGATTCTCCTCCTTTCAAATGGGACCCCTAACCCTTATTTTATAGGCTAGAAGAAGCTAGGTATTTGGTCAAGTGACCAACCATGCATGGCCTGAAGCTTTAGTTAACTTACCCAAAGATGTGTGTTCCGTCAGCAACTTTCCTTTTTCCATGCTTTTGTAGGTACACGCAGGTTTTCTTGGGTCGGCTAGTGTGTACACACATGCAGTAATGGAGCAGGGTGTGTGGGTCTTTATAAAAGGTGTTTTTGAGAAGAGTTGTTCAGGAGTGTTTTGGCAAAGAAGGAATTTGAGATGGCCTGATGCCAAGTAAGCATGTCTGGTGCAAATTAGGATTATAACACCTTCTTTGTGAAAGCATAAATAAATGTACCATTTTTATGAAGTTTATGATTTGTTTGTTTCTTCTTTCAAAAAACTCATGTATGAAAATGTTACTTCAAGATTAACATTGGACATGGAAACATTTTTAGACAAGAGGGGAAGTTTTGAATGAAATGAACATTACAACATAATCATGTTGATGTTTTGATAGTTGCGAGAGATATTAACCTCCACATGTAACCTATGACTTAGAATAGAATATTCCATAAGCAAGTGAGCCATTAAATAGATGTGTGGAAACCCTATAAGACAAGTTTGCCTAGCAGAATAAATAATATTAGAATATTATCTTCAAGAAATACAACTTGGATCCACAGGAAAAAGATAAATAGAAAATATAATTACAAGAAAGTCAGGTCGGCCCAGCCAGAAAAGTCATTGGACATATTAATGTAAATAGAAGACGTTTTAGCTCATTTGGATACCCAGTTAGAGCACAAGTCTTTTGGAGAGCTACATTTGTAGCTGCAACTATAGTTGCAAGGAGGAATAAGGGCATATGGTCATCTCTTGGTCTTGGTCTCTCTCTAGCACTATCAAGTGATTCTCTTGGTGAAACTCTTGGTGATATTCTTGCTAAGTATGGTGCAAGGTTGAGAGAGTAGTGCAACTGCAGTTTCTACAGTTGTGTATGGAACT
This sequence comes from Picea engelmannii, assembly GCA_009831015.1. NCBI lineage: Eukaryota > Viridiplantae > Streptophyta > Pinopsida > Pinales > Pinaceae > Picea > Picea engelmannii. The sequence goes on from ML779536.1 coordinate 111,284, forward strand.
TATTATGTGGATATGGATAATCTCTCTTATGCGCTACCATTGGATAAGGAGTGCTCTAATTTTATTGATTTGTTGTTGCAATTATCATCTAGGGCTTATCTATTGGTTATGGAGTAGGCTTTCCAGAATTATTCTAAGTAAAGGTTAGTGTGCTCGAGGGTGGCATATGTGAATGCTTATGGTTTGGTGACAATGATATGACATTTTCTATGGTTAAACGAGCATACCAAAATTTCAACATGGTATCAGAGCTAGTTTCCTTCGTAACAGTCTAACCGTTGGAAGGAAGATCCTCAGTTTCCCCCATTTTCAAGTTCATTGAGCACTTTCTGAATTCACTAAGAAGGTTTCTTAAGTAGGGCACATCTCTTCTCTGGATCAGATCTGCAAAATTCTGAAGTTGATAAATTAGGGTTTCCTCATAAAACCCTAGGTATGTAGTGCCAATTACAGTTGCAGTGCCAGTTCCTTTGTGTCAGTTCTTTCATGCCAATTTCTTCATGTCAGTTGCAACGCCAGTTGTAATGTCAGTTGCAACACCAATTGTAGTGCTAGTTGCAACACCAGTTGCAGTTCCATTTGCAACACTAGTTACAATGTCAGTTGCAGCACCAACTATAGTGTCAGTTGCAACACCATCTGTAGTGCCAGTTGTAGCACCGGTTGCAGTGTCAGTTGCAGCACTAGTTACAGTGCCAGTTGTAGCACCAATTGCAATACCAGATACAACACCAATTGTAGTTCCAGTACGAGTTGCAGTGAAAGATTTTGTGAAGTGTTGGGACTATTTTTTGGTTTTCCTAGTGCACCTTACCCTAGGACATTTCTAGCTACCTTTAGATTACAAGTTGGATCACCTTTGAATTTTGAAGGTTCATCATTGCTTGTCACTGCTTTCATATGGTGCCACTACCTATTGATGTTGCCAGAGGTATGTACTTATATATATTTAAATTGTATCACTATTTTGAGTGTGATTGCAGTAGAACAGATCTCTTACAATCGTATATTTAGATGGATCTTGTACCCAACACATTCATAGGAACAACACACTCCATAAATAATATTGTATTAAGTACAGAGGATAGGTTGAATAGAATAATTTTCATCTTGAGTGAAGGAGACTCAAAATAAAATAAAAAACACTTGTTATTGAAGATAAGACTCCAGGTTCCAGGTTACCATGGAGGAATGATTGATCACAACACTAGAAGAGTGTTGTTACTATTTCTTATTATTGTATTTTATTTTGGTTCTTGTTCCAAGTAGGTCACAAACAATAGCTCTGAGAAGGAACTATTGTGATTATTGTTCGCGTTCTTGTTTTTATTATTATAAGAGTATTATTCTTGTCTATTGTTTTCCCCTTTGTTGTCCTTGTTCTGGAAAGGTCACAAATGATAACTCTGAGGGAATCTATAGTGACGGTTGTAGGAGAAAACATATTAGATGGTCTCTAGTTTGAGACATGGAATAAACTGTGCAGATAAGAAGTTGTATACATGACTGTATACATCCATGTACCAAAGAATAAGAAGATGAAGAAGGGTACTTTTGTGAGATACATAGTATCTCATATCGAGATCAATTATAAGGAGAATAAGGCTCCAAAGATAATCGAAAAAATCCCTCCAGTGCAGTCGATCACTCTTCATATTATCAAGAAGAGTTAGTAGAACTAGAAGGGCCTACCCAAAATTGTTGTAGTAACCAAGAAGAGACCAGCATGGTCCCATGAAACTTTGTAGGATGCAACATTGATGAGCCATATCATGAGGAGAATATGGCTCTGAAGATTATACATGCTTATAGGGAGTCGAGCTTCAAAGGGAGAATGGATACTTGAATAATTTGAGATTCATATGGAAGAGGGAGACGTCTTCTAGAACTGACAAATAGATGCCATGGGTTGAGAAGGATAGATCCAAGCTTCAGAGGCTTCAAAGAGATATGAGATCTTATGAAAATATTCCCTTTCTTCAGTAGACTTTTCTACAGTGACCGAGGAGGAATCCAATTAGAAGGACTAGGATATATATCTTTTCCTTGGTTTCGAGACCAGAAGGGAAGTCAGTGGTGACATCCAAGTTGATCTACAAGATCAAGCATGTTGTAGATAAATATCCTAGAGATGTACAAATATTTATTTGTGTCTAGAGGATTCTCCCAGCAAGAGGGAGAAGACTATGACGAGACACTTGCTCCAGTATATTTCTATTGACAAAAAGGTAGCAGATATTTTGACCAAGCCTCTGTTAAGGACAAGCTTGGAGTGGTCCAAATGTTTTTATCTAGTAGTGAGAATTTATGTATTCCCTAGTAGTGGGAAGTGATGTGATCCCTAGTAGTGGTAGCTACCCCAACACAGGTTGGTATGTTGTGGGCATGTTTTCAGGTATATGTTCTTGTCATTGATGGCAAGATCAAAGTATGAAGAGATGGAAAAACATGGACAACGTAAGCTCAGAAGAGATAGTGCAGAGGTGCACGAAGAGTGCAAGAGTGTGCTTGTTTATTTGATGGAAAACAGGCAGGCAAGGAAGATCAACAATGCAGGGATAATTGCATGGAAAGATCAGAAGCATAAACTCCATCTCATAGTTTCGGATACCGGGCATTGGAGGAGTCAAGGAAACAACTCACGACAAGAATGTCGAAACGGTGAAATGTGAAACGTCGAAATACGTTGATTCAACTACATTTTAGAGTTTCGGATACCAGGAGATTGAGAAGTCAAGAGTTGAGACTCTTCAACACAGGAGTCCCAGAGTTGCGAAATCCAGAATCCCAAAATCCAGAAAGAAGCACATCAACAAGAGTTTTACAAACTGGGAAATAAATCCATTTCAGTGTCTCATATATCGAGAGTTGAAGTGTCAAAACACTTCACCACAGGAGTGCCAAAATGATGAAACGTCGAAATGTGAAATGTCGAAATCCTGAAAGCAGGAGACAGTTATGGATACTGGGAGTTGAAGTGTCAAAACACTTCACCACAGGAGTCCCAATATCACGAAATGTGAAACGCCAAAATATAGAAAGCAGGACACAGTTCTGAATATCGGGAGTTGAAGTGTCAAAACACTTCATCATAGGAGTCCCAGAATTGCGAAATGCGAAAAGCTGAAATCCCGAAAGTAGGAGACAGTTTTGAATACCGGAGTTTCAGATACCAAGAGATGGAGGAGTCAAGTGTTGAGACTCCTCATCATAGGAGTCCCGAAGTTGCGAAGTGCGAAAAGCCGAAAAGCTGATCTGACTTCATTTCAGAGTTTCGCACACCAAGACTTGGAAGTGTCGAGAACATTGACATCAAGAATGATGAAATCGCGAAGTGATCTAGGCCGATAGATCCAAGAGGAGAATGTGGCAGACCACGTCAGAAAGGACAGGTGGAATACTATGACACGTGGCACGATCAGACAACGACAAGTGTCGAGTTGATTAGGCATTTCAGGCCACTAGAAATCATAAGTCTGAGTGACACGTGACAGCCACTCCAGTCACGACATGTCATCGAGTGATGCAAGACTAACCTCACTCTGGGATTTTTTTCTTCGGGATATTTAACTCCATCACTCCCCCAAAGTCCCAAAGGCTGAAGTCCCAGGGCAGAGGATAGCCATCCGATCACCATAGATCGAGGTCCGTTGATTTGGAGATTGAAGCACTTATGTGATTGGAGAGGGGTCATATTCTGATTGTCACATCATCGAAGAACTGTAGAAGAGAACTTGAAGCGACAAGATCCATATTGGAGTTTCGGGGATCGAGACATGGAGAGTAACAAAATATTCACCAGGGGGATCCTGAAATGCCAAAGTGAGAAATGGCGAAATGAATGCAAGATTCAATGAAGTCAATTCAACGGTGAAGATGAATTTGAATAAGAGCGGAGGGCTACTGTTGCACTTCACAGTGTAACTGCTAGAAACAAATGATGGTTTATTCCAGAGGATGAGCTCATCTATGACAGAGAAGATGGAGAGTCTCAACTACCAGAGAGGCTGAGGAATCTCGAGATAACACCCAGTGATGATGGATCTGTGGGGGAAACTGGCAGAGAAGCTGAAGAGTTACCATGATGATCAAGCAGAGCACTCAGAATGAGAAGGAGATGCAGAACAGACAGAGACAACGTGGCATACAGGAGATGGGATAGCGGTGGAAGAGTGAAGTGGAGAAAACACCGTAATGTGGAGGATATTGGCGCTGGAGAGGATGCAAGAGAAAGAAGCAAATTGCATGCAGAAGGTGCACAGAGAGTATAAGAATGTTGAACAAAGAATAAATGGGCGTTGTTGTTAAGTTTGATTGAGGTGTGAAGAAGGAGGCAGAGTGCAATAGCAGAAATGCACAAAAGGGGAATGGTGCATTGAAGGGACATGGCACAGAGAGAATAAAAGGCAAAAGAATAGAAAGCGCAAGGCATGTGCAGAAGACACTGATGCAGATAGAGCAACACAGTGTAGCAGAACAGTGATGAGACCAGTAAGCCATTGAAGAACTTTATATCGCTGTAATAAGTCTTAATAGAAAAATTTAGATTTTAGGGTGGTAGGGAGGTTCTAGGGAGGATTTTTTTCCTCAAAGGTTCAAATGGGTGCTTGAACAAATGGAGTTGTAGGTTACATCTGGTTGCAGCCAGAGAAACCAGGGTGGTAGGGTGGTGCAAGGGAGAACTGTTGTTCTTTGTTATACAGGTTGGTGCTTGTATGACTAGAAGTTGGTGCTTCCATCCAGTTGGTGCTGGAACACTTAGGGAGTTGGTGCTTCCTTTTAGTGGGTGCTAGAGAAACCAGGGAGTTGGTTCTTCCTTCTAGTTGGTGCTAGAAAATCTAGAGAGTTGGTGATCTCAGCAACTAGCAACTTGCAAAACAGAGGTTGTAGCATCATTATGAGTTTGTACTCATATGTATGATAATGTAAAGAATGTACAGATTACTTATCATATAAAGAAGAAGAGGTTTTTTCCCTTTATGGGTTTCCTCAGGAAATATGTGTCTCTGTGTATCTCATTTGTGTGAATGGTTTTGAATGGTCTATTTCTTACTTCCCTACATTATTTTGATTGTCATTGAGTGATCTAGAAAGAGTTTAAAATAAGTATGATTTTTTAAGCAAGGTTACAACTGATTCACCCCCCCCCCCTCTCAATTGTCCAACAATTGGTATCAAAGCTGGACCCTTTTATCTAAGGGTAGATCCTAGAGCTTAAACATGTCAAGCCATGAAGGAAATTCAACCAATAAGGCCCCTCTTTTCAATGGAACAAACTTTGTCTTCTGGAAAGTTAGAATGAGAACCTACATAATGGCTTTAGGTGAAGATGTCTGGGATGTGGTAGATATTGGTTATGTAAAGCCAGTTGCACTAGCTAATAAGAATGACAAGCTAGAATTTAGCTTCAATGCTAAGGCTATGAATGTTATCTTGAGTGGGCCTGTAGAAGCAGAATTCGTAAAAGTTATGCACCTAGGAACTGCCAAAGAAATGTGGGAAAAACTCATTAGCAGTTATGAAGGTAATGAGAAGGTAAAGGACGTCAAGCTTCAAACCTACAGAATACAGTTTGAACAACTAAAGAAGAAAGAATATGAAACTATTGTAAAATTATTTCTGAGAGTAGAAGAAATGGTAAATGCAATGAAAGCACTTGGTGAAAAAATTGAGGAACCTTCTTTAGTTCAGAAAATCTTGAGATCTCTCCCAGATAGGTTCAATCTGAAGGTCTCTTCTATAGAATAACTTAATGATCT
>ML779536.1:125134-151659 GCA_009831015.1 Picea engelmannii
AGGTAAAGCCCTCACGAGAATTGAACCTTGCCCAATGGTGAAAAACTCCTCGCTTTCCACCATTGGATCCAACCCCTTTGGGCATGTATAGGCACACTATTATTTATATAATATAGAAGATAAATTCAAGCAAAACATGTTAAAAAAAAAAAAAAACAAGACTTGTGAGAATTCAAGGTTGAAATCTAGTAAATTTGGAATGAGTAAAAGAAAAATATCAAACAAGAAAATGAAGAATTAAAATAAACCATACTCCAAATAAATATGTTTGTTGTCAATCTAGGCATATTACCCAACCAAAATTTTACTCCACATGATTTACATGCAACTGCCATCCCAATCCTCCAACTACATGCAACTATTAAGGATGAATGTTGAGTTGTTAAGATTTAATGGAAATGAAAAATAGAGCATGGAATGGATAAATAAGGAAAAAGAATATGTTGGCATACATAACATTCAAAACGAAGGAGAGAAAATCAAAATATCATCTATGCACTTTGATGGCCCAGCATACCACTAGTACATGTGGAAATCATGAATGGTGTGCCTCTCATTCAACTGGCATATGTTCAAAGATGAATTATTTAAAAGATTCTAGGGTATACAAGAAAAATAAAATTGGCAAAACTCACTAGGTTACAACAAAAAGGAGATGTTAATGAATACACACATGAATGGAAAACACTTGCAACATGAGTGCACATGTTATCACAAGACCAATTCCTCCAATCTTATGTGTTCGAATTAAAGCTTCACATAAGGAATGAATTAGAGATGTATGGTATTAAAACCATGGAAAAAGTCAGACATAAGGCGAAAATAGTAGAATTGAAACTAAGTAGGTCATACCAAAAATATGACAAAGTTTATTCAAGTAAGAAATCCTCCCAACCATAAACACTGAAAAATAAAGATATCTATGCCACATCAATAAGAGGGAAGTAAACAAACTCTGGAAGCTCATCGATAGGAAATTGAAATGCGTGAAATGCTGAGAGAAATGAGATCTAAGAGATAAATGCAAGAAAGAGGATAATTCAAAAAATATATATGATTAGGAGGAAAAAGTAAGAGGATGAGTTACAGATTGAAATTGAAGACACGAAGGAAGAAGAAGAAAAATCACTATAACATTGCAAAATTATAAATGGGAAGGAAGTGGAAATCTCGTACTTGAAACTTAAAATAACCTCTACATTGAAATAATAATCTAACAATGATGAATCCATGCCAACAATATCATTAGCATCAACCTATTGCTCCGGAAAAAAAGAGAAAAGAAGGAAGCAACCCTAGAGTTTCACTTGCACCCATGATAGAGAAGTTGCAACCTAGAACCCTGAAGTTCAAATTAATTATAAAAGATAGGGAGGTAACAATACTGGTATATTAAGGAGGCACTTAAAACTATGTATGCATCAACTTGCTAAGTTTCTAAACCCTTTTCTGTATCCTACCAAGAATGTAAAGGTTATGATAGCTCATGGAAAAGAAGTGAAGGAGGTAGGAAGACACCATCAAATTTCTATACAAATACAAAACATGTAACTAAAAACAAGTTTATATGTGTTATCGCTTGATGGAATGGATATGGAATTAGGACGTAAATGGTTGTGTAATGTAGGCACTTACACAAGCAATCTAGAAGAATAATTCATGTAATTTTATTAGAAAGAACAAAAATATAAATTTTTTGGCCTTCAAAGCTCATCTTACAAGCAAGGTGATTCACAATTAATAAGAAAAAGTCAAGGAAATAAACAACAACAACATCAAAGGACAAAAAAAATATTATATAAATGAGCATCACCTTATTATATAATCTTTATAAATATTATATAAATATTATATAATATTTATATAAATATTATATAAATATTAGGAAGAAAATATTATATAAATGAGCATCGAGGTTTCACGTTACATAACCATGTCAAAGAACTTTAAAGTATGACGAACATGCTACAAAGGAACCTTGCCAATGTTCAATACTAAATTGATAACCCAATCAAAAACCTTGTGGCCAGATAAAAATAATGCCTCAACAAGACATGCTCAACTATAGGAATCCCTATTAACTATGTTTTGAGGACAAATCTCTCTCTCTCTCTCTCTCTCTCTCTCTCTCTCTCTCTCTCTAGAGAGAGAGAGAGGGGGGGGTATAATGTAAATAAAATGTAATTACTAATGTTACAATCATAAAGTCATGATTGTAAATCAAAATTTATAAATCATAGGCATATAAATCCATCATCCTCATTCATGTAAATCACCATTCAAAATTTATAATAGTGAAAAACCAAAAGAAATACATACAAAGAAAAATATTAGTAATTTCTTTGTTTTTCTTGTTCCTACACTCTATTTTTCATTGTGATGGATGTCATCTTCATAAATATCATCATCATCTTCATGTTCTTCAAAATTGAGGTGTGAAATGAGCTACATCTTTTGCCCGCTCCACAATATCTCTATCTTAGACTATGAAATTCCTTCATCATTGATATCATCATCAACATTATTTTCTTCTTCCACATCATTAAATTGATCTAAAGAAGAAGAAATCTTTGAACTATAGTTTCCTTTGTAGCTTGGACAATTTTTTAACTACAATGTGATTCCCTCAACAGAGCAATGTACAATAGAGTTCCATACATTGATGTGATTTCCTCGTTTAGCAATGCGTACAATAGTGTTGAAGGCACACTAGTATTTATGGAGAAGAGAGAGATAGGGGTGCATGCATGCCAAAAACATGCATGTGCTATCTTCAGTGTATTTCCAATTTTAGACATTTTTCTATATTCAACAGTTAATTTTAAATATGTTTTATGCTTTACTTAGTTTTGTATACACGAGTTAGAGGGTGCACTTTATATTTGGCTCAATTATCCATGCAAGCTAGGTGCACTAGGGTTAAATTTCACACTACAAGTCAAGGCAATGTTGTGTGTGCATCTAGATCCATTTTTCTCTCTTCTTCCTAGCCTATAAAGGAGATGCAAGGCACACCATTTGGTATTTCAAGAATTTGAGTTTTACACCGTAGCTTTATCTCTTTTTTTTTCAGAATTAATGTAAAATCAATGATGTTTTGAGTGTTCAGATTTGTATTTGTGTTGGTATTTATTATAAATGTGTGTTTGTAAGTCAAAGTACTCTTAACAAAAAATTTGATTGGTGTTTTCAACGTTAGCGATCTATATTTTTTAGGTAATATTTCTTAGAGCACAAAATATGCCCACCATGGTCTGATTTATGACATGGTGTCAAATCATATTTGTTGAAACTTTCCACAAATTCATGTATGGATAGTAGTGTCACTACCTATGATAGGAATTTGTTGGAAGGGTTCATTGGTGAGAAGCCCCAAATTTGTGCTTGAGAATAGCACATTGGCCTTATGACAAGTTGTTTTTAGGTTGTTTATATGTTTTGTCTATCAAAGTGTTCCAATAGCCATGCGATGACTACATTCAATGTCAAATATGAAGACAAATTTGAAGATCCCTCTAACTTAGTCATGTGGAAGTGTCAAGTACAAATGTTGTTGAAGGAGCATGATATGTGCGACTTCATTGAGAACAATATTGTAGAGTCAATGATCTCATGTTGTAATTCATAGAACATAAAGAAGATATCCAAGATGAAGCAATTCATCCTTGACTCTGTGAAGGACCACTTGATCCCTGACATTACCAGGAAGACCATGGGTAAGGATACATTTGATACTCTAGTCACTCTATATCAAAGTGAGAACAATCAAAAGATAAATTTGTGGTGGAATAATCTTAGAGCCATGCAGATGAGAATGACGAATATCATGTCCACCTACTTGATGACGATCATTGAACTTCATGATCAATGTGTAGTGGTTGGAAACGAGATCAAGAGTGAATATCTAGTACACATATCCCTCTATGGGTTTTGTTCTTCTTTGTAGAACTTTTTCCCAGGGATTTTTACTCAAGAAAAACTTTCCACCTTTGAAAAGATATGGGAGTACTTCAACTAGGAGGAGAAAAGACTAGGGAGTGTTGCAAGGGTAGAGGAAGAGGAGCAGAGCCATGCTCTCATCTATAACATAAATAAGTGCAACAAGAAAGAAGGACATAGGAAGGGTCAAAAAGGGAATAAAGAGGATTCATATTTCTCTAATTAGGAAAAGGACTTGAGCCACATCAAGTGTTTCAACCATCAAAATTTTGGCCACTATGCTTCTCGATGTCATGAGAAAAAGGGGAAGGGAAAGAAATATCAATAGAAAAAATGTGTAGGGAGTGCAGATACATCATCTAGAGTGGATGGTATTTCATTGAAGCTTGAGAGACACTTCTCCATGGTCTCATGTCTTTCATCTAACACCATTTCTAGTGTCAGATGGTATGTGGACAATGGAACCTCCAAACATATGACCTCTTACAAGAGGACCTTCAGTGAACTTTAGGATAAGGACACAAGCATGCAAGTGGAACTTGGTGACGATGCCACATATCTAGTAGCATGAGTGGGATCTATCTTATTCCATATGTTATCAAGTGATATCCTTGAGCTTACTAGTGTATTATATCTACCTAGTTTAACTAAGAATCTCCTTTTATATTTAATGATGATAGACCTAGGATATATCGTTGATTTTGATGATCAACATGTCCAAAGGAGATGCCAAAATCTTGGTTAGTGTTTGGCCAAAGGTATACAAGATGGTGGTCTGCATTGGTTGCAAGGAGATCTTGTGAGAGCCTGACTGCATCACACTAATAAATTGTGTGAGTTTTGACATAAGAGGCTAAGTCATTGGAACTATGGAGCATCAATGATACCGAATGATGATGGAGGACACGCTGCAAGGATCTTCAAAAATCAAGATTGAAAAGAAAGGAGTGTGCAAGCATTGTGCCCTCAATAAGCATGTGAAGGATACTTTTCCTAGTGGCGAGCATAGGTCAATAGAGATTGTTGATATAAGCCACTCAAATGTATGTGAACCTATGCCTTCATAATTTTTATTAGAGGACAATCATTATATTTAATTTATTGATGATTCATGTAGCAATTCTTGGATTTAATTCACGAAGACCGAGGATTGTGAAAAATCCAATCCCTAGGTGACTAAATTTCTTATTATCTCAATCAAACAAATAGATTGTTGAATTTAATTAATGTATACATATCCATATCACTCTATGGATCTGCATGGTGATATCCATACGAATGTAAGAAATTCCATACAATTGTACAGTCTATTATCTCGAACTATGTTCTTCCTAGAAACACCTATTCCCTAGTTGCCCTCTTTGTCTCTCTCTTAGTCATTGAACCTGATCAATTGTTCATGTGTTCAAGTGTGTGTTAACTCTCCATATTGACCTATCTTTATAGTTTTAGCTAAGACCAAAACCCTAATATATTTATGAGATTACTCTTAGTCTAACTCATGCATGCATGAAATACACTTTTAGACTCAACTACTAAAAATAAGATTTTCACTTTTTAACTAAAGTGAATTAAAAAATAGAATTTCCTTTTTAAAAATAGAATTATTTTTCAAAACTTACTTTTCGAAAATATCTCGAATTAATTCTTGCACGTTCACACAACTTGTGCAAAATTTCCTATTCGAGCTATAATTCTCAACAAGGATGAGATTTTCGTGAAGTTTCAATATTATAAGGCTCTTGTAGACAATCAAATAGGAAAGAATATTAAGGTGTTAAGGTCTAAAAATGGAGGGAGAGTATACCTGCTTGGAATTTGACACATTTTGCAAGCATGCAAAAATGAAGAAGGCATTAGCAATTCCCTACAACACTCAGTGGAATGAGGTTGTACAAAGGAAGAACGGGTCCATCATAGAGGTAGTGAAATCTATGATTCATGATTTATATATAACCATGTGTCTCTAGCTAGAAGCATGTCTTACAACTATAATTATTCTTAATAGGTGTCCTCACATAGTTTTTAAGGACAAGACACCAAAGGAGGCATTCATATCTGAGAAGCCTTAGGTAGCACATCTTCGTGTTTTGATTGTCTTATCTATATTCATATTATTGATGTCAAAAGGATGAAGCTAGAACCTTCTATTTTGCAGGGTATCTTTATGGGTTACTTTGTGTAACATCTTCTACCTTAATCGAGGAACATTGCTTGTGGAAAATACACATAATTTCAAAAAAAAACTGCTAACTAAATTCTTATAGCTTACCAGCTATGAATTATACATAGATTTAACCATTGTCTGATACAATATAATTAAATGTGTCTACATCATTATAAATGAACATGACTTTTTCATCCTCGTTCAAACAAAATTCATGCACAACATCCTTTTTACTGTGCATGACAACTATTCTCAGTGCGCACACAACAGGCTTGTACTGCGCGCGGTAACTATTTCCAGCGCGCGTGACAATTCGAGCACTGCCCCGAAATCTGTTATTGTTACATACTAAAAAGGATTAACACATACATTTAAATTCGGAATTACGAACAACATGAAATTCAAGCTCATGCAATTGTCCATACTAGTCAAACAAGTAAATACAGGTAATAAATTCACCACAACAGTAGATAATTCATTCTCATGCATAGAGTAAAACGCACAAAATTTAAACTCATAAATTAAATCAAGAAAACAAATAAACACTTTTTAAAACAATTGTGCAACCAACTTCTTGGGAAGGACATTCCACCTAACCATAGACTCGTTGTTCCAAATATCAACAGCAAGTCACCTCTGAGTTGGGGCTAGGAATCCATAATAAAAGGGTGTCTCTCACAATCCTCTCACAACTCAATATCTCACAACCCACTGGTATTCTCCTGCAGCTATCCCGAATTTCCTCCAGCTCTCTTCCTCTTGACCTGTCCAACCCAAGGAATGTACCTCTTACTGCTCTCACTCCATTATATATCCCATTCGTTTATCAAAGTCTCTCTAGCACAGGTAACTAGGAATATCTCTATTGGGAACTCAAGGGAACTCACTTCCAGGAAAACTACCAGCAATAACAGCAAACACTTGTTATCACAGTGCAATTCACACAAGAGTTCACTCTTCAGGCCTGACAACATGGCTCTTCAATATTCAACTCTGAAGCGCTCCAAAAACACTCCATCATGCTCCACAACTTGCCCGACCTTTTATTGATGCTTGAATCTGTTATGACCGAAATGGAAACCTCATGAGGATACAAATCCCCCTGTGTTTTTATAGAGGTGGTACTCCTCTGTTATAATTTTCGTGGGACTCGGGGTCTTCAGAATGTGGGATTTTATAGAAGTCAGTCATGGTAATCAAAAGAAAGTAAAAATATAAAAACAAAAAATGTTTTATTTTCTTTTAAATAAAGTTCCTAGGAGTGGACCAGGAACCACACACATTCACACATTTAAAGAAAGTAAACAAAATTTCCTCACATCCATCATAGTAGGGATAAATATTTTTTATCACATAAAAAATAAAAATAAAATGATATGTATGCATAAAAGAACTTTGACAGAGTGATACAAGGGAAGCTCAAATAAATGTAATGATAGATCAACCTCAAATACTTTATATTCAGAAAACTAGGTTACAAAGTACAGTCACGATTGTTCCCAAAATAGCTCTCTTGGAATTTCTAAAAAATATATAGTTCATTACATATTCTCCGAAATTTAAATGTGTTTGTCATAAAGACTGGGATTGGGGCTCTCGTGGACCATAAAGAAAATATATATATATATATATATATATATATAATAATGAAGTTTGTAGAAGGAATAAAGTGGGTGGCAGAAGATAGCAAGACCTGGTAGGAAGAAAACAAAAATTATCAATCTTCAATTAAACCTTTCTATTTAAACAGGTGGAGTAATTGGATGAAGAAATCGATAAAGAAAGAAATATTTGATTATTATTAACTTACTATGATGGTATATCCTCCTTGTCACTTTCTTGCTGATGTCATTTTATTGCTTTCATCGACGGTTACGGGAACTGTCTCAACTATTTTTTTCCCTTCATCAGTCATTTTGTCGATAGATTTTTTAAACCACTCTTCGATATAGCTTCTTATTGGTACCACGTTGATTTCATGCTAGATTGTTATACTGAAAATCTCTCCCTCCAAGTCCCTTAGATCAATGGAAATATTACGCAAATATTCTTCAATATCTTGATTTTTTACTGAATAATCCACTAGCCAGTTCTCCATGTCATCTTCACTATACTTAAGAATGCCATAGAAATTTTCAAATGATAACCCTTTAAATATCTCAACTTGTTCGTCAAAGGATTTCTTGGTTAGGAAAAACGAGTTGAGAATCAATTTGGTGTCTTGGACCTCATTGGTGCTTCCAGCTAGGTCTATTTCAGTTAGCCTTTTGAATAATTATTCTCTCCTTGTTATGGCTTGGTTGCATGCTTGGAAAATGATATTCAATTTTTGTAACTTTTCCTTCCATCATGCGTTCAGTTGTTTTATCTGGTTCGAAGAAGGGAGATCATCCTCTCTTCTTCTCAACTATGTCATATTGGTAACTTTAAAACTAAAGGGTACGACCACGTCAAGGTAAAAACCTTCTTCATTTTTTAAATCTGCCTGTAAATATTCATGGAAGGCGTGTGCCCTCATTCCAAAAGAGACCATGTTCTTTGACATTTCCCAAGCCTCTGTAATTAATTCCATTATTTTCTTAATGTTCTTCTCCACATAGCCCTTGGTTGATGTGAGCAAGCTTAAAGATCCTTTTAGTTTTGTTGCAGGTGTGGTAGACAAAATTATTGCTAAAGGACTAGCAATCACTAGAAGAGGCATCAAAGCTTCTTCCAATTCTCTGACTATTTCCTTTAACTTAGCATTCTCTGATTCAAGGCCTCCAATAGAATCGTCTAGAGAATATCCGGTTTCTCAGCGAATTTGGGAAATTTGGGAAGGTCACATGTGTAACACACCCACGACGGGGCAAAACAAATTTTTCTTTTGTTTTTCTTAAAGGGAAGAACTCCATTCATGATTCCTAATTTTGGAAGGTCAGGGGATCAGTCTGACCCCCTAGTCAAGGGTCGTTCTTAACCTTGTTGAGATGGAGGGCTCTTTGATTCCCTATTGGGACCTCTATTTAAACAATTCCACGGGTCCTCTTTATGAAACTCTGCCTATGTGACTAAGCACCAAGTGTGAGCTTCACCTCCACGCGACCACAGGTTGTGACCGCACGCCTACACAAAAGGGTTTTGAGACTTCGCATGTCGGGACTTTGGCATATGAGACACCCCTAAATCCCCAACTCCTGAGTTCTGAAAGGGCCTAACAACCTTTATCTCCCTCCACTCACGTGGTCATTCCCATGACCACAGGCTTAACCTAAACGGTGTGTCGCATTTCACAACTTCGGGACTTTCGATGCAAGGCGCCCCAACTCCTCCAACTCCCAGGCTCTGAAAGGGTCTAACAACCATTATCTCCCTCCACTCATGTGGCCATCCCTATGACCATAGGCTTAACCTAAAGTGCATCGGAACTTCGTGTGTCGCGAGTTCTCATGACTTCCCTCTTTGACCTTTCCCTCCTGCAAGTCAGCGAAATGATGAGCTCTCGCCACATGTCCTCCTTGATGGACGACCACGATCAAATCGTAATTTCACAAATCGCGAGTTTGAAAATTTATGTTCTTTGACCTTCTTGCTCTGCGAGTTAGTGAAATTTTTAGCTCTCACCTTGTGTCCTCCTTGATGGACGACCACGATCAAATAGCAATTTCGCAAATCGCGAGTTCGAACAAGTATGTTCTTTGACCTTCTTTCTCTACTAGTCAGCGAAATGCTAAGATCTCGCCACGTGTCCTCCTTGATGGATGGTCTCGATGACATCACAACTTCTGGTTTCAATATTTTAGTCACGCCAATGTGTGATTCTCCCGATGTGTGAATTTGCGATGTCTAAAGTAGTCAAGGCGTTAATGCCTGCTCTCCTTCTTCGAATCCGACAGTCGTGACAGACCTTGGATCCTCCCAAATAGATCTCGTCCATCCTTCTTTCAAATTAAAGGGCCTTCCCCTTCGATACCTAAATCTCTCTATCCCTCCCGAACTTCGCCGGTTATAAAGGAATTAAGAGTGTTACGTTGTTACTCCTAGACTTAACACATAGAGGGATATTCTACGCAACTATAGTGCTCCTTCATCAGGTTTAGGACTTAAGTGGTTCTGGGTTTTTTCTTACCACGTAGAGAGAGAGCCTATGCATATATTCACTACCTCTCCTAAGCTTAACAGACCCCGTCCTCATAGGGATTGCGGGATTAAATATCCACATTCAGGGAAGTACTCACTCGGCTCTAGGACGGTGATGAAATTCCCTGGGGAAAACACCTTCAAGTGATTAAATTGGGGCACATGGAACTCCAAGTGGGATTATAGGCTCTCAAGGAAGAGAAATCATGTTCGTAACTCAATCATTTAATACAGAGAAAGAAAACTGTATAAATATGTAAATATTCGCATGCATCCATTATTTTCAATTCAAGAAAAACATAAGGTAATAAAAAAATTCTCAAAACCATAGAGTGTGATGCGATTACTGAAAGGGGTGCTCGTTTCCACCCAACCATAGGCTCATTCATTCCCCATGGATTTATCACTGGCCACCCCCGAGCTTAAGCCACGATACTTTCAAGATTCGATCTCTTACTTCCATCTCAACGGAAGTTAGGGATGAGCTCAACGGAAGTTAGGGATGAAGGTTAGTCTCCTTCTCCCAATATAGAAAATAGATCAGGACGAAGGTTACTCTCCTTCTCCTGGTTCAATCTCTAATTTTCTGTGATCAGAACTCACTATCTTCGCTTTCCATCCTCCCTCATACCTGAGATCTTCTCCTCTCATCTCTACATACTTCCCCCTCCTCCCCCTGTCCACCACGCTTCCTTAATTTCCCTCCTCAGGAAGATTGTGTGTGGCTCGAATTCCCCAGTCTGTGGTCAGGTATGGAAGCCTTATCGATGGGCAGTCTGCCCCATCCCTCATTAACTCTTGAGGAGGCCTTCCCACCTACCAGCCTGACGGGAATTCATTCCTGGTCAAAGGGTTGTTTTGATTTGAGCAAATTAATTCCAGCATGGTACTGGTTCGGTGGAGGTTAACACAACCATTTAGGGTTCCCTCCGCCACCTTTTCATTAGAAATCATGGTCTCTCTCTTAGCACATCCCCTCTTTCAGCAGTCATGCAACACGTAACATTTTCTACTAAAATAATCAGAATTTACATTCATTGACCTTCTACACAAGGTCCATCAAATCAAATGTTCACACTTTTAATTTTGTCATAGTTCCTCGGCCCATATATTTATATTTACATACTAGGGGAAATAGGGTGTTACAATTCCCTCCCCCTTAATGCAATCATCGTCCTCAATGTTCTATCTATCAACATGATATGTATGTACAGAAGTAAACAAAATCAGATATGCCTGTCTCATGGCATCTTCCATTTCCCAGGCAGCCTCATCTGGGCCAAAGTGTTTCCATTGCACCTTGACCTATGCAATGGTTTGGTTCCTGAGTGAGGTTTCCTTCCTTTCTAATATGCATTGGGGTTCTGGCAAGAATTCTCCCTCCGGATCCACCTGGATCACAGACCAGTCAATTATATGATTAGCATCATGTACATATTTCTTCAATAATGAAACATGAAAAACATTATGTGCCTTTACATTGGGAGGAAGTGCTAGCTTGTAGGCTACAGGTCCCACTCTATCTAAGACTTCAAAGGGTCCACAATATCGAGGTGCCAACTTGGTACAGGCTCCCATTCTCAGGGAACTCTTCCTGGGTCTAAATCTGAGATAGACATGGTCTCTGGTCTTGAACTCTTTGGGATTTCTCTTTTTGTCGGAGTAACTTTTCTGTCTATCCTGAGAAATCTTCAGATTTTGTCTTATCTGAACCACTTGTTGTTTCGTTTCTTTCATCATGTCGGGTTCGATTGTAATTCTGTCCACTGGATTGCTCCAGCTGATTGGAATCTTGCATTGTCTACCATAGAGGGATTCAAAAGGGCTCATCTTCAAGGATTCTTGATAACCATTGTTGTAGGAAAACTCTACCCAGGGTAGGTAGTCTTCCCACTTCTTAGGCTTATGCATTACATGCATCCTTAGCATTTCCTCTACTATTTGGTTCACTCTTTCTGTCTGTCCATCAGTTTGGGGGTGATAAGCTGTGTTGAATAACAATTTTGTCTCCAAACTGGCCATTAGGGATTTCCAAAAACTTGAAGTGAATTTGGTATCTCGGTCAGATACAATTTCCTTGGGCATGCCATGCAGTCTGAATATCTCCTTCATGAAKATGTTGGCAATATCTATTGCCTTSCAAGTTGTCTTGACAGGGATGAAATGAGTAGACTTTCTCAGCTTGTCCACCACGACCATGATGGAATCATTTTTCTTGGTCGACCTTGGTAGTCCAGTGATGAAATCCATGGAGATGGTTTCCCATTTCCATTATGGGATTGGTAGGAGTTGTAAAAATCCTACTGGATGTCGATGGTCTGCCTTAACTTGTTGGAACTCTAGGCACTTAGCTAGATAGTTAGCTATGTCTTTCTTCAACCTAGGCCAATAGAATTGTTTCCTAGTGGTCGTGATCATATTATGATATCCTAGGTGACCAATATATGGTCTCTTATGCATTTCATCCATTATGGACCTATTCAATTCGTCACAGTTTGGAATATACAATATGTTTCTGTAAGCCAGCAACCCTTCCTCGAGCATTTGGTAGCCTTCATACTTCAGCCCTGTAGGTTCTTGTCTTAGGTATGAGGTCATGGTCTTAAAGAATGCATCTGTCTCTTGTGCATTTCTGATTCTTTCCCTGACATTCGTTTCACAGGTGCTTACTGCTGCCAGATGAATCCTTTTTATACTTCTGCTAAGGGCATCGGTCACCCTATTTTCCTTTCCTTTTATGTGTTTGATTTCGAAATCAAATTCATTTAGGAGATCCATCCACCTAGATTTCCTGGCATTTAGTTTCAGTTGATCAAACAGGTGTCTCAACCCACAATGGTCTGTCATAAGCACAAATCTCCTTTCCAGGAGGTAGTGCCTCCACATTTTTAAAGCATGTACTATGGCAGCCAACTCTAGGTCATGGGTCACATAATTGATCTCATGTTCATTTAATTTTTGGGACGTGTAGGAAATTACACGTCCCTCTTGCATAAGGACTCCTCTGATTCCTTCCTTGTAGGCATCTGTACATACGAGGAAATCATTACCCAGCTCTTCAATATTTAGCACAGGTGCATGGGTCAGGAGGTATTTTTGTTCTTGAAATATTTCTTCACATTTTGATGTCCAAATGAATTTGATCTCCTTTTTCTAAAGGGAAGTGATTGGACAGCCAATATTGGAAAACCATTTTATGAACCTTCTATAGTATCTGACTAAGCCCATGAAGGATCAGATATCTGATACATCCTTTGGGGTAGGCCATTCCATAATAGATCTGATCTTATCGGGGTCCACTGCCACCCCTTCCTGAGAAATGACATGGCCTAACTAATGGACTTTCTTTTGAAAGAAATTTCACTTGCTAAACTTAGCGTAGAGTTAATGCTCTCTTAGTACTTGAAGTACGAGTCTAAGATGTTCCTCTTGCTCCTCCTCGTTCTTGGAGTATATTAGGATATCATCAATGAAAACCAATATAAATTTGTCCAAAATTTTGTTGAGTACATTATTCATCAAGCACATAAAAGTGGCGGGGGCATTGGTTAACCCAAATGGCACCACCACAAATTCATAGTGACCATACCTCATTCTGAAGATTGTTTTGTGGATGTCTTCATCCTTAATCTGGACTTGGTGGTATCCAGACGTCAATTCGATCTTCGAGAAGATGGTAGTGCCTCCCAGTTGGTCGAACAAGTCATCGATTCTGGGTAAGGGGTATTTTTTCTTTATGGTTGTCTTATTGAGTTGTTTGTAATCTATGCACAGTCGGAGTGTGCCATCTTTCTTTTTCACAAAAAGGACAGGTTCTCCCCACGAAGATACACTGGGTCAGATGTAGCCTTTGTCCATCATCTCCTTTAGCTATAGCTTGAGCTCAACCAGCTCTAGCGTGCTCATCCTATATGGCATTCTAGATACTGGTACCACCCCTGGTGTAAGCTCTATCGAGAAATCAATATCCCTTCCCAGTGGTAGACCCGGTACTTCTTCGAGGAACACGTCCTTGTATTCTCTTAATATGGGGTGGTCCTCTAGGTTTGGTTTTTCGTCCTCAACGGATTCTGACACCTGTGTTGCATATAAGGAGCACCCTTTTTTGCAATACTTTTTCATTTGAAGGGACGATATTTTTCTCACTGAGATAGGCTTATGGATCCCTTGGAGGGTCATTTTTATCCCTCCTTCTTCTACACATTCTAAAGTTTTATGATAACAGTCCATTTTAGTTTTATAAGAAGCCAACCAGTCCATACCAATCAACAAGTCATAAGATCCCAAGGGAAGTATGTTAAGGGTCGCTCGGGTGGGAAATCCACCCATGATGAATTGGCAGGATGGTATAGCCTCTGCCACCTTTATTTTGGTCCCAGTGGCTAGTTGTACCAACCATGGTTTAAAATGTTTAATTGGTTGCAGTTTACACTTATCAGCAGTCTGAGGAGATACATAACTCAAATTAGAACCTGGGTCAACTAAAATAGAAATTGGATGGTTGGCAGTCATACCTTCCAGCTCCACTACTGAAGCTTGGTGGTCATCTTGATTATTGTCCAGGGCTGCATAGATTCATGGCATTCTCCTAGCCACGTCATTGATGGTGGTAGCTTCTTGGATATTGTAGACCCCCTTACTGTTTTGTTGTCTGTGTGGGAAGTCCCTCAATCTATGATTTTCTCCACAACCCCAACATTTTAAGGGTTCCTTCTTTAGGTTATCATTCTTTGTTGGGACTGTCTGAAAAGATTTATTTCCACTTTGAGAGGGGAAATTTTGTTGATATACACTTCTAGCAGAAAGGCTCCCTCTAGAGTATTTTCCATAGTTCTTAAATCTTGAGGAGTTAAACTTTTCTTCTAGAATCTCGAACTACTCTTCTTCTTACAGTCCTTGTGGGGTCTTGTCTTGCTCCCAAATTGTTCATAACAATACCTCGCCTTCCGGATAGCTTCTTCTAAGGTCCTTGGTTCGTCGAACTCAATCCTATCCTAGTAGGTCTGAGGTAACTCACTAATGAACTGTTGCATTTTTTATTTTCCGTATTTTATGTAGGGTACATACCTCAGTAGTTCAAGGAATTTATTGACAAATTCCTCTATGGTGAGTTGTCCCAGTCGAAGTTCGTAGAATTCCTTAGTTTTCCCATCCATGTATTTTCTGACAGATATTGCTTCTTGAAGTATTTCTCAAACTCTTTCCATGAAAATTCCTTCTCATGAACTCCTTTCACATTCCTAAGGTCTTCCCACCATATGGAAGCCTTTCCATTCTGGTTGAAGATGGCTATTCGAGCCTTCAAGTTTTCAGAGTGGTCATGGACTCTGGAATACTTATTTAAACCAAGAAGCCAAGCTTCCACCTCTTCTCCTGTCCTAATCTCTCCATCAAAAGAGGGTGGTTTGGATTTCTTGAACTCTTTAGGACCACAGGTTTTGGAACACTTTTGTTTCTTTCCTTTCCTCTAAGAATGCAAGTTGGCCCTTCTACTAGAAGATCCTTCGGAGTTGTCAGATTCCTTTCCAGGTAACTCCCCCGATGAGTGTCCCCTACCTCCAGGTTGGACCTTCTTTGCGATACTTATCCCAGTGGAGCCACTTATGGAGTCATGTTTTCGGGTCTTGGGTGGACTCTGACTTCCCTTCTTGTGTCGTCGATCCGCATGACTGGTTGCGGGTTCATGCTGTAGTTGCCTCTTTATGTCAGATAAGCTCTGTAGCAAGACTGTGTTAATTTTTTTTTATTTCTCTTGCTCCTTTATCAATCTCTCATTGTCAGCCTTGAAAATCTGTAACTCGGCCCTGAGGATCCTTGTAGTTTCAGCCAGATCTGGAGGGGTTTCCACCGCCCTCCTTTCGTCAGATTCTTTGTCTCTATTGTGGGAGCCATCCCCCACTTCATGACACATCATCATCCTTTAGTATTGGAGTTTTCCCATAATTTCCTAACTTCTCAATTGTTGACAAAACACTTATTGTTAGCTAATAGTCTATTCGTTCATGAACAATACATGGCTCAATTTCTTAAATGCATACACACAGCAGAAAGTTTTCATTCCTTTCTTTAATAACATTTTTAGATCATCCTTTTTAATAAAGAGGTAAGGTAGAGTGGCATTCTTTTAAGAGTACTCTAAATAGAGTTTTTAAGTGACCCGTCCATGAGCCCAAGCAGTCCAAGTGTTGTAACCCTACTCTGATACCATTTTGACACACACCCATGACAGGGCAAAACAAATTTTTCTTTTGTTTTTCTTAAAGGGCAGAAACTCCATTCATGATTCCTAACTATGGAAGGTCAGGGGATCAGTCCGACCCCCTGGTCAAGGGTCGTTTTTAACCCTGTTGAGCTAGAGGGCTCTTTGATTCTGTGTTGGGACCTCTATTTAAAAAAATCCACAGGTCCTCTTTATAAAACTCCACCTATGTGACTAAGCACCAAGCATGAGCTTCACCTCCATGCGACCATGGGTTTTGATCGCACGCCTACACAAAAGGGTTTTGAGAATTCACATGTTGGGAATTCGACGTATGAGACACCCCTGACTCCCCAAATCCCGAGTTCTGAAAGGGCCTAATGACCGTTAGCTCCCTCCACTCACATGGCCATTCCCATGACCACATGCTTAACCTAAACTGTGCATCACATTTCGCGACTTCGGGACTTTCGATGCAAGGTGCCCCAACTCCTCCAACTCCCGGGCTCCAAAAGGGTCTAACGACCATTAGCTCCCTCCACTCACTTGGCCATCCCCATGACCACAGGATTAAACTAAAGTGTGTCAGAACTTCACGTGTCGTGAGTTCTCTCGACTTCCCTCTTTGACCTTTCCCTCCTGCGAGTCAGCGAAATGTTGATCTCTCGCCACATGTCCTCCTTGATGGACGACCATGATCAAATTGCAATTTCGCAAATCGCGAGTTTGAAAAGTTATGTTCTTTGACCTTCTTTCTCTGTGAGTCAGCGAAATGTTGAGCTCTTGCATCATGTCCTCCTTGATGGATGACCACAATCAAATCGCTATTTTGCAAATCACGAGTTCGAACAGGTATGTTCTTTGACCTTCTTTCTCTGCGAGTCAGCGAAATGTTGAGCTCTCGCCACATGTCCTCCTTGATGGATGGTCCCAACGACATCGCAACTTCTGGTTTCGAGAGTTTAGTCGTGCCAAGATGTGATTCTCCCGATGTGCGAATTTGCGATGTCTAAAGTAGTCGAGGCGTTAACGCCTGCTCTCCTTCTTCGAATCCAACGATCGTGACAGACCTTGGATCCTCCCGAACGGATCTCATCCATCCATCTTTCAAACGAAAGGGCCTTCCCCTTCGATACCTAAATCTCGCTATCCCTCCCGAACTTTGCCGGTTATGAAGGAATTAAGAGCGTTACGCTCTTACTCCTAGACTTAAGACATAGAGGGATCTTTGACACAACTATAGCACTCCTTCATCAGGTTTAGGACTTAAGTGGTTCTGGGTTTCTACTTACCACGTAGAGAGAGAGCCTATGCATATCTACAATACCTCTCATGAGCTTAACAGACCCTGTCCTCGTAGGGATTGCGGGGTTCAATATCCGCATTCAGGGAAGTACTCACTCGGCTCTAGGACGGTGATGAAATTCCCTAGGGAAAACGCCTTCGAGTGATTAAATTGGGGCGCATGGAACTCCAAGTAGGATTATAGGCTCTCAAGGAAGTGAATGCATGTTCGTAACTTAACAATTTAATAAAGAGAAAGAAAACTTTATAAATATGTAAATATTTGCATGCATCCATTATTTTCAATTCAAAAAAAACATAAGGCAAGAAAACACTTATCAAAACCATAGAGTGTGATGCGACTACTAAAAATGGGTGCTCGTTTCCATCCAACCATAGGCTCAGTCACTCTCCATGGATTTATCACTGGCCACCCCCAAGCTTAAGCCATGATACTTTCGAGATTCGATCTCTTACTTCCAGCTCAACGGAATTTAGGGATGAGCTCAATGGAAGTTAGGGACGAATGTTACTCTCCTTCTCCCAATGCAGAAAATAGATCACGACGAAGGTTACTCTCCTTCTCCTGGTTCAATGTCTAATTTCATGTGATCAGAACTCACTGCCTTCGCTTTCCATCCGCCCTCAAAGCTGAGAGATTATCCTCTCGTCTCTGCATACTTCCCCCTCCTCCCCTTGTCCACCACGCTTCCTTACTTGCCCTCCTCAGCAAGATTTGTGTGGCTCGAATTCCCCAGTCCATGGTCAAGTCTGGAAGCCTTACCGATTGGAAATCTTCCCCATCCCTCATTAACTCTTAAGGAGGCCTTCCCACCTACCAGCCTGACAAGAATTCATTCCTAGTCAAAGGGTTGTTCTGATCTGAGAAAATTAATTCCAGCATGGTACTGGTTTGGTGGAAGTTAACGCAACTATTCTAGGTTCCCTCCACCACCTTTTCATTAGCAATCGTGGTCTCTCTCTTAGCACATCCCCTCTTTCAGCAGTCATGCAACACGTAACATTTTCTACTAAAATAATCATAATTTACATTCATTGACCTTCTACACAAGGTCCATCAAATTAAACGTTCACACTTTTAAGTTTTCCATAGTTCCTTGGCCCATATAGTTATATTTACATACTGGGTTAAACAGGGTGTTATAGCATGTTATGTAGGTTAACCTTTGAACGAGATTTCTCGTTTTTATTCTTTACATCTCTTTTCTCAATAATTAAATTTTGGACTCGTTGTCAAAATCATCTCTCTGAAATACAAAATACTCTTATTCATCGAAGGTCTCGCTCTCAATTATTTCCATCATAGGATTCTGGTGAGTTGTGTCCTCAGGCTTATCAGCATTGGGGAACACTTTTTTGATGTCAATCTTGAGTTCCCTATCCTCGAGGGAGAGGTCATGGATATCGCTTTCATCATGAGGTCCCTCCTCTTCTTGCACAATGTTTTTTCTTTTCTTCCTCAAGGGAATTTTATGGGAACTTTCATTTTTTTCTCGAATGAGGGTTCTTATCTCCTCCTCTGCCTGAAGAACTGTGGGTCACTTTCTTAATTTTGTGATTCGTTGGAGCACTGCTCTGAGATGTTGTACTCTTTGGAGTGACAGTTGGGGATTGGGCAATCTTCTCTCCGAGACCTTTTCCTTTATGTTACATGACTCATTGGTGTTGAGTATTGTTTCCAGGTCGTCGGTGTCATGAGCATGAGTGCCTGAGTCATTATCTTCATCTTCATTTAGAATAGCATTAATAAAAGAATTGTTGAATCCAAATGCCAGTAGATGTTCTACAAAAATTCTGCTAAGGTTGAACTCTTTTACCCTTTCAGCGTATCTTAGATTCAAGTCGTGGAAATGGCCTGCAAATTCATCAATCTTGTTCATATTTCTGAATATGAAGTCCCTAACTTTCCAAGGCAAAGGTATGAATTGTTTTTTTCTCTTTTCATGGAAAAAATGCAACCAGTAGTTGTACTGCCTTGTTATTTCAGTAACAAACATTTTGTCAGATATGTGGCATGGAAGGAAGGAAGGATTTTCCTTGGAACAGAAAATCCTTATGACATTGTAATTATCCATTTGTTCCAGTGTTCCCTTCCTATCTAGGAACTTACTCGCATGGTCATACATTCGAGGAGTGTACTTTCCAAATAGCAAGTATTTAAAAATTGAGACAAAATCATTAAAAACTTCATAAAAATGTTGGGAGGCTTTGTTCCTCCATAATGTTTGATACCAGAAGGTTACCGGATCGAATTCACAGTTTACCTTCTTACACACAGATAATCTCGGAAACTGACAGCAATATGCTATCGCAAAAAACAAATAAGATGATATAAAGAATTTTTTCTCCTTCTTGTATTGTGACAATTGGGAAGAGATTTCAATGGAAATCAACTTTCCCCAATCGAAGATGGCCTATTCCTTGACCGTAAAGTATAAAATGTAAAGAATCATGCGGGAAATGTTGGTTGTATTTTCTTGTCTTGTTATCCTCATGAAAAGCCAAGCAATTTCTCGGAAATGATTTTTGAATGAGATAACCTGAAATCTCGTGATTTCCTCGGGGATGGTCATTGGGTTCTCCAAGAACTCAAGTAAGAGGTCCAACCCATTTTCATGCTTCTTTAAAAATTCTCTGCAATATTCATCCTTGAAGGTAAGCGTTGGCTTGGGAAGTCTCAACATCTTACGAAATACTTGGGGCAAGAGAGAGACAGGGGAATGATCCCACAATTGAATGATCTGTTGGCTTGGAATATATATCTTAGTGCACCAGGTGACAAACTCCTTACAGTCAAAGACTTTTGAGACACAACTTGCATGCGCAATTCTAGACATCTAGATTACTTCCCTCTAGGAAGAAGGGGATGAGTAGTAAGAATATGCTCTAGACCACTGCAAACTCCGGTCCTCATGTCCGAAAATTTTCAATGTATCTCCACATAATTGTTGTCAATTTGCTTCCATAAGTTGACGAAAACATTCCTTTTCTCCAGATAATGTTTAAAATGAACGCTTGAGAGGGATAATATAAGCCTTCGTAAATCCTAGTTTAATACATTTTAATAGGAGATCTCCTCAAGCCCTTCACTTATTAATGACAGTCTTTACGAACCTGCATGATGCATTGTTAGCATTCAAAGCATAGTAAATGTGTATTGGGAAGCACACGAGGTGGTGGGGACAGACGGGAGCGAAATAGGATTTGAGACTTTTGTGAACCCGAGAACCGCGAACCCGCAACTGCAGAAGGTTCAAAATTGGCTAAGTATAGGATAGCGCGGAAGTTGGACGGAGTCATCATAAGAGGAATGATACTTGGAAGTTCGGGGAGTCTAGGGTTCAAAATGTATATTGTGGAACTTTTGGATGAAAAATGTATATCACAGAACATGGGGTATGAGAGTTCGACCCCGCCAACCCGGGAACCCATGATTGCAAAATTGTCTAAGTATGGGATAGTGAGGAGTTCAGTCGGACTCATGATGTGAGGGTATTGATGGAGATGAGGATCATCAAGTCCTCCAACCCGGAAACCCATCGTTTTGAAAAAATGACTAAATATAGAACGATAAAGGGAAAGTAGAAGGGAAAAACGGGTAAGTATAGAGAGGGAAAGGAAAGGGAGAAAATAATTTGGGAAAATAGAAAAAGGGGAGGGAAACTTCAGAAGCAGGAAATGATCTAACACCTTCTTGCTCTATATCCAGTGATCCCTTCCTCTACTCCCTTCTTGTTGCTCATGTAAAACTCAATGTGTAAAAACTGTTTGTAGTTGCCCATACGAATTTCCTCTATTTTCCAAAGACAATTGACTATTCACTCTATCCAATGTTAATTGTACTTCAACCCCATTATCTCCAATAACTATGGGATGTGACTCTCATACCCACCCTCTTACATGAGTTTAATTATTGGGCTCTCATACACCCAAACAAAAATTAGAAGTTATTCCCAATGGTAATAAAATTCAGGAAAAAATGGGTTGAATTAATACCAATAATTAATTTCCCCTTTGGACCCCTCTTAAACACTCTCTTATCTTGTGGAAAACTCAACCCCCATCTATGTCATTATTCCCAACAATCGATATCACGTTTGATTTATTTAAAAAATAGAAAATGCATTCTCATATTGCATTACTTGGCCATATCCACAAGCATATCTAAATTATGCATAAATTAGACTGGGGATTATAGTGGGGATGTTACGTTCTCCCTCCCCTAAAAAATTTCACCGTCTTTGGTGCACAGCACCATGCCGAATATAGATACAAATTTACATCACATTGCAATATCCATAAAAGAAAGAAAAAGTATGCAATTTTTAACCTCCAACATTAGTCTCAACCAAAATATCATATTTCTCTCCACCTGTTGACCCAAGGAACATGCCCCTTCACTACTCTCATTACATCGAGATACACCATTCTTCTATCAGGGTTGTCAATGCAGGTGACCAAAAATCTAAGATGTGTTTCTGGAACTCTAGCTGCCCAAAAATGGGGTCATGCCTTTTCAATTTTTGTCTTCTTCAAAATTAACAAAAATTTGTGGGTATTCCTTCGGCATAGTTTCTTCATGTTCCCATGTTGCATCTTCAGGACCGTAACAGGTCCATTGAACCTTTACCATCCATGTGGTTGTGTTCCTAAGCACTTTGACTTCCTAGTTCAGCATGCATCTTGGTTGCACATGGAAATATCCTTTGTTTTCCACCTGGATCACAGTCCAATCAATTATACATTTTTTTAATAATGACACATAAAATACACTATGCACTCTCATGGATGCAGGAAATTCTATCATGTATGCAATTGGATTTATCTTCTCTAATATTTCAAAAGGTCCACAATATCTTGTTGCCAACTTCAATCTTAGTGATTTTCCTTTTTCTTTCACTTTTAGAAAAGCATGTTCACCCACTTTAAAATATCTAAAAACTCTATTCTTGTCTACATAATTTTTCTGCCTATCCTAGGTAGTCTTTAAATTCTTCCTTATCTTTGTCATTTTCTCTTCCATTTTCCTCAACAAATATGCCCCAATGATAGCTCTCTTTGTTGGGTTATCTCAACTCACTGGTGTATTACACTTTCTGCCATACAATGCTTCAAATGGGATCATTTTTAATGAGGTTTGATACCCATTATTGTAAGAAAAATCTACTAAGTGGATATAATATTCTCACTTTGATGGTTGGTCCATCACATACATTCTGAGCATGTATTCAATGATTATGTTAATCCTCTTTATTTTTCCATTTGACTCTGGGTAATACGTTCTACTGAGATTCAATTTTGTCCCAAAACCTTTGAACAAACATTTCCAAAAAAATATGTGAATTTTGAATCCTTATCTGTAACAATTGTCTTGGGCACCCCATGCAGCCTAACAACCTCTTTCATGTAAATCTTCGCAATGTGTGTTTCCTTGTGTGTTGTCTTCATGGGAATAAAATGTGTTGCCTTGGTTAATTTATCTACCACCACCATGATGAAATCATGTTGCCTCATTGTTCTAGGAAACTTTGTAATAAAATCAATTGTAACCACTTTAGATTTCCACTCAAGAATAGGCAACGGTTGTATCATTCCTACTAGATGTCTATGTTTTGTTTTCATCTTTTGGCATCCTAAGAACCTAACAATATAATTAGTCACTTCTTTATTCATTCATGTCCAAAAGTATTGGCTTCTTATAGTTGCAATTGTATTTTGATATCTTGGGTGCCCAGCATATGGCCCATTGTGCATTTCTCTCAACATTTTATTCTTTAGCTCTCCTAAATTTGGTACATATATTTTTCATTTGTACATGATGAATCTGTCCTCTTTCAGCTCATAATAATTAATTTTCTGCAGTAAATTGTCTTGTTGTAGTATCTCTTATTTTCAAATATTGTTGATCTGAATTTGCAACCTCTAAAAAATTTTGAGCATGCTAATGGTTGAGATATGCACTTCATGAGCTCTTCTGTTGAGTGCATCGGGCACTTGATTTTCCTTTCCTTTTATATGTTTAATTTCAAATTCATATTCACTCAAAAATTTCATCCATCTAGTTTGTCTGACATTTAATGTTGGTTTTCAAAATAAATGCTTCAAACCATAGTGGTATGTTCTTAACTCAAATATTCTTCCGATAAGGTAATACATCCATATTTTTAATCCATAAACAACGACTACCAATTCCAAGTCATGTCTAGCATAATTATTTTCATGTTATTTTAGTTTTCTAGACTCGTAGCACACCACATGATATTTTTGAGTGGGGACTCCCCCAAGCATGTCCTTGCATGCATACGTTCACCTTACAAATTCTTCATCTGGATATGCAATATTTAATATGGGCGCACTTGTCAAAATATATTTCAACCACTGGAAACTTTCTTCACACTTGGAAGACCATTCAAATTTCACTCCCTTCTTTTACAAAGTGATTAGGCTTGGAATCTTTGAAAATCCTTTTATGAACCTTTGGTAATAATCAAAAAGACTCATAAATGATATGAACTCTATCACATTTCTTGTTGTTGGCCATCCTCTAATGGAATTTATCTTCTCACAATCAACTGTTATCCCATATGTTGATATAATATGCCTCAAGTAGTGAATATTATTTTGATAAAAAATGCACTTACTTAGCTTAGCATTGCAGCACCATTCTTAAATGTTTCTCATGTTCCTCTTATGTCTTTGAATAGACAAGAATACCATCTAATAAAACAATCACAAACTTGTCCAGGTACTCCCTAAACACTTCATTCATTGGGAACATGAAAACAATTGGGGCATTTGATAGCCCAAAAGGCACTACCATAAACTCATAATGCCCATATCTTGTTCGGAATGTTGCCTTGTTGATATCCTCCTCCTTTATCCTTACTTGATGATAACTTGATCTCAAGTCAATCTTAAAAAATATTTTTGCACCCTTTAGTTGATCAAATAAATCATCAATCATTGTTAAAAGATATTTGTTCTTTATTGTGACCTTATTCAGTTGTCTTAAATCAACACACATCCTTATGGTTCCATCTTTCTTCGTCACAAACAAAATCGGGGCTCCCTAAGATGACACACGTGGGCGTATATACCTCTTCTTCAAAAGTTCTTCAAGTTTCATTTGCAACTCTTTCAATTCTAACGTCCATTCTCTAAGGTGTCTTGGACACTGGGGCAGATCCTAGCCTCAAATCAATAGATAAGTCAATGTCTCTCTTTGGTAGCAATCCTAGGATTTTCCCAAACACATCTTCAAAATACTTCAAGACTGAATGGTCTTCAATATTTTCCACTTTATCTCTAGTTGTCTCTTCCATATGGGCTGCAAAAATATGACATCCTTTCTTGAAACTCTTTTTCAGTTGCATGGTTGAAATTTCTCTAACATCTACAACTCTTGAAATTCCTTGAATCTTACCTTGATGTCCATCCTCATAAAGACAAGTTATTGTCTTGTTGTAACAGTCTAGGACAACATGGTGTTTTTCCAACCAATCCATGCCAAATAGATAGTCATATGAACCCAATGGTATGATGTTCACATCTACCTTTGTATTGAGTCCATTCATGTCTATTGGACAATCTTTAACCAACTCATTGATATTTCTTTTAGCTCTCGTGGCTAACTAAACTAACCAAGATTTTTCATGCTTACTCCTTTGCAAGTGAAATATTTCAACAATGTTATAGTTTATGTAACTATGGCTAGCTCTAGAATCAATTAAAATTGCTATGGGTTGGTTATCAATCTTACCTTCCACTTCAATCATGAGGGATTGATACTTTGATTGCTTGTTGTCCAAGGCCGCATAAATCCTTGGCATGTTTCCTCCCATGTCTAACTATTTCAACCTCTTGGATGTTGTGGACAGTATTCATTCTTTCTCCTTTGTGAGGGTAGTCCCTATATAAGAGATTTTCATCACATCCCCAACATTGTACAGGTTTTTGCCTAGGCCTTTTCCCAAATGAATATGTTGTCTTGTGCTCATTTTGGGTTGATTGTCCTTGTTGATTTGCTTGGGAGTTTTTCTTGAAAAGTGGTGGCTTAAAACCTTTCTGTCTCTAATCCCTCTTTCCTTTCATCTTGTCATTCCAATATTTTGGGAAGACTGACCTCTCTCTGCTTTTCTCTCCTTATGGTCTCCTCCAAATTTCTAGGGATATCATATTGTATTTTGTCACTGTAGAAGGAGGGTAACCCACTAAGAAACCTTTTGATTTTGACTTTCTCATCCTTTATGAACTCCACATACTTCAGCAACTCGAAGAACCTCTTCTCATATTCATTCATTGTCATGCTTCCTTTTATAGTAATGCTCAGACAAATATTTCTATTGGAAATATATTTTGAACTTCCTCCATGAGACCTTCCTCTCATTGAGGTGTTTTGTTTTCTTAAATTGATCCCACCACATGGTTGTGTTTCCTTGCAAGTGGTAGGTTGTAATTTTTGTTTCTACCCTAGAAGGATAATCATGTAGCTGGAAATATTTATTCATTTCCAACAACCAGGCCTCAGCCTCTTCTCCCTTCCTGTACTCACCATTGAAGTTTGGTGGCTTGATCTTCCTAAGTTCACCTTGAAAGATGTCTCCCTCGGGACTTCTCCTCTGTCTCCTGACATGAGAAACACTTGGGCTACTCCCTGGCCCTGAACTTTCACGAGTACTTCTAGTGGATTTCCCTGGGGAATGATGGCTACTACTGTTGATTAAGGTTGGTTGTCATTGATGTCAACCCTTGAAGAAAGCCCCGTAGCACAAAAGTTTGGGTAATGGACCCAAGATT
>ML779536.1:161492-186076 GCA_009831015.1 Picea engelmannii
GTTTTTCTTGTTCCTACACTCTATTTTTCATTGTGATGGATGTCATCTTCATAAATATCATCATCATCTTCATGTTCTTCAAAATTGAGGTGTGAAATGAGCTACATCTTTTGCCCGCTCCACAATATCTCTATCTTAGACTATGAAATTCCTTCATCATTGATATCATCATCAACATTATTTTCTTCTTCCACATCATTAAATTGATCTAAAGAAGAAGAAATCTTTGAACTATAGTTTCCTTTGTAGCTTGGACAATTTTTTAACTACAATGTGATTCCCTCAACAGAGCAATGTACAATAGAGTTCCATACATTGATGTGATTTCCTCGTTTAGCAATGCGTACAATAGTGTTGAAGGCACACTAGTATTTATGGAGAAGAGAGAGATAGGGGTGCATGCATGCCAAAAACATGCATGTGCTATCTTCAGTGTATTTCCAATTTTAGACATTTTTCTATATTCAACAGTTAATTTTAAATATGTTTTATGCTTTACTTAGTTTTGTATACACGAGTTAGAGGGTGCACTTTATATTTGGCTCAATTATCCATGCAAGCTAGGTGCACTAGGGTTAAATTTCACACTACAAGTCAAGGCAATGTTGTGTGTGCATCTAGATCCATTTTTCTCTCTTCTTCCTAGCCTATAAAGGAGATGCAAGGCACACCATTTGGTATTTCAAGAATTTGAGTTTTACACCGTAGCTTTATCTCTTTTTTTTTCAGAATTAATGTAAAATCAATGATGTTTTGAGTGTTCAGATTTGTATTTGTGTTGGTATTTATTATAAATGTGTGTTTGTAAGTCAAAGTACTCTTAACAAAAAATTTGATTGGTGTTTTCAACGTTAGCGATCTATATTTTTTAGGTAATATTTCTTAGAGCACAAAATATGCCCACCATGGTCTGATTTATGACATGGTGTCAAATCATATTTGTTGAAACTTTCCACAAATTCATGTATGGATAGTAGTGTCACTACCTATGATAGGAATTTGTTGGAAGGGTTCATTGGTGAGAAGCCCCAAATTTGTGCTTGAGAATAGCACATTGGCCTTATGACAAGTTGTTTTTAGGTTGTTTATATGTTTTGTCTATCAAAGTGTTCCAATAGCCATGCGATGACTACATTCAATGTCAAATATGAAGACAAATTTGAAGATCCCTCTAACTTAGTCATGTGGAAGTGTCAAGTACAAATGTTGTTGAAGGAGCATGATATGTGCGACTTCATTGAGAACAATATTGTAGAGTCAATGATCTCATGTTGTAATTCATAGAACATAAAGAAGATATCCAAGATGAAGCAATTCATCCTTGACTCTGTGAAGGACCACTTGATCCCTGACATTACCAGGAAGACCATGGGTAAGGATACATTTGATACTCTAGTCACTCTATATCAAAGTGAGAACAATCAAAAGATAAATTTGTGGTGGAATAATCTTAGAGCCATGCAGATGAGAATGACGAATATCATGTCCACCTACTTGATGACGATCATTGAACTTCATGATCAATGTGTAGTGGTTGGAAACGAGATCAAGAGTGAATATCTAGTACACATATCCCTCTATGGGTTTTGTTCTTCTTTGTAGAACTTTTTCCCAGGGATTTTTACTCAAGAAAAACTTTCCACCTTTGAAAAGATATGGGAGTACTTCAACTAGGAGGAGAAAAGACTAGGGAGTGTTGCAAGGGTAGAGGAAGAGGAGCAGAGCCATGCTCTCATCTATAACATAAATAAGTGCAACAAGAAAGAAGGACATAGGAAGGGTCAAAAAGGGAATAAAGAGGATTCATATTTCTCTAATTAGGAAAAGGACTTGAGCCACATCAAGTGTTTCAACCATCAAAATTTTGGCCACTATGCTTCTCGATGTCATGAGAAAAAGGGGAAGGGAAAGAAATATCAATAGAAAAAATGTGTAGGGAGTGCAGATACATCATCTAGAGTGGATGGTATTTCATTGAAGCTTGAGAGACACTTCTCCATGGTCTCATGTCTTTCATCTAACACCATTTCTAGTGTCAGATGGTATGTGGACAATGGAACCTCCAAACATATGACCTCTTACAAGAGGACCTTCAGTGAACTTTAGGATAAGGACACAAGCATGCAAGTGGAACTTGGTGACGATGCCACATATCTAGTAGCATGAGTGGGATCTATCTTATTCCATATGTTATCAAGTGATATCCTTGAGCTTACTAGTGTATTATATCTACCTAGTTTAACTAAGAATCTCCTTTTATATTTAATGATGATAGACCTAGGATATATCGTTGATTTTGATGATCAACATGTCCAAAGGAGATGCCAAAATCTTGGTTAGTGTTTGGCCAAAGGTATACAAGATGGTGGTCTGCATTGGTTGCAAGGAGATCTTGTGAGAGCCTGACTGCATCACACTAATAAATTGTGTGAGTTTTGACATAAGAGGCTAAGTCATTGGAACTATGGAGCATCAATGATACCGAATGATGATGGAGGACACGCTGCAAGGATCTTCAAAAATCAAGATTGAAAAGAAAGGAGTGTGCAAGCATTGTGCCCTCAATAAGCATGTGAAGGATACTTTTCCTAGTGGCGAGCATAGGTCAATAGAGATTGTTGATATAAGCCACTCAAATGTATGTGAACCTATGCCTTCATAATTTTTATTAGAGGACAATCATTATATTTAATTTATTGATGATTCATGTAGCAATTCTTGGATTTAATTCACGAAGACCGAGGATTGTGAAAAATCCAATCCCTAGGTGACTAAATTTCTTATTATCTCAATCAAACAAATAGATTGTTGAATTTAATTAATGTATACATATCCATATCACTCTATGGATCTGCATGGTGATATCCATACGAATGTAAGAAATTCCATACAATTGTACAGTCTATTATCTCGAACTATGTTCTTCCTAGAAACACCTATTCCCTAGTTGCCCTCTTTGTCTCTCTCTTAGTCATTGAACCTGATCAATTGTTCATGTGTTCAAGTGTGTGTTAACTCTCCATATTGACCTATCTTTATAGTTTTAGCTAAGACCAAAACCCTAATATATTTATGAGATTACTCTTAGTCTAACTCATGCATGCATGAAATACACTTTTAGACTCAACTACTAAAAATAAGATTTTCACTTTTTAACTAAAGTGAATTAAAAAATAGAATTTCCTTTTTAAAAATAGAATTATTTTTCAAAACTTACTTTTCGAAAATATCTCGAATTAATTCTTGCACGTTCACACAACTTGTGCAAAATTTCCTATTCGAGCTATAATTCTCAACAAGGATGAGATTTTCGTGAAGTTTCAATATTATAAGGCTCTTGTAGACAATCAAATAGGAAAGAATATTAAGGTGTTAAGGTCTAAAAATGGAGGGAGAGTATACCTGCTTGGAATTTGACACATTTTGCAAGCATGCAAAAATGAAGAAGGCATTAGCAATTCCCTACAACACTCAGTGGAATGAGGTTGTACAAAGGAAGAACGGGTCCATCATAGAGGTAGTGAAATCTATGATTCATGATTTATATATAACCATGTGTCTCTAGCTAGAAGCATGTCTTACAACTATAATTATTCTTAATAGGTGTCCTCACATAGTTTTTAAGGACAAGACACCAAAGGAGGCATTCATATCTGAGAAGCCTTAGGTAGCACATCTTCGTGTTTTGATTGTCTTATCTATATTCATATTATTGATGTCAAAAGGATGAAGCTAGAACCTTCTATTTTGCAGGGTATCTTTATGGGTTACTTTGTGTAACATCTTCTACCTTAATCGAGGAACATTGCTTGTGGAAAATACACATAATTTCAAAAAAAAACTGCTAACTAAATTCTTATAGCTTACCAGCTATGAATTATACATAGATTTAACCATTGTCTGATACAATATAATTAAATGTGTCTACATCATTATAAATGAACATGACTTTTTCATCCTCGTTCAAACAAAATTCATGCACAACATCCTTTTTACTGTGCATGACAACTATTCTCAGTGCGCACACAACAGGCTTGTACTGCGCGCGGTAACTATTTCCAGCGCGCGTGACAATTCGAGCACTGCCCCGAAATCTGTTATTGTTACATACTAAAAAGGATTAACACATACATTTAAATTCGGAATTACGAACAACATGAAATTCAAGCTCATGCAATTGTCCATACTAGTCAAACAAGTAAATACAGGTAATAAATTCACCACAACAGTAGATAATTCATTCTCATGCATAGAGTAAAACGCACAAAATTTAAACTCATAAATTAAATCAAGAAAACAAATAAACACTTTTTAAAACAATTGTGCAACCAACTTCTTGGGAAGGACATTCCACCTAACCATAGACTCGTTGTTCCAAATATCAACAGCAAGTCACCTCTGAGTTGGGGCTAGGAATCCATAATAAAAGGGTGTCTCTCACAATCCTCTCACAACTCAATATCTCACAACCCACTGGTATTCTCCTGCAGCTATCCCGAATTTCCTCCAGCTCTCTTCCTCTTGACCTGTCCAACCCAAGGAATGTACCTCTTACTGCTCTCACTCCATTATATATCCCATTCGTTTATCAAAGTCTCTCTAGCACAGGTAACTAGGAATATCTCTATTGGGAACTCAAGGGAACTCACTTCCAGGAAAACTACCAGCAATAACAGCAAACACTTGTTATCACAGTGCAATTCACACAAGAGTTCACTCTTCAGGCCTGACAACATGGCTCTTCAATATTCAACTCTGAAGCGCTCCAAAAACACTCCATCATGCTCCACAACTTGCCCGACCTTTTATTGATGCTTGAATCTGTTATGACCGAAATGGAAACCTCATGAGGATACAAATCCCCCTGTGTTTTTATAGAGGTGGTACTCCTCTGTTATAATTTTCGTGGGACTCGGGGTCTTCAGAATGTGGGATTTTATAGAAGTCAGTCATGGTAATCAAAAGAAAGTAAAAATATAAAAACAAAAAATGTTTTATTTTCTTTTAAATAAAGTTCCTAGGAGTGGACCAGGAACCACACACATTCACACATTTAAAGAAAGTAAACAAAATTTCCTCACATCCATCATAGTAGGGATAAATATTTTTTATCACATAAAAAATAAAAATAAAATGATATGTATGCATAAAAGAACTTTGACAGAGTGATACAAGGGAAGCTCAAATAAATGTAATGATAGATCAACCTCAAATACTTTATATTCAGAAAACTAGGTTACAAAGTACAGTCACGATTGTTCCCAAAATAGCTCTCTTGGAATTTCTAAAAAATATATAGTTCATTACATATTCTCCGAAATTTAAATGTGTTTGTCATAAAGACTGGGATTGGGGCTCTCGTGGACCATAAAGAAAATATATATATATATATATATATATATATAATAATGAAGTTTGTAGAAGGAATAAAGTGGGTGGCAGAAGATAGCAAGACCTGGTAGGAAGAAAACAAAAATTATCAATCTTCAATTAAACCTTTCTATTTAAACAGGTGGAGTAATTGGATGAAGAAATCGATAAAGAAAGAAATATTTGATTATTATTAACTTACTATGATGGTATATCCTCCTTGTCACTTTCTTGCTGATGTCATTTTATTGCTTTCATCGACGGTTACGGGAACTGTCTCAACTATTTTTTTCCCTTCATCAGTCATTTTGTCGATAGATTTTTTAAACCACTCTTCGATATAGCTTCTTATTGGTACCACGTTGATTTCATGCTAGATTGTTATACTGAAAATCTCTCCCTCCAAGTCCCTTAGATCAATGGAAATATTACGCAAATATTCTTCAATATCTTGATTTTTTACTGAATAATCCACTAGCCAGTTCTCCATGTCATCTTCACTATACTTAAGAATGCCATAGAAATTTTCAAATGATAACCCTTTAAATATCTCAACTTGTTCGTCAAAGGATTTCTTGGTTAGGAAAAACGAGTTGAGAATCAATTTGGTGTCTTGGACCTCATTGGTGCTTCCAGCTAGGTCTATTTCAGTTAGCCTTTTGAATAATTATTCTCTCCTTGTTATGGCTTGGTTGCATGCTTGGAAAATGATATTCAATTTTTGTAACTTTTCCTTCCATCATGCGTTCAGTTGTTTTATCTGGTTCGAAGAAGGGAGATCATCCTCTCTTCTTCTCAACTATGTCATATTGGTAACTTTAAAACTAAAGGGTACGACCACGTCAAGGTAAAAACCTTCTTCATTTTTTAAATCTGCCTGTAAATATTCATGGAAGGCGTGTGCCCTCATTCCAAAAGAGACCATGTTCTTTGACATTTCCCAAGCCTCTGTAATTAATTCCATTATTTTCTTAATGTTCTTCTCCACATAGCCCTTGGTTGATGTGAGCAAGCTTAAAGATCCTTTTAGTTTTGTTGCAGGTGTGGTAGACAAAATTATTGCTAAAGGACTAGCAATCACTAGAAGAGGCATCAAAGCTTCTTCCAATTCTCTGACTATTTCCTTTAACTTAGCATTCTCTGATTCAAGGCCTCCAATAGAATCGTCTAGAGAATATCCGGCTTCTCAGCGAATTTGGGAAATTTGGGAAGGTCACATGTGTAACACACCCACGACGGGGCAAAACAAATTTTTCTTTTGTTTTTCTTAAAGGGAAGAACTCCATTCATGATTCCTAATTTTGGAAGGTCAGGGGATCAGTCTGACCCCCTAGTCAAGGGTCGTTCTTAACCTTGTTGAGATGGAGGGCTCTTTGATTCCCTATTGGGACCTCTATTTAAACAATTCCACAGGTCCTCTTTATGAAACTCTGCCTATGTGACTAAGCACCAAGTGCGAGCTTCACCTCCACGCGACCACAGGTTGTGACCGCACGCCTACACAAAAGGGTTTTGAGACTTCGCATGTCGGGACTTTGGCATATGAGACACCCCTAAATCCCCAACTCCTGAGTTCTGAAAGGGCCTAACAACCTTTATCTCCCTCCACTCACGTGGTCATTCCCATGACCACAGGCTTAACCTAAACGGTGTGTCGCATTTCACAACTTCGGGACTTTCGATGCAAGGCGCCCCAACTCCTCCAACTCCCAGGCTCTGAAAGGGTCTAACAACCATTATCTCCCTCCACTCATGTGGCCATCCCTATGACCATAGGCTTAACCTAAAGTGCATCGGAACTTCGTGTGTCGCGAGTTCTCATGACTTCCCTCTTTGACCTTTCCCTCCTGCAAGTCAGCGAAATGATGAGCTCTCGCCACATGTCCTCCTTGATGGACGACCACGATCAAATCGTAATTTCACAAATCGCGAGTTTGAAAATTTATGTTCTTTGACCTTCTTGCTCTGCGAGTTAGTGAAATTTTTAGCTCTCACCTTGTGTCCTCCTTGATGGACGACCACGATCAAATAGCAATTTCGCAAATCGCGAGTTCGAACAAGTATGTTCTTTGACCTTCTTTCTCTACTAGTCAGCGAAATGCTAAGATCTCGCCACGTGTCCTCCTTGATGGATGGTCTCGATGACATCACAACTTCTGGTTTCAATATTTTAGTCACGCCAATGTGTGATTCTCCCGATGTGTGAATTTGCGATGTCTAAAGTAGTCAAGGCGTTAATGCCTGCTCTCCTTCTTCGAATCCGACAGTCGTGACAGACCTTGGATCCTCCCAAATAGATCTCGTCCATCCTTCTTTCAAATTAAAGGGCCTTCCCCTTCGATACCTAAATCTCTCTATCCCTCCCGAACTTCGCCGGTTATAAAGGAATTAAGAGTGTTACGCTGTTACTCCTAGACTTAACACATAGAGGGATATTCTACGCAACTATAGTGCTCCTTCATCAGGTTTAGGACTTAAGTGGTTCTGGGTTTTTTATTACCACGTAGAGAGAGAGCCTATGCATATATTCACTACCTCTCCTAAGCTTAACAGACCCCGTCCTCATAGGGATTGCGGGATTCAATATCCACATTCAGGGAGGTACTCACTCGGCTCTAGGACGGTGATGAAATTCCCTGGGGAAAACACCTTCAAGTGATTAAATTGGGGCACATGGAACTCCAAGTGGGATTATAGGCTCTCAAGGAAGAGAAATCATGTTCGTAACTCAATCATTTAATACATAGAAAGAAAACTGTATAAATATGTAAATATTCGCATGCATCCATTATTTTCAATTCAAGAAAAACATAAGGTAATAAAAAAATTCTCAAAACCATAGAGTGTGATGTGATTACTGAAAGGGGTGCTCGTTTCCACCCAACCATAGGCTCATTCATTCCCCATGGATTTATCACTGGCCACCCCCGAGCTTAAGCCACGATACTTTCAAGATTCGATCTCTTACTTCCATCTCAACGGAAGTTAGGGATGAGCTCAACGGAAGTTAGGGATGAAGGTTAGTCTCCTTCTCCCAATATAGAAAATAGATCAGGACGAAGGTTACTCTCCTTCTCCTGGTTCAATCTCTAATTTTCTGTGATCAGAACTCACTATCTTCGCTTTCCATCCTCCCTCATACCTGAGATCTTCTCCTCTCATCTCTACATACTTCCCCCTCCTCCCCCTGTCCACCACGCTTCCTTAATTTCCCTCCTCAGGAAGATTGTGTGTGGCTCGAATTCCCCAGTCTGTGGTCAGGTATGGAAGCCTTACCAATGGGCAGTCTGCCCCATCCCTCATTAACTCTTGAGGAGGCCTTCCCACCTACCAGCCTGACGGGAATTCATTCCTGGTCAAAGGGTTGTTTTGATTTGAGCAAATTAATTCCAGCATGGTACTGGTTCGGTGGAGGTTAACACAACCATTTAGGGTTCCCTCCGCCACCTTTTCATTAGAAATCATGGTCTCTCTCTTAGCACATCCCCTCTTTCAGCAGTCATGCAACACGTAACATTTTCTACTAAAATAATCAGAATTTACATTCATTGACCTTCTACACAAGGTCCATCAAATCAAATGTTCACACTTTTAATTTTGTCATAGTTCCTCGGCCCATATATTTATATTTACATACTAGGGGAAATAGGGTGTTACAATTCCCTCCCCCTTAATGCAATCATCGTCCTCAATGTTCTATCTATCAACATGATATGTATGTACAGAAGTAAACAAAATCAGATATGCCTGTCTCATGGCATCTTCCATTTCCCAGGCAGCCTCATCTGGGCCAAAGTGTTTCCATTGCACCTTGACCTATGCAATGGTTTGGTTCCTGAGTGAGGTTTCCTTCCTTTCTAATATGCATTGGGGTTCTGGCAAGAATTCTCCCTCCGGATCCACCTGGATCACAGACCAGTCAATTATATGATTAGCATCATGTACATATTTCTTCAATAATGAAACATGAAAAACATTATGTGCCTTTACATTGGGAGGAAGTGCTAGCTTGTAGGCTACAGGTCCCACTCTATCTAAGACTTCAAAGGGTCCACAATATCGAGGTGCCAACTTGGTACAGGCTCCCATTCTCAGGGAACTCTTCCTGGGTCTAAATCTGAGATAGACATGGTCTCTGGTCTTGAACTCTTTGGGATTTCTCTTTTTGTCGGAGTAACTTTTCTGTCTATCCTGAGAAATCTTCAGATTTTGTCTTATCTGAACCACTTGTTGTTTCGTTTCTTTCATCATGTCGGGTTCGATTGTAATTCTGTCCACTGGATTGCTCCAGCTGATTGGAATCTTGCATTGTCTACCATAGAGGGATTCAAAAGGGCTCATCTTCAAGGATTCTTGATAACCATTGTTGTAGGAAAACTCTACCCAGGGTAGGTAGTCTTCCCACTTCTTAGGCTTATGCATTACATGCATCCTTAGCATTTCCTCTACTATTTGGTTCACTCTTTCTGTCTGTCCATCAGTTTGGGGGTGATAAGCTGTGTTGAATAACAATTTTGTCTCCAAACTGGCCATTAGGGATTTCCAAAAACTTGAAGTGAATTTGGTATCTCGGTCAGATACAATTTCCTTGGGCATGCCATGCAGTCTGAATATCTCCTTCATGAAGATGTTGGCAATATCTATTGCCTTCCAAGTTGTCTTGACAGGGATGAAATGAGTAGACTTTCTCAGCTTGTCCACCACGACCATGATGGAATCATTTTTCTTGGTCGACCTTGGTAGTCCAGTGATGAAATCCATGGAGATGGTTTCCCATTTCCATTATGGGATTGGTAGGAGTTGTAAAAATCCTACTGGATGTCGATGGTCTGCCTTAACTTGTTGGAACTCTAGGCACTTAGCTAGATAGTTAGCTATGTCTTTCTTCAACCTAGGCCAATAGAATTGTTTCCTAGTGGT
Source organism: Picea engelmannii (assembly GCA_009831015.1). Lineage (NCBI taxonomy): Eukaryota > Viridiplantae > Streptophyta > Pinopsida > Pinales > Pinaceae > Picea > Picea engelmannii. Next base: position 171,783 of record ML779536.1, read on the forward strand.
CGTGATCATATTATGATATCCTAGGTGACCAATATATGGTCTCTTATGCATTTCATCCATTATGGACCTATTCAATTCGTCACAGTTTGGAATATACAATATGTTTCTGTAAGCCAGCAACCCTTCCTCGAGCATTTGGTAGCCTTCATACTTCAGCCCTGTAGGTTCTTGTCTTAGGTATGAGGTCATGGTCTTAAAGAATGCATCTGTCTCTTGTGCATTTCTGATTCTTTCCCTGACATTCGTTTCACAGGTGCTTACTGCTGCCAGATGAATCCTTTTTATACTTCTGCTAAGGGCATCGGTCACCCTATTTTCCTTTCCTTTTATGTGTTTGATTTCGAAATCAAATTCATTTAGGAGATCCATCCACCTAGATTTCCTGGCATTTAGTTTCAGTTGATCAAACAGGTGTCTCAACCCACAATGGTCTGTCATAAGCACAAATCTCCTTTCCAGGAGGTAGTGCCTCCACATTTTTAAAGCATGTACTATGGCAGCCAACTCTAGGTCATGGGTCACATAATTGATCTCATGTTCATTTAATTTTTGGGACGTGTAGGAAATTACACGTCCCTCTTGCATAAGGACTCCTCTGATTCCTTCCTTGTAGGCATCTGTACATACGAGGAAATCATTACCCAGCTCTTCAATATTTAGCACAGGTGCATGGGTCAGGAGGTATTTTTGTTCTTGAAATATTTCTTCACATTTTGATGTCCAAATGAATTTGATCTCCTTTTTCTAAAGGGAAGTGATTGGACAGCCAATATTGGAAAACCATTTTATGAACCTTCTATAGTATCTGACTAAGCCCATGAAGGATCAGATATCTGATACATCCTTTGGGGTAGGCCATTCCATAATAGATCTGATCTTATCGGGGTCCACTGCCACCCCTTCCTGAGAAATGACATGGCCTAACTAATGGACTTTCTTTTGAAAGAAATTTCACTTGCTAAACTTAGCGTAGAGTTAATGCTCTCTTAGTACTTGAAGTACGAGTCTAAGATGTTCCTCTTGCTCCTCCTCGTTCTTGGAGTATATTAGGATATCATCAATGAAAACCAATATAAATTTGTCCAAAATTTTGTTGAGTACATTATTCATCAAGCACATAAAAGTGGCGGGGGCATTGGTTAACCCAAATGGCACCACCACAAATTCATAGTGACCATACCTCATTCTGAAGATTGTTTTGTGGATGTCTTCATCCTTAATCTGGACTTGGTGGTATCCAGACGTCAATTCGATCTTCGAGAAGATGGTAGTGCCTCCCAGTTGGTCGAACAAGTCATCGATTCTGGGTAAGGGGTATTTTTTCTTTATGGTTGTCTTATTGAGTTGTTTGTAATCTATGCACAGTCGGAGTGTGCCATCTTTCTTTTTCACAAAAAGGACAGGTTCTCCCCACGAAGATACACTGGGTCAGATGTAGCCTTTGTCCATCATCTCCTTTAGCTATAGCTTGAGCTCAACCAGCTCTAGCGTGCTCATCCTATATGGCATTCTAGATACTGGTACCACCCCTGGTGTAAGCTCTATCGAGAAATCAATATCCCTTCCCAGTGGTAGACCCGGTACTTCTTCGAGGAACACGTCCTTGTATTCTCTTAATATGGGGTGGTCCTCTAGGTTTGGTTTTTCGTCCTCAACGGATTCTGACACCTGTGTTGCATATAAGGAGCACCCTTTTTTGCAATACTTTTTCATTTGAAGGGACGATATTTTTCTCACTGAGATAGGCTTATGGATCCCTTGGAGGGTCATTTTTATCCCTCCTTCTTCTACACATTCTAAAGTTTTATGATAACAGTCCATTTTAGTTTTATAAGAAGCCAACCAGTCCATACCAATCAACAAGTCATAAGATCCCAAGGGAAGTATGTTAAGGGTCGCTCGGGTGGGAAATCCACCCATGATGAATTGGCAGGATGGTATAGCCTCTGCCACCTTTATTTTGGTCCCAGTGGCTAGTTGTACCAACCATGGTTTAAAATGTTTAATTGGTTGCAGTTTACACTTATCAGCAGTCTGAGGAGATACATAACTCAAATTAGAACCTGGGTCAACTAAAATAGAAATTGGATGGTTGGCAGTCATACCTTCCAGCTCCACTACTGAAGCTTGGTGGTCATCTTGATTATTGTCCAGGGCTGCATAGATTCATGGCATTCTCCTAGCCACGTCATTGATGGTGGTAGCTTCTTGGATATTGTAGACCCCCTTACTGTTTTGTTGTCTGTGTGGGAAGTCCCTCAATCTATGATTTTCTCCACAACCCCAACATTTTAAGGGTTCCTTCTTTAGGTTATCATTCTTTGTTGGGACTGTCTGAAAAGATTTATTTCCACTTTGAGAGGGGAAATTTTGTTGATATACACTTCTAGCAGAAAGGCTCCCTCTAGAGTATTTTCCATAGTTCTTAAATCTTGAGGAGTTAAACTTTTCTTCTAGAATCTCGAACTACTCTTCTTCTTACAGTCCTTGTGGGGTCTTGTCTTGCTCCCAAATTGTTCATAACAATACCTCGCCTTCCGGATAGCTTCTTCTAAGGTCCTTGGTTCGTCGAACTCAATCCTATCCTAGTAGGTCTGAGGTAACTCACTAATGAACTGTTGCATTTTTTATTTTCCGTATTTTATGTAGGGTACATACCTCAGTAGTTCAAGGAATTTATTGACAAATTCCTCTATGGTGAGTTGTCCCAGTCGAAGTTCGTAGAATTCCTTAGTTTTCCCATCCATGTATTTTCTGACAGATATTGCTTCTTGAAGTATTTCTCAAACTCTTTCCATGAAAATTCCTTCTCATGAACTCCTTTCACATTCCTAAGGTCTTCCCACCATATGGAAGCCTTTCCATTCTGGTTGAAGATGGCTATTCGAGCCTTCAAGTTTTCAGAGTGGTCATGGACTCTGGAATACTTATTTAAACCAAGAAGCCAAGCTTCCACCTCTTCTCCTGTCCTAATCTCTCCATCAAAAGAGGGTGGTTTGGATTTCTTGAACTCTTTAGGACCACAGGTTTTGGAACACTTTTGTTTCTTTCCTTTCCTCTAAGAATGCAAGTTGGCCCTTCTACTAGAAGATCCTTCGGAGTTGTCAGATTCCTTTCCAGGTAACTCCCCCGATGAGTGTCCCCTACCTCCAGGTTGGACCTTCTTTGCGATACTTATCCCAGTGGAGCCACTTATGGAGTCATGTTTTCGGGTCTTGGGTGGACTCTGACTTCCCTTCTTGTGTCGTCGATCCGCATGACTGGTTGCGGGTTCATGCTGTAGTTGCCTCTTTATGTCAGATAAGCTCTGTAGCAAGACTGTGTTAATTTTTTTTTATTTCTCTTGCTCCTTTATCAATCTCTCATTGTCAGCCTTGAAAATCTGTAACTCGGCCCTGAGGATCCTTGTAGTTTCAGCCAGATCTGGAGGGGTTTCCACCGCCCTCCTTTCGTCAGATTCTTTGTCTCTATTGTGGGAGCCATCCCCCACTTCATGACACATCATCATCCTTTAGTATTGGAGTTTTCCCATAATTTCCTAACTTCTCAATTGTTGACAAAACACTTATTGTTAGCTAATAGTCTATTCGTTCATGAACAATACATGGCTCAATTTCTTAAATGCATACACACAGCAGAAAGTTTTCATTCCTTTCTTTAATAACATTTTTAGATCATCCTTTTTAATAAAGAGGTAAGGTAGAGTGGCATTCTTTTAAGAGTACTCTAAATAGAGTTTTTAAGTGACCCGTCCATGAGCCCAAGCAGTCCAAGTGTTGTAACCCTACTCTGATACCATTTTGACACACACCCATGACAGGGCAAAACAAATTTTTCTTTTGTTTTTCTTAAAGGGCAGAAACTCCATTCATGATTCCTAACTATGGAAGGTCAGGGGATCAGTCCGACCCCCTGGTCAAGGGTCGTTTTTAACCCTGTTGAGCTAGAGGGCTCTTTGATTCTGTGTTGGGACCTCTATTTAAAAAAATCCACAGGTCCTCTTTATAAAACTCCACCTATGTGACTAAGCACCAAGCATGAGCTTCACCTCCATGCGACCATGGGTTTTGATCGCACGCCTACACAAAAGGGTTTTGAGAATTCACATGTTGGGAATTCGACGTATGAGACACCCCTGACTCCCCAAATCCCGAGTTCTGAAAGGGCCTAATGACCGTTAGCTCCCTCCACTCACATGGCCATTCCCATGACCACATGCTTAACCTAAACTGTGCATCACATTTCGCGACTTCGGGACTTTCGATGCAAGGTGCCCCAACTCCTCCAACTCCCGGGCTCCAAAAGGGTCTAACGACCATTAGCTCCCTCCACTCACTTGGCCATCCCCATGACCACAGGATTAAACTAAAGTGTGTCAGAACTTCACGTGTCGTGAGTTCTCTCGACTTCCCTCTTTGACCTTTCCCTCCTGCGAGTCAGCGAAATGTTGATCTCTCGCCACATGTCCTCCTTGATGGACGACCATGATCAAATTGCAATTTCGCAAATCGCGAGTTTGAAAAGTTATGTTCTTTGACCTTCTTTCTCTGTGAGTCAGCGAAATGTTGAGCTCTTGCATCATGTCCTCCTTGATGGATGACCACAATCAAATCGCTATTTTGCAAATCACGAGTTCGAACAGGTATGTTCTTTGACCTTCTTTCTCTGCGAGTCAGCGAAATGTTGAGCTCTCGCCACATGTCCTCCTTGATGGATGGTCCCAACGACATCGCAACTTCTGGTTTCGAGAGTTTAGTCGTGCCAAGATGTGATTCTCCCGATGTGCGAATTTGCGATGTCTAAAGTAGTCGAGGCATTAACGCCTGCTCTCCTTCTTCGAATCCGACGATCGTGACAGACCTTGGATCCTCCCGAACGGATCTCATCCATCCATCTTTCAAACGAAAGGGCCTTCCCCTTCGATACCTAAATCTCGCTATCCCTCCCAAACTTTGCCGGTTATGAAGGAATTAAGAGCGTTACGCTCTTACTCCTAGACTTAAGACATAGAGGGATCTTTGACGCAACTATAGCACTCCTTCATCAGGTTTAGGACTTAAGTGGTTCTGGGTTTCTACTTACCACGTAGAGAGAGAGCCTATGCATATCTACACTACCTCTCATGAGCTTAACAGACCCTGTCCTCGCAGGGATTGCGGGGTTCAATATCTGCATTCAGGGAAGTACTCACTCGGCTCTAGGACGGTGATGAAATTCCCTAGGGAAAACGCCTTCGAGTGATTAAATTGGGGCGCATGGAACTCCAAGTAGGATTATAGGCTCTCAAGGAAGTGAATGCATGTTCGTAACTTAATAATTTAATAAAGAGAAAGAAAACTTTATAAATATGTAAATATTTGCATGCATCCATTATTTTCAATTCAAAAAAAACATAAGGCAAGAAAACACTTATCAAAACCATAGAGTGTGATGCGACTACTAAAAATGGGTGCTCGTTTCCATCCAACCATAGGCTCAGTCACTCTCCATGGATTTATCACTGGCCACCCCCAAGCTTAAGCCATGATACTTTCGAGATTCGATCTCTTACTTCCAGCTCAACGGAATTTAGGGATGAGCTCAATGGAAGTTAGGGACGAATGTTACTCTCCTTCTCCCAATGCAGAAAATAGATCACGACGAAGGTTACTCTCCTTCTCCTGGTTCAATGTCTAATTTCATGTGATCAGAACTCACTGCCTTCGCTTTCCATCCGCCCTCAAAGCTGAGAGATTATCCTCTCGTCTCTGCATACTTCCCCCTCCTCCCCTTGTCCACCACGCTTCCTTACTTGCCCTCCTCAGCAAGATTTGTGTGGCTCGAATTCCCCAGTCCATGGTCAAGTCTGGAAGCCTTACCGATGGGAAATCTTCCCCATCCCTCATTAACTCTTGAGGAGGCCTTCCCACCTACCAGCCTGACAGGAATTCATTCCTAGTCAAAGGGTTGTTCTGATCTGAGAAAATTAATTCCAGCATGGTACTGGTTTGGTGGAAGTTAACGCAACTATTCTAGGTTCCCTCCACCACCTTTTCATTATCAATCGTGGTCTCTCTCTTAGCACATCCCCTCTTTCAGCAGTCATGCAACACGTAACATTTTCTAATAAAATAATCATAATTTACATTCATTGACCTTCTACACAAGGTCCATCAAATTAAACGTTCACACTTTTAAGTTTTCCATAGTTCCTTGGCCCATATAGTTATATTTACATACTGGGTTAAACAGGGTGTTATAGCATGTTATGTAGGTTAACCTTTGAACGAGATTTCTCGTTTTTATTCTTTACATCTCTTTTCTCAATAATTAAATTTTGGACTCGTTGTCAAAATCATCTCTCTGAAATACAAAATACTCTTATTCATCGAAGGTCTCGCTCTCAATTATTTCCATCATAGGATTCTGGTGAGTTGTGTCCTCAGGCTTATCAGCATTGGGGAACACTTTTTTGATGTCAATCTTGAGTTCCCTATCCTCGAGGGAGAGGTCATGGATATCGCTTTCATCATGAGGTCCCTCCTCTTCTTGCACAATGTTTTTTCTTTTCTTCCTCAAGGGAATTTTATGGGAACTTTCATTTTTTTCTCGAATGAGGGTTCTTATCTCCTCCTCTGCCTGAAGAACTGTGGGTCACTTTCTTAATTTTGTGATTCGTTGGAGCACTGCTCTGAGATGTTGTACTCTTTGGAGTGACAGTTGGGGATTGGGCAATCTTCTCTCCGAGACCTTTTCCTTTATGTTACATGACTCATTGGTGTTGAGTATTGTTTCCAGGTCGTCGGTGTCATGAGCATGAGTGCCTGAGTCATTATCTTCATCTTCATTTAGAATAGCATTAATAAAAGAATTGTTGAATCCAAATGCCAGTAGATGTTCTACAAAAATTCTGCTAAGGTTGAACTCTTTTACCCTTTCAGCGTATCTTAGATTCAAGTCGTGGAAATGGCCTGCAAATTCATCAATCTTGTTCATATTTCTGAATATGAAGTCCCTAACTTTCCAAGGCAAAGGTATGAATTGTTTTTTTCTCTTTTCATGGAAAAAATGCAACCAGTAGTTGTACTGCCTTGTTATTTCAGTAACAAACATTTTGTCAGATATGTGGCATGGAAGGAAGGAAGGATTTTCCTTGGAACAGAAAATCCTTATGACATTGTAATTATCCATTTGTTCCAGTGTTCCCTTCCTATCTAGGAACTTACTCGCATGGTCATACATTCGAGGAGTGTACTTTCCAAATAGCAAGTATTTAAAAATTGAGACAAAATCATTAAAAACTTCATAAAAATGTTGGGAGGCTTTGTTCCTCCATAATGTTTGATACCAGAAGGTTACCGGATCGAATTCACAGTTTACCTTCTTACACACAGATAATCTCGGAAACTGACAGCAATATGCTATCGCAAAAAACAAATAAGATGATATAAAGAATTTTTTCTCCTTCTTGTATTGTGACAATTGGGAAGAGATTTCAATGGAAATCAACTTTCCCCAATCGAAGATGGCCTATTCCTTGACCGTAAAGTATAAAATGTAAAGAATCATGCGGGAAATGTTGGTTGTATTTTCTTGTCTTGTTATCCTCATGAAAAGCCAAGCAATTTCTCGGAAATGATTTTTGAATGAGATAACCTGAAATCTCGTGATTTCCTCGGGGATGGTCATTGGGTTCTCCAAGAACTCAAGTAAGAGGTCCAACCCATTTTCATGCTTCTTTAAAAATTCTCTGCAATATTCATCCTTGAAGGTAAGCGTTGGCTTGGGAAGTCTCAACATCTTACGAAATACTTGGGGCAAGAGAGAGACAGGGGAATGATCCCACAATTGAATGATCTGTTGGCTTGGAATATATATCTTAGTGCACCAGGTGACAAACTCCTTACAGTCAAAGACTTTTGAGACACAACTTGCATGCGCAATTCTAGACATCTAGATTACTTCCCTCTAGGAAGAAGGGGATGAGTAGTAAGAATATGCTCTAGACCACTGCAAACTCCGGTCCTCATGTCCGAAAATTTTCAATGTATCTCCACATAATTGTTGTCAATTTGCTTCCATAAGTTGACGAAAACATTCCTTTTCTCCAGATAATGTTTAAAATGAACGCTTGAGAGGGATAATATAAGCCTTCGTAAATCCTAGTTTAATACATTTTAATAGGAGATCTCCTCAAGCCCTTCACTTATTAATGACAGTCTTTACGAACCTGCATGATGCATTGTTAGCATTCAAAGCATAGTAAATGTGTATTGGGAAGCACACGAGGTGGTGGGGACAGACGGGAGCGAAATAGGATTTGAGACTTTTGTGAACCCGAGAACCGCGAACCCGCAACTGCAGAAGGTTCAAAATTGGCTAAGTATAGGATAGCGCGGAAGTTGGACGGAGTCATCATAAGAGGAATGATACTTGGAAGTTCGGGGAGTCTAGGGTTCAAAATGTATATTGTGGAACTTTTGGATGAAAAATGTATATCACAGAACATGGGGTATGAGAGTTCGACCCCGCCAACCCGGGAACCCATGATTGCAAAATTGTCTAAGTATGGGATAGTGAGGAGTTCAGTCGGACTCATGATGTGAGGGTATTGATGGAGATGAGGATCATCAAGTCCTCCAACCCGGAAACCCATCGTTTTGAAAAAATGACTAAATATAGAACGATAAAGGGAAAGTAGAAGGGAAAAACGGGTAAGTATAGAGAGGGAAAGGAAAGGGAGAAAATAATTTGGGAAAATAGAAAAAGGGGAGGGAAACTTCAGAAGCAGGAAATGATCTAACACCTTCTTGCTCTATATCCAGTGATCCCTTCCTCTACTCCCTTCTTGTTGCTCATGTAAAACTCAATGTGTAAAAACTGTTTGTAGTTGCCCATACGAATTTCCTCTATTTTCCAAAGACAATTGACTATTCACTCTATCCAATGTTAATTGTACTTCAACCCCATTATCTCCAATAACTATGGGATGTGACTCTCATACCCACCCTCTTACATGAGTTTAATTATTGGGCTCTCATACACCCAAACAAAAATTAGAAGTTATTCCCAATGGTAATAAAATTCAGGAAAAAATGGGTTGAATTAATACCAATAATTAATTTCCCCTTTGGACCCCTCTTAAACACTCTCTTATCTTGTGGAAAACTCAACCCCCATCTATGTCATTATTCCCAACAATCGATATCACGTTTGATTTATTTAAAAAATAGAAAATGCATTCTCATATTGCATTACTTGGCCATATCCACAAGCATATCTAAATTATGCATAAATTAGACTGGGGATTATAGTGGGGATGTTACGTTCTCCCTCCCCTAAAAAATTTCACCGTCTTTGGTGCACAGCACCATGCCGAATATAGATACAAATTTACATCACATTGCAATATCCATAAAAGAAAGAAAAAGTATGCAATTTTTAACCTCCAACATTAGTCTCAACCAAAATATCATATTTCTCTCCACCTGTTGACCCAAGGAACATGCCCCTTCACTACTCTCATTACATCGAGATACACCATTCTTCTATCAGGGTTGTCAATGCAGGTGACCAAAAATCTAAGATGTGTTTCTGGAACTCTAGCTGCCCAAAAATGGGGTCATGCCTTTTCAATTTTTGTCTTCTTCAAAATTAACAAAAATTTGTGGGTATTCCTTCGGCATAGTTTCTTCATGTTCCCATGTTGCATCTTCAGGACCGTAACAGGTCCATTGAACCTTTACCATCCATGTGGTTGTGTTCCTAAGCACTTTGACTTCCTAGTTCAGCATGCATCTTGGTTGCACATGGAAATATCCTTTGTTTTCCACCTGGATCACAGTCCAATCAATTATACATTTTTTTAATAATGACACATAAAATACACTATGCACTCTCATGGATGCAGGAAATTCTATCATGTATGCAATTGGATTTATCTTCTCTAATATTTCAAAAGGTCCACAATATCTTGTTGCCAACTTCAATCTTAGTGATTTTCCTTTTTCTTTCACTTTTAGAAAAGCATGTTCACCCACTTTAAAATATCTAAAAACTCTATTCTTGTCTACATAATTTTTCTGCCTATCCTAGGTAGTCTTTAAATTCTTCCTTATCTTTGTCATTTTCTCTTCCATTTTCCTCAACAAATATGCCCCAATGATAGCTCTCTTTGTTGGGTTATCTCAACTCACTGGTGTATTACACTTTCTGCCATACAATGCTTCAAATGGGATCATTTTTAATGAGGTTTGATACCCATTATTGTAAGAAAAATCTACTAAGTGGATATAATATTCTCACTTTGATGGTTGGTCCATCACATACATTCTGAGCATGTATTCAATGATTATGTTAATCCTCTTTATTTTTCCATTTGACTCTGGGTAATACGTTCTACTGAGATTCAATTTTGTCCCAAAACCTTTGAACAAACATTTCCAAAAAAATATGTGAATTTTGAATCCTTATCTGTAACAATTGTCTTGGGCACCCCATGCAGCCTAACAACCTCTTTCATGTAAATCTTCGCAATGTGTGTTTCCTTGTGTGTTGTCTTCATGGGAATAAAATGTGTTGCCTTGGTTAATTTATCTACCACCACCATGATGAAATCATGTTGCCTCATTGTTCTAGGAAACTTTGTAATAAAATCAATTGTAACCACTTTAGATTTCCACTCAAGAATAGGCAACGGTTGTATCATTCCTACTAGATGTCTATGTTTTGTTTTCATCTTTTGGCATCCTAAGAACCTAACAATATAATTAGTCACTTCTTTATTCATTCATGTCCAAAAGTATTGGCTTCTTATAGTTGCAATTGTATTTTGATATCTTGGGTGCCCAGCATATGGCCCATTGTGCATTTCTCTCAACATTTTATTCTTTAGCTCTCCTAAATTTGGTACATATATTTTTCATTTGTACATGATGAATCTGTCCTCTTTCAGCTCATAATAATTAATTTTCTGCAGTAAATTGTCTTGTTGTAGTATCTCTTATTTTCAAATATTGTTGATCTGAATTTGCAACCTCTAAAAAATTTTGAGCATGCTAATGGTTGAGATATGCACTTCATGAGCTCTTCTGTTGAGTGCATCGGGCACTTGATTTTCCTTTCCTTTTATATGTTTAATTTCAAATTCATATTCACTCAAAAATTTCATCCATCTAGTTTGTCTGACATTTAATGTTGGTTTTCAAAATAAATGCTTCAAACCATAGTGGTATGTTCTTAACTCAAATATTCTTCCGATAAGGTAATACATCCATATTTTTAATCCATAAACAACGACTACCAATTCCAAGTCATGTCTAGCATAATTATTTTCATGTTATTTTAGTTTTCTAGACTCGTAGCACACCACATGATATTTTTGAGTGGGGACTCCCCCAAGCATGTCCTTGCATGCATACGTTCACCTTACAAATTCTTCATCTGGATATGCAATATTTAATATGGGCGCACTTGTCAAAATATATTTCAACCACTGGAAACTTTCTTCACACTTGGAAGACCATTCAAATTTCACTCCCTTCTTTTACAAAGTGATTAGGCTTGGAATCTTTGAAAATCCTTTTATGAACCTTTGGTAATAATCAAAAAGACTCATAAATGATATGAACTCTATCACATTTCTTGTTGTTGGCCATCCTCTAATGGAATTTATCTTCTCACAATCAACTGTTATCCCATATGTTGATATAATATGCCTCAAGTAGTGAATATTATTTTGATAAAAAATGCACTTACTTAGCTTAGCATTGCAGCACCATTCTTAAATGTTTCTCATGTTCCTCTTATGTCTTTGAATAGACAAGAATACCATCTAATAAAACAATCACAAACTTGTCCAGGTACTCCCTAAACACTTCATTCATTGGGAACATGAAAACAATTGGGGCATTTGATAGCCCAAAAGGCACTACCATAAACTCATAATGCCCATATCTTGTTCGGAATGTTGCCTTGTTGATATCCTCCTCCTTTATCCTTACTTGATGATAACTTGATCTCAAGTCAATCTTAAAAAATATTTTTGCACCCTTTAGTTGATCAAATAAATCATCAATCATTGTTAAAAGATATTTGTTCTTTATTGTGACCTTATTCAGTTGTCTTAAATCAACACACATCCTTATGGTTCCATCTTTCTTCGTCACAAACAAAATCGGGGCTCCCTAAGATGACACACGTGGGCGTATATACCTCTTCTTCAAAAGTTCTTCAAGTTTCATTTGCAACTCTTTCAATTCTAACGTCCATTCTCTAAGGTGTCTTGGACACTGGGGCAGATCCTAGCCTCAAATCAATAGATAAGTCAATGTCTCTCTTTGGTAGCAATCCTAGGATTTTCCCAAACACATCTTCAAAATACTTCAAGACTGAATGGTCTTCAATATTTTCCACTTTATCTCTAGTTGTCTCTTCCATATGGGCTGCAAAAATATGACATCCTTTCTTGAAACTCTTTTTCAGTTGCATGGTTGAAATTTCTCTAACATCTACAACTCTTGAAATTCCTTGAATCTTACCTTGATGTCCATCCTCATAAAGACAAGTTATTGTCTTGTTGTAACAGTCTAGGACAACATGGTGTTTTTCCAACCAATCCATGCCAAATAGATAGTCATATGAACCCAATGGTATGATGTTCACATCTACCTTTGTATTGAGTCCATTCATGTCTATTGGACAATCTTTAACCAACTCATTGATATTTCTTTTAGCTCTCGTGGCTAACTAAACTAACCAAGATTTTTCATGCTTACTCCTTTGCAAGTGAAATATTTCAACAATGTTATAGTTTATGTAACTATGGCTAGCTCTAGAATCAATTAAAATTGCTATGGGTTGGTTATCAATCTTACCTTCCACTTCAATCATGAGGGATTGATACTTTGATTGCTTGTTGTCCAAGGCCGCATAAATCCTTGGCATGTTTCCTCCCATGTCTAACTATTTCAACCTCTTGGATGTTGTGGACAGTATTCATTCTTTCTCCTTTGTGAGGGTAGTCCCTATATAAGAGATTTTCATCACATCCCCAACATTGTACAGGTTTTTGCCTAGGCCTTTTCCCAAATGAATATGTTGTCTTGTGCTCATTTTGGGTTGATTGTCCTTGTTGATTTGCTTGGGAGTTTTTCTTGAAAAGTGGTGGCTTAAAACCTTTCTGTCTCTAATCCCTCTTTCCTTTCATCTTGTCATTCCAATATTTTGGGAAGACTGACCTCTCTCTGCTTTTCTCTCCTTATGGTCTCCTCCAAATTTCTAGGGATATCATATTGTATTTTGTCACTGTAGAAGGAGGGTAACCCACTAAGAAACCTTTTGATTTTGACTTTCTCATCCTTTATGAACTCCACATACTTCAGCAACTCGAAGAACCTCTTCTCATATTCATTCATTGTCATGCTTCCTTTTATAGTAATGCTCAGACAAATATTTCTATTGGAAATATATTTTGAACTTCCTCCATGAGACCTTCCTCTCATTGAGGTGTTTTGTTTTCTTAAATTGATCCCACCACATGGTTGTGTTTCCTTGCAAGTGGTAGGTTGTAATTTTTGTTTCTACCCTAGAAGGATAATCATGTAGCTGGAAATATTTATTCATTTCCAACAACCAGGCCTCAGCCTCTTCTCCCTTCCTGTACTCACCATTGAAGTTTGGTGGCTTGATCTTCCTAAGTTCACCTTGAAAGATGTCTCCCTCGGGACTTCTCCTCTGTCTCCTGACATGAGAAACACTTGGGCTACTCCCTGGCCCTGAACTTTCACGAGTACTTCTAGTGGATTTCCCTGGGGAATGATGGCTACTACTGTTGATTAAGGTTGGTTGTCATTGATGTCAACCCTTGAAGAAAGCCCCGTAGCACAAAAGTTTGGGTAATGGACCCAAGATTGTTCGATGTAAATATGACTCTTTATTGTCTTGTCATGGTTGATAAGAAGTAAATATGGATGAACTCCTAAGTGGTCCCCTTATGGTGAAAGCCCTCATGGGAAGACGTTTTACGGAGTAAGAGAACCCATGCTTAATTGTGGAATAATGATATGAAGAAAAATGAATTTGTCAAATAAACTATCCTATATGGATATTGTTTTTCATTCCATTTCCAGTGGTATGTGGAACGTCACATAACTCCTCACGATTAGAGAGTTGTGGCCATGAGAAGTTGGAGACCCCAGGTTTGGGTAATGGACCCAAGTTTGTTTGATGGATAACGGTATGAGTTATGATATATTTTCAGATAATACTATTCTATATGGATAGTACATGTCATTCCATTTCTGGTGGTATGTGGA
>ML779536.1:194784-206195 GCA_009831015.1 Picea engelmannii
TGTTGAAGTTAAGGAAGGTTTGCAGGAATGTGATCATATACACCAGGTCTATTACAGAGCTACAAATCAGATTTGGATGATGAAATTGATAAGGGCTTTTGGTTGAGGTACATGTTGAGTACATGGTTGAGACAAGTAGTTGATGAGTTGGCACATGCATGAGGTGTATAGTTGATGATGTTGGTACATATTAATGAGTCATAGTTGATGAGTAGTTGACAAATGATTGGTACAAACTTGGTACATGGTTGGATGCACTTGTTTATGGTACAAGTTGATTACAAGTTATTTGGTATAGGTTGGTGCATGGTTGATGCACTTGTTTATGGTACATGTTGATTATAGGTTGAGGTACAGGTTGATGCATGGTTCAGATTTATTGGTACAGGTTTACAGCGGTATATCTCACAATGACAGGTTGACAGTGGTTCCATCATTCTACTTCTACTTCAGGGTGGCAGGATGGGGCAAGGACAGGTGGTTGTAGCCGGAGAACATAGGGGGTTGTAGCCTCCTTCTGGTTGTAGCCAGAGAATTTGGGAGTTGGAGCTTCCCTCAGTTTGTAGTCTGAGAAACTAGGGGGTTGGAGCCTCCTTCCAGTTGTAGCTGGAAAACAAAGGAAATTGGTGCTTCCAATGAATGTAATTCTTCAAGGCATATAATAAAAAGCATCCCATGGTTTTCTCTCGATTTGGGTTTCCACGTAAAACACTGGTGTACTGTGTATGTGTATGTTTGTTCATTTGTTCATTGCTTATTTACTCTGCAGTTATTGGATGATAATACTTCATTGATATAACACTTGGATTATATGGTTAAAAAGGATTAAATTGCTCTATTATTGATTCACCCCCCCTCTCAGTAATCCAACAACTGCTTATACTCCTTGACTGCCAGTCATTCTCATGTTCATCCCTCCTGCTATGGGATTTCGATGTTGTCACTTTTCTGGCACTAGTTGTTGGCTTTGTATCGAAGTCTTTATTGGCTTGCCTTTGCAGCATGTTCAAACTAAAAGTATCTCTTATTGATATTTCATAATATTTTCATTATTATCTCTATAGCTCTACACTTCTCTCTGCAGACTTCTCATAGTTACAAGCTCCTTCATGCCTCTTCTTCCATTAGACTTTGTCTCATCATTTCCCATGCTGACATATAGCCCTTTGAACTCCTCTTCATGATTGTAGAACCCTTGGGCATCTTCCATGGTTGTAGTTCTCATACAGGAACCAAACTGCCTCCATGTACCTCTAAATTTTGCAAGAAAATGTGCATGCAAACAATTTCTATTAAACAAAAATATATACATATTTTTTTAAAGAATGCGTAATTGTTTTTGCTCTTTAATGCCACCAATCATCTTCTTTTGTGTTGGTTGTAACTTAAATTGCACGGATCAATTTTCTGGGTTGATACATGGATCCCCCTATCCAAGATCTTTCCAACAACTATTTTCTTGCTCAATTATGAGCTCTAAGAACAAATTTACAATCATCTGAATATTGTTAATTCACCTATTTTACACACTTTTCATTCTGGTGCACTTAATCCCAGACACCAACTCTTGTCATTCGTAGAAGTAAATTTGTCAATAACTATAGAAACTTTTGTATGAGACATAGATAAAAATGATGATGGTGAATTCATAACAACTCTCAAATTGTCAATCTGATGCTCCAGTAAAAACCTGCGGCAATCTGGAAATGACAACTTTCTCATTTTTTCATCCATTTGTTCATCCGTTTTTCCAGACTTACATTTTTTAGTCAAACTCACTATTTTTCAAATTGCGCACTTCTCGAAAAACTTCACTAAACCAAATTTTTCTGGCTTAATAAGTATACAAAATGTTGAGTAAATAATTTTTTCTAGATTTTTCATATGGGGACATGTTTCCTCCTCATAAAATCCCAAAAATCCCCAAAAAGTGGCCCGAAATAGTAGATTTCTCCATGTTTTTGCATCCCCATTCTAACCCCTTAGAATCCAGCCAATTCCTTCACACAGTATTTTCATGTCTTCATTTATGACACTTTGTGCAAGTTTCAACAGTAATTGTTCTCCTGCCATTGATTTTAACCCTGATCTTCAAACATATGTAATTTGCATTTCTTGGAAAATCGTAGCATTATTGGTGAGTGGCCCTCTCTGGCAATTCTATAAACCTCGACACTACAGAAAAAACCCAGAAGTTTCATCTCAATCTGACTTAATTTACTCTAGTTATTGCCAAAATATGTTTTTGGCTCCAGACTTTGTTTTTAGACTACGGGACAATTTTGTCTTTGCAGTATCCTTATTATTTTCATCCTTTTTAAAGCCTGTGTGCGCATCAATTATGAATTATGCACCAATATTCAGCACACAATAGATCCACAATGCGCAACGCTAATATTAAGCGCACCCCTCGCACACCAATATTCAATACGCGCAACTTCTATACCACACACCAACATTCAATGCGCACAAATTTTTACACCATGCACCAATATCCCATGCACAACTTTTTATACCGTGCACCAAAATACAATGTGCGCAACTTTTATATTGCGCACCAATATTCAGTGTGCATCACGCACTCATATTTAGTGCACGTGACTTTTATAACGTGCACCAATATACAGTGCGTGTGACTTCTTATCCGCACACCAATATACAGTGCATGTGACTTGTTATACTAACTTTTTATATTGTGCACTGATATCCAGTGCGTGCGACTTGTTATACTGCACACCAACATTCAATGCACGCAACGTTTATACCGCACACCAATATCAATTGTGCACCACGCACCAATATTCATTACGTGCGACTTTTTATATCGTGCACCAATATCTAGTGCATGTGATTTGTTATATCGCGCACCAACATTCAATGTGTACAACTTTTATACCACACACCAATATCCAATGCGCATCACGCACCAATATTCATTGTGCATGATTTTTTTAGCGCACATCAACATTCAGTGCATGCAATTTTTTTATACCATGCACTAATATTCAGTGTGCACCGCACACCAATATTCAGTGCATGAAAATTTTATACCGCACACAAACATTCAGTGTGTGAAATTTTTTATATTGTGCACCAACATCTAGTGCCCACAATTTTTTATATTGCACACCAACATCCAGTGAGCATTATTCACCAATATTTAGCGCACACAAGTCCTTTCTTCGCTTAGCTAATTTTCCTTATTTTCTAGCTCACAACCATCATGACCATCGTGAAAATGTTCGACTCGCCTTCTTCCCTAATTTGACACAGTTCAAACGTTGAGATGAGAAATTTACCAAATTCATGCTGATCTCTGGCACATACAAGTCTGATGTTGAACCAAAAGCTTTGATATCATTCTGTAACGTCCCCCGGCTTAACCGAGGAATATTACTTGTGAAAAAAACACATAATTTCAATTTTTTTCTACTAGCTAAATTCTTGTAGCTTACCAGCTACAAATTATACACAAATTTAACCATTGTCTGATACCATATAATTAAATGTATCTACATCATTCTAAATGAATATGATTGTTGAGTCCTCATTCAGACAAATCGCATGCGCAACAACCTTTTGTTGATGCTCGAATCTGTCAAGACCGAAACAACAACCTCATGAAGACATTAGTCCCCCTTCATTTTTAGAGAGGTGGTTCTCCTCTTTGGATAAAAGATATATATTTGGATATCTTAGAGTAGGGAGAGTGCTAGGCAGCAAACCCCAAATCTTTATTGCTTGGATTTATATGAAAATGGTTCTTAAATAACTTAGTATGATCTTTATGTGCAGTAAAAAGTTCTTTACAAATAAAAGATTGAAGAGGAGCTTCAATATCAGAAAATATAAATACTCAACACCACATATATACTCCTCTATAGATACATTCATATCTTCTCACAAGAGAAAAGAGAGAATACTTCTGATCATCTCAAATAATTTTAAAAGAGTATTGCAGTTAAAATGGAAGAGGGTTTGATAGGCCAACCTCAAATATCTCATACTTAAAACTCGAAGTTACAAGATACGGTCAAGATCAACCCCAAAAGTAATTATTTGTGGAGTATTTCTCATTAAATATATCTAACAATATACAAAATCCATTTGATAGTTACATATATGACTGCAAATGCTCCATGATCATATATAAAAAGTCTTGGAAAATTACAATAAAAACACTTGAGATCTCCGCCCCATGATTGTTTCAAGAATACAAACACAAAGCTTTGAGAAAATAGTGTAGAAGAAAAAAAGAATGGAGAAGAATGAAATTTTTTGTTTGTTGATCAAAATATTGATTACATATTGATGGTTGGTATGTCTCTCTCTTGCTCTTTTGAATGTCGTCTCCACAATGAATTATGAAACTCATGAAGTCTCTATTTTCCCTTTTTAAATAAATGTTCTTCTAACTACTTGAGTAGTTGGGGTTTTTCCTTTTTTTCTTTAAATTCTTTTTTTTTTTTAGAAAATCACTTTAATTAACATAACATTGGAATCTCATTAATGAATTGAATTCATTTATATTCGTGCTTTAAATTGGGCCCCAAAAATATTTAAATAAAAGTTTTTTAAATAAACTTTTATTTCGAATCATTTTTAATTTGTTGTCTTCTTTAAGAGATGATTGCGTTTTAACTTTCTGGTAAGGATGTGGATCTTTTCATCCATTGAAACTACTTCTGATGTGATCTTGATCGTCTTAGTTTTCCAACGATATAAAATTTTCCCAAATCCATCGCCTGGATCTCAAGATATGAGCTCGTGAAGTTGTGTTGTCACGTAGGCCCATTAAAAATGACGTTGATTGATATTTTAATTTTTGGGGGGAAATGAAGAAACTTTCAAGCCTTGAAACCTATATCAATATCTTTTACATCGAAATATATTTCCAGTGGTATAAATTTTACGTGATTCTGACACTCATAGCTCAAGTTATGACCTTTGCAAGATCAACACTCAGCCATCGTCGATCAAAATTGATGGGCAAATCTGAGCCCTTTGATTGAATTCGTTTTTCTTCATGCAAATTCGACTTTCTTCATAGAGGTTATCCCACATGCATGGGATATTAAAAATATTCATGGTATATAATACTAAGTGTTTCATACACTTAGCAAGAAACAAAGAAGAGAATAAAATATGGAGCTTGGAGGATTCGACCCTTGGAAAATTGTTGAATAAAATAATAATTTTTGGAACCCCGTCATCGTCCACCTTGTTAGTAACATTTCTTGTCCTGGGCACAAGAGTATTCAGGTCTTCAAGTTGCACGAAAAGCGCCCGAGCGCAGCACGGAAAAATCTCATTTTAGGCTTCCAAGCAAGTAAGTGGGCGAGATTATATTGTCGACGGTCCAGATTCATCCATAAGAGTAGATCGACGATCGACGGGAAATCGCGGTTAGCGGAGTTGCGTTGAGATTAGCGCAACAGATAGCGTCTGTATTCCATGCAGGAAAGGATAGTAGTCATCCATCCAAAGGACATGTGGCGTGAGATCTAGTCACGTCGGCTTTTCGGCAGACGGGAGTTCGAAGGGTGAGGGTTCTATGTCATTCTACATCTCGAAACCCCGAACCCTGAAGCACCGAAAGCGCCCAGAGTCGGGCCCGCAGAGTCATGAAGCAGTCTCAGCCTTCCATCCAAAGGGGACACCTAGTGCACGATTAGGCTCTTTGCCTTTTCGCCCATCGTGACTTCGAGGCGCAAGGAGCAGCTCCTTCATATCCCCGAGGCGCGAAGCGCCAAGAGCGTCCAGGACCCGAGGCCCACAGCATCGTCGAGAAGGTTCAGGACCGTCAGATATGAGAGGGACGCATAGCGCCCAATTAAGCCATCTCGGTGTTTCGCTTATCGCGACTGTGATAAGCAAGGATCGGCTCCTTCCTATTCACGAACGTTGAAAGCGCCTTTGATAATAAACACAGGGTCACAGCCCGTGGTCAGTTGGGAAATAAAAAGAGTTGTGCAAGAGGGGCCAAAGGCATCAAGTTTGGTCACAGAAGGAATCATCGCGATCTCCAGTTGCCATCTGATTCGACCTCAATCCTGTTTTTCTCTTAGAGTAAATGAAGGTGAGAAGGGGTGGTTGAAACCTCTCCTCATTCATTAAGTGTAAGGTATGGAGGGTCTGGCAAGCTGTCTGCCCGAAAGGGTCCTGTATACCGATTTTTCCAAAGAAGCCATGTCGAGTCCTCGACTAGCCAGAGAGGTCTGCACACGCTAACTCAACACTTAATGGCTCAGCTACTCCCCTTACAGGAGCCATGCGCAGTTAAGGAGGCGTCTGACGAAGGATATCCATCCGAATTTGACTGAAGGGACACCAAGCCTTGGATGACTGAGCATGCCTCTGTTAGGCGAGTTTTTCTGAGTATATAGACTCAGTTTTTGTATTTTGTGATCATCATGGTTGAGCAAGGCTCCCGGTTGTAAAGCTTTAATGAAGCATTGTTATTCCTGGTTATGTGTGGACTTTTGAGACTTCTTGCCTTATGAATGTCAGTTTCTTTCACGTCTTTGTTTACACTGTATTAGAGCAGCTCGGAATTGGAGGATCCAGTCGAGTTGTAACTATTATAGGATGATGTAGGTTGGATCGTTGTAATAGTTGCATTGTTTCTAATCGGTCTCTGTGATTTTCTTAGTGCTAAACGACTTGGAATTGGAGGATCCAGTCAAGTCCCCCTTTCAGTTTCTCGAAGCCCTGAACCAAGAGGATCTTGCATTCAGAATTTTTCTTCTACAAACTACTGAAAGATCTCTTTCCTGAGGTAGTTTGTTCACTCCTCTCACCAAGTCTTCAACCTTCTCATATTTAAATCAATTCACTGGCTGAAGTTAGATCAAGACCTCATATGTTCCTTACATACCAGACCCAGTCCCTGAGTTGGAGTGGTATCTCCCCGAGTCTCTACCCATTTGATCACCCATTACCAACTATCATGACATAAAACTGATGGGCGTTGGGCTCTGCTCCTGCCATAAATCCAGGAGTGACTTCTGACGTCAACATTTCTGGCACCGTTGCCGGGGACGAAGTTGAAAATTTTCCCTGGGATTGAACGACATTGAGCCTCTGATTCTGAAGGAGCATTGGGTATCAGAGCCTTTGAAGATTTCTACTGTGCACCTGGCAACTCCACTGTGGCGAACCTGCCGTGTTAATTGTGGATTTCATAGGTAGACACACGCAGTCCCATCCACAGCTACCTCTATCTACACCTAAAACTGATCCGGAGGTGGTTCTCAGAAAAGGAAAGGCCTCTGAAGAAGAAGCTTCCACCACCGAACCAGGTAATCCGCCATCTCCTTCTGTAGGAACTCCATTTGCTCCCCCTCGGTTTCTTAACAGACCTCTTTCTGAGGTTTCTCGTTTCCTGAATTTCGGGAGTGTTCCTGCTGAGTTTTCCCCTCCTTGTCTAGGATTGGAGGGAGAAACCCTTGTCACTCCCCTCTCCTTTGAAGTTGTACTTTGGCGTAGACCCAGGACCGTAGAAGATTTTCCCACTCCTATCTTTACCACTCCTCCTCTTGTTACTATTACCACTCCTGCACAAAGAGGATCATCTGATGACTTGAGCCCGTTAGCCTTCTCCTTAAATCCCCTTTTGTTTCCCATTCCACTTAGAGACTCATTCCCAGTAGCCCCTTTGTGAACTCCTTCTCCTCCAAATTCTCCTCCACCTAATATTCCTATGGTTGGTGCTAATCCCCCTCTAAATAGAATGGACGCCATAGTCGCTGCCAGATATGCTCCCTTAATCCTACCCCATCCTATGAATCCTCTCCCTGATGGAGATTACTTGAAGTATATGCCCAAGTTCACTGGGGAAGGGGACATAACTGCGGAAGAGCACCTGGTTGTTTTCTACAGTTATGCAGACAACCTGAACATTGAAACTGAATATGTTTGGATGAGAGTCTTCTTCCAGAGCCTGGATGGTGAGGTGAGGAAGTGGTTTAGAGGATTGGCCCCCGGATCTATTGTTGGGATCGAAGCCCTAGATAGTGCTTTCCTGAGGCAGTGGGGAGATAGGAAGGATTTCATGTATTACATGACAGAGTTTGGGTCTTTGAAGAATATGGAAGGAGAGTCTGTCTCTGGCTTCTCCAAAAGATTCAATAAGATGTATAATAAAATTCCTGCTGAAATAAAACCCTCAGAAGCCTCGACCAAGATTTTTTATGCTAGTGTGTTTGGCCCCGATTTCTGTCTTTTATTGAGAGAAATAAGAGCCACCTCCTTAGCTCAAATGAAATATGCGGCCATAGAAGTGGAATCCAATGTATTAGCAATTGATAGACTGAGGAACAAGGCCGACGTAGACAGGAGAAAATGTAGATCGGAAGCCTCAACTTCTAGCCCATCGGTTCCCCACCCTCAAGTGGATGAACTGACCAAGATGGTGAAGTCTTTGTCTGCAGAGATGGAGAGAATGAAGGTGGAGGGGAGGCAAGCATACAAGGACCCTCAAAACGCCGAAAACAAAGGAGGTTTCAGGAGGCCAAACAATATTACTTCCCCGACTATGCAAAGAGAGAGGGGAAGAGATAGAGAAGACCAGAAAATTCAGGCCCCTTTTCAAAACAATTTTGTGGCCGAGAGGGAAGAAGGGGAAACGGATGAGCTTGATCCTAAAATCCATTGCTTCGGGGACACTCCTCCTTTCCCTCATCTCACTCAATCAGCATACGAGGAGTCTCTCATGGACAATCAGCTAAATGAACTGAGCAAGGGAGACAAGGCTAGTGGCAGCCAAGGCAGGTATGATTTGAGGTCTAAGAAAAAGACAGTAGCACCTGATGTTCCTGAGCAGTCCACTAGAACAGAGAAACCTGCTAATGAAGTAGTGGATATTCACAGAGGTAAGAAGCCTCGACCCCTCTCTCCCATAGTCTAGAGTCATGTTCCCGAAATAAGAGAAATTCCGAAGCTTACATCTTCTTTTAATTTCGAGCATGAAATTCGAAAGATCAGAATCCATGTGCCCCTAACCGAATTGATTAAACATGAAGAGTTCAAGAAATGCTTCTCTGAGCTTTTACAATCTGAGGTCTCATGCCTTCCCACAGACTCCATCAATTTGCAAGATGAAAAGCCTGCAGTTATTCTAGGACCTATGGTAGAAGACAGGAATGACTCATCCCCTCCCTTCTACACTTCCTTGAACATACATGACAATGTACTGCACAATTGCTTGATGGATTCGGGGGCTTCTCACGACCTCATGCCCAAAACTGTCATGGAAGAGTTAGGGCTAGAATTCACCCGAGCCTATCATGACCTCTATTCCTTTGACTCCAGAAAAGTTCAATGTCTAGGAGTTATCAAAGACCTGGTCGTGACCTTGTTTCAGTTGCCCATGAAAAGTGTGGTCATGGAAATTGTAGTGGTTGATGTCCCCCCCAAGTTCGGTATGTTGTTATCAAGATCTTGGATAAAAAGGCTGGGGGGAACTTTGCAAATGGACCTCACATATGCTACTATCCTAGTGTTTGGAGGAGAACATAGAAGGCTATACAGGGAAGTCCAACTGGCCTATATAATCAGTAATGAGGCCAACCCTACCAATCATCCCATTTTCGCCTTGGACAGTGATTTAGGTTCCAGTGTAGTACAACTCACTAATGCTCCCAAGCCTCCTCTAAAACTCAAAAAACCGCCCACCACTTCCCATAAATTTCCTCCCTCCATCACCCCCGTCTGGAAAATGTTCTTTGATGGAGCCTTTTCCAGGGAAGGCGCTGGAGCGGGGGTGTTTTTTGTGTCACCTGCTCAATAAACCATGTCTCTGTCATACAAACTAGAATTTGAAGCTACCAACAATGTGGCAGAGTATGAAGCTCTTGTCCTAGGATTAAGAGCCGCAAGGTAAATGGGAATTTAGGAAGTAGAAGTGTTCGGAGATGCTGAGTTGGTGGTCCAGTAGATCAGAAATGCTTATCAAGTTAAGCATCCTCGACTCAGAAGCTACAAAAATGAGGTATGGGACTTAATTGACAGTTTCTTCTCAGCATTCAATATTTCTTTCGTCCCAAGAGAGAAGAACACAGTGGCAGATTCCTTGGCTACATCAGCAAGCAATTTCAAAGTGCCCTTGCTGCCCAAATTCAGATACGATGTAGAAGTAAAATACAGGCCCTCCATACCTGACAACGTTAAACATTGGAAGGTATTCAAGGATGATCTTGATATCAAGAGATTCTTGGAGACTATCGAAGAATTTTCAGAGATGCATATCGACCAAGACTCTGTCTCTAAAGAAGAGCTTGATGGGAGTAAGTTTCTGAGTCAAATAGCAGAGCGTAACATTGTCCAGCTCCCCAACAACCATATTCCAAGGGGACTGGTTCCTTTGGAAAGGTTTTTTGATAGAAATGATGTGTCATTAAAAGGGGAAATCTTAGAGGATGACGTCGGTACTATTCAATGCAACATTGGCACTAAGAGTGAGCCCAAGTTTGTCAAATTGTCAAGAAGTATGACAAAGGAGCAGAGGTCTGAATACGTTGGACTTTTGAGGGAATTTGCTGATGTGTTTTCCTGGACCTATGAAGATCTCAAACCATATAACACTTATGTCATTGAACATAAAATCTCATTGAAAAGGGAGGCAAAGCCGTTTAGGCATAAGCTAAGACAGATAAATCCTATACTTCTACCTATTATGGAGAGGGAAGTGAAGAAGCTGCTACAGGCCCAGATCATCGTACCACTGAGATACTCAGAGTGGGTGGCCAACTTGGTACCAGTAAGGAAAAAGAATGGAGAAATCAGACTCTGTGTAGACTTCAGAAACCTGAACATGACCTCACGAAAGGATAACTACCCCTTACCAAAGATGGAACATATATTGCAGAGGGTAACAGGAGCATCCAGGATGTCCATGATCGATGGTTTCTCTGGCTACAATCAAGTCTCTGTTCTTCCTGAGGACAGGGAAAAGACGGCATTTACCACTCCATGGGGCACATTCATGTATGACAAGATGTTGTTTGGATTAATGAATGCAGAGGCAACGTTTCAACGTGCCATGGACATAGCTTTCATTGGGGAAAAGGATAAATTTGTGGTCGTCTATCTGGATGATATCACAGTATTTTCAAAATCTGATAAAGAACATTGTTGTCATCTCAGGAAGGTTTTCCTGAAATGCAAGAGTTGTGGCATTTCATTAAACCCCAAGAAATCTTTGTTCGCCATGCAGGAGGGAAAGTTACTAGGCCACATAGTATCAGCGGAAGGAGTCAGGATCGATCGTAGCAGAGTTGAGGCAATACAAGCCTTATCAATCCCGAGGTCCAAGAAGGAGGTCCAATCTTTCCTTGGTAAGATTAATTTTTTGAGGAGGTTTGTGCCTAACTTTGTTGAGGAGGTAAAACTTATAACAGCCATGTTAAGGA
>ML779536.1:207279-223019 GCA_009831015.1 Picea engelmannii
TGATCGAGTGGCTACAAAGAGATCTATAGGCGTCTCTCCTTTCCAATTAGTCTATGGAGCAGAGGTTGTTTTTCCTTCTCATTTAGCCATTCCTGTAGCGAAATTCCTCCAGGATCATCAAGAAGAGCCTGATGACATGATCAGAAGAATTCATCAGCTAGTGGAGGTCAAGCAGGCCAGAGAGCAGGTAATGGACAGAATTCAATACCATCAGCAAAGGATCAAGCAGATTTTTGATAAGAAGGCCAAGAAGGAAGAGTTTCAGATCGGAGACCTAGTACTGAAATAAGATGCTCCTAAACAAGATAAAGGCAAGCATGGAAAATTCGAAGCCCTGTGGATCGGGCCTTTCAAAGTATCTGAAGTATTCTTGAATAACACCTACAGGGTACAGGATTTGAAGGATCAAGAAGTTTTCAATGGCCCTGTGAATGGGCATTTCCTAAAAAGATTTTTCTCTTGAGCCACACATGGCTCTTCCGCGGTTGTAAATATTGTTTTTCTTTCCACCTTTAAGTTTTAAATAAATGACCCCATAGCCCAACAGCAAGGCACTGGAGCTGCAAAATGAGTCCTTAGAGCATCACAAGGACGACTCTATCCCCCATGGAGCCTAATGTTAGTAACATTTCTTGTCTTGGGCACAAGAGTATTCAGGTCTTCAAGTTGCACGAGAAGCGCCCGAGCGCAGCACGGAAAAATCTTGTTTTAGGCTTCCAAGCAAGTAAGCGGGCGAGATTATATTGTCGACGGTCCGGATTCATCCATAAGAGCAAATCGGCGGTCGGCGGGAAATCGCAGTTAGCGGAGTTGCGTTGAGATTAGCGCGACGGATAGCGCCCGTATTCCATGCAGGAAAGGATAGCAGTCGTCCATCCAAAGGACACATGGCGTAAGATCTAGTCACGTCGTCTTTTCGGCAGTCGGGAGTTCGAAGGGTGAGGGTTCTATGTCGTTCTACATCTCGAAACCTCGAACCCCAAAGCGTCGAAAGCGCCCAGAGTCAAGCCCTCAGTATCACAGAGCAGTCTCAGCCTTCCATCCAAAGGGGACACCTGGTGCGTGATTAGGCTCTTCGCCTTTTCGCCCATCGCGACTTTGAGGCGCAAGGAGAAGCTCCTTCATATCCTCGAGGCACGAAGTGCCAAGAGCATCCAGGACCCGGGGCCCACAGCATCGTCGAGTAGGTTCAGGACCGTCAGATATGAGAGGGACGCGTAGCGCCCAATTAAGCCATCTCGGCGTTTCGCTCATCGTGACTGTGATAAGCAAGGATCAGCTCCTTCCTATTCACGAACGTCGAAAGCGCCTTTAAGAATAAACACAGGGTCACAGCCCGTGGTCACTTGGGAAATAAAAAGAGTTGTGCAAGAGGGGCCAAAGGCGTCGAGTTTGGTCACAGAAGGAATCATCGCGATCTCCAGGTGCCATCTGATTCGACCTCAATCCTGGTTTTTTCTTAGAGTAAATGAAGGTGAGAAGGGGTGGTTGAAACCTCTCCTCATTCATTAAGTGGAAGGTATGGAGGGTCTAGCAAGTTGTCTGCCCGAGAGGGTCCTGTGTATCGATTTTTCCAAAGAAGCCATGCCGAGTCCTTGACTAGCCAGAGAGGTTTGCACATGATAACTCGGCACTTAATGGCTTAGCTACTCCCCTTGCAGGAGCCATGCGCAGTTAAGGAAGCGTCTGACGAAGGATATCCGTCCGAATTTTACTGAAGGGACACCAAGCCTTGGATGATTGAGCACGCCTCTGTTAGGCGAGTTTTTCTGAGTATATAGACTCAGTTTTTGTATTTTGTAATCATCATGGTTGAGCAAGGCTCCCAGTTGTAAAGCTTTAATGAAGCATTGTTATTCCTGGTTATGTGTGGACTTTTGAGACTTCTTGCCTTATGAATGTCAGTTTATTTCACGTCTTTGTTTACACTGTATTAGAGCAGTTCGGAATTGGAGGATCCAGTCGAGTTGTAACTGTTATAGGATGATGTAGGTTGGATCGTTGTAACAGTTGCATTGTTTCTAATCGGTCTCTGTGATTTTCTTAGCGTTGAACGACTTGGAATTGGAGGATCTAGTCAAGTCCCCCTTTCAGTTTCTCGAAGCCCTGAACCAAGAGGATCTTGCATTCGGATTTTTTCTTCTACAAACTACTGAAAGGTCTCTTGCCTGAGGTAGTTTGTTCACTCCTCTCACAAAGTCTTCAACCTTTTCATATTTAAATCAATTCACTGACTGAAGTTAGATCAAGACCTCATTTGTTCCTTACATACCAGACCCAGTCCATGAGTTGGAGTGATATCTCCCCGAGTCTCTACCCATTTGATCACCCATTACCAACTATCGTGACATAACATTGATGGACATTGGGCTCTGCTCCTGCAAGCAATCCAGGAGTGACTTCTGACGCCAACACACCTCATGCCCAATCAATATTGAGTCATTGTTGAGTCATATCCCACATGTTAGAATCTCATTAGATGCCAAGTATAACCAATAATACGCCTCCATGTGTCACAAATTGTGTGTTTCCATATGGAATAATCTTATTGGTTCGGAATGTAATGTAATGAAACTTGAGAAAATAAATTAAGTATGGTAGGATGTACAAAAGGGTAAGTGAAGGGAAAATTGTGGGTAGTGGAATTCGAGGGGGTAGGTTGTAGGCTACGGGGACGAGTTGGTGGGTTGGGGAGTGAGGGATGACCGGAATCTACCCGCCTACGAGCTATATTACTTTAAAAAAAAGTTTAAGTAGGGAGAGGGTAAGATGAGAGGGTGTGGTGGTAATTTGTAGGTGGAGGGATAAGGGTGATGTAGCATGATGTAAGGGGGAAGGTAAAGTGTAGGCAGCGGAGTTAGGAGCATGGCAGGTTCGTGGGATGGGAAGGTGGGGGAAGTAAGGAGATGAATCTGCCAACCCGCGAACCCGATGAGGAGATGAGAAAAGAGTCTCAAAAATGTCTAAGTGTGGAGGCTAGTGGAGCATATGGGAGAAGAGTGAGGTAAAGTATGGAGAGAAAGATGTTGAGTGAAAATTCTAAGTGTTGAGTATGAAAAAGGAGAGGAGAGGAGAGGAGAGGAGTTTGAAAATGAGACTAAGTATGAAAGAGGTGTGTCATTTTTTGCTTAAAATTTAAACTCTTGAGCATATGAACTCGGATTTTTTATCCGAAAAAAAAAACATGGCGATGTTGAGACTAAGGGCTACATTATGGACTTATAATCTTTTAAAGAAAATTTTCTTTTGATACCATTTTTTATGAATTTCAAGAGCGGGAAAATAGAGATGGCCAAATTTTGGTCAACACCTTTGTACTGTGCGCGACAGCTATTCTCAATGTGTGCACAATAGGCTTATACTATGTGCAGTAACCATTTCCAACGTGTGTGACAATTTGAACATCGCACCAGAATCTGTTACTGTTACTAAAAATGATTATCACATACATTTAAACGCGAAATTATGAACAACATGACATTCAAGCTCGTGTAATTGTTCATACTAGTCAAATAGGTGAATGCAACTAATAAATTCACCGCAATAGCACATAAATCAATCTCATGCATACAATAAAATGCATAATAGTTGAACTCATAAATTAACTCAGGAAAACAAATAAACACTTATCTTTTTAAAACAATTGTGCAACCCCTTTCTTGGGAAGGACGTTCCACCCAACCGTAGACTCATTGTTCCAAATCTCAAGAGCAAGTCACCCCTGAGTTGGGGCTAGGAATCCACAAGAAAAGGGTGTCTCTCACAGTCCTCTCACATCTCAATACCCACAACCCACTGGTATTCTCCTGCAGCTATCTCGAATTTCCTCCAACTCTCTTCCTCTTGACCTGCCCAACCCAAGGAATGTACTCCTTCACCGGTCTCACTCCATCATGCATCTCATTCATTTATCAGGGTCTCTCTGACACATGTAACTAGGAATCTCTCTATTGGGAACTCAAGGGAACTCACTTCCAGGAAGACTACTAGAAACAACAGCAAACACTCGTTGTCATAGTGCAATTCACACAAAAGTTCACTCTCCAGGCCTGGCAACCTGGCTCTTCAATCTTCAGCTCCAAAGCACTCCAAAAATGCTCCAACATGCTCCAGAACTTTCCCAACCTTGTTTTTCTATCTTCAATGCTCTCTTCATCTGCTCTTTGCTTGTTGCTCATGTAAAACTTAATGTATAAAAACTATTTGTAGTTGTCCATATGAATTTCCTCTATTTTTCAAAGACAATCGATTGCTCACTCTACCCAATGTTGATTGTACTTCAGCCCCATGCTCTCCAATAACTATGGGATGTGACTCTCACACCCACCCTCTTACATGAGTTTAATGATTGGGCTTTTATATACTGAAATAGAAATTAGAAGTTATCCCCAATGGTAATAAAATTCAGGAAAAAATGGGTCTAATTAATACCCATAATTAATTTCTCCTTTGGATCCCTCTTAAACACTCTTCTCTTGTGGAAAAATCAACCTCCATCTATATCCTTATTCCCAGCAGTTAGTATCACGTTTTATGCTTGGCCATAGCCACATTCATATCTACATTATGCATAAATTAAATTGGGGATTATAGTGGGGATGTTACACTTTGAAACCTTTAAATCTTACATAGTCTAAATTCCATCTCAATGGAAGGTATTTGTGAGTAGAGATGTCAAGTTCAATGAAGATGCATGGTCCTCCAAGTCTCAAGAACCTATAGTAGATACTTGGAAAGTAAAGGAGCTTGTTACCCCAAACATTGATATGTAGATTTCAAAAAAAAAAAATCAATGAGTCTCAAGAGGTGTGGGGCATTGCTCTTTACCATCCAGTTCAACAAGAAATCCCAGATGGCTTACCCAGAGATTACAAGGTGCACAGTAGCATGTTGGAGCTCCTAAGACTTCATTTCAAGGAAGTCATCCTCCCAAGAAGTTTTCAAATTATCTAAGATCAATGTCTTCCATAATGGATGCAAAGTCTTATGGTTTTGAAGAGGTAATAGGTCAATAGGTTTGGCAAGCTACCATGTTGGAGTACAACATCTCCATCATAAAGAATGGCGTGAAGGAGATTGTGCCTAGACCAAAGGGGAAGTCGGTGATTGACTCTAGGTGGTTGCACAAGGTTAAGCGTGCAGCAGATGGAAACATATATAAATTCAAAGCTAGGTTTATGGCTAGAGGGATCTCCTAGAAAGAGGGAGTTGAATATGAGAAGACTTTTGTTCTTGTTGTCAGGTATACCTCCATCAGATTCATTATGTCTTTGGCATCATCTTTGGTTGGCATTTATATAAAATAGATGTGAAGATAACATTTCTTAATTGCTTAATTGAGAAGGTGTACATAAACTAGTGAAGAGCCTTTTAAGTGCATGGGCATGAGACCCATGTTTGTATGTTGAAGAAGGACCTTTATGGGTTGACACAAAGACCACACAAATGGTACTCCAAGATCAATGAGTATCTTTTAGGTTTGACTTTCACTAAAACAAAGGCAAATTTTGATCTTTACTAATTGGTTGATTATTATAACCTGTGTTTTAGACATGTATGTAGACAATCTTATACATACATGAAGTTCAAAGAAACTCATTGCATGGAATAAGGACATCAATTTGATGCACTATTTTTTTAGTCTCGAGGTGTGCCATAGTCCAAGTGATGTCTTCCTTGGATGGGGTAAGTATGCAATTAAAATTCTAAAGAGATTTCAAATGCACCATAAGCCCATGGTTACTCCTATGGTGGAAAATCTGAAGTCATATGTTGATTCAAATTCATATTTGATTCATCCATTTGTTTATAGGTGGTGGATAGGTTCCTTTGTGTATCTGGTAAATAATCAACACCTTGAGCCACTGTATGGTGGAGCCTAATAGCTCCCAAACGTGTGTTGAAAGTGATAAACACTTAAAACACAAGTGCAACCCTAGGTGAACTTAGTAAGGTTGCCCATTGTCACCACTACAACCCTTCTTCTTTATTTAGGTCGGCTCTCCTCCACTGCAAGGGGGGTTTCCCTAAAAGAATGTAAGAAAAACTTTAGAAATAAATGGATGGTGAATTGCCAAGACTAGAGTCAATGCAGAGAGTGATGGAATCAAGGCTAACAAGATAAAGGGTTTGAAGAGTATGGAGAGAGGCATAGTTAAGTTTTTACAAACATGCCCAAATCTTTAATCTATAGAAATTAGAAAAGGGGCCCTTAGAAAGGTGCACCATTTTAACTATTACAAATCAAAAACGAAACGTGCAACCATTGAACAATAAAGGATGACAATTCTCTTTCACAAAAATGACATATAAAAAACCAATATTTAACCATGATGAACAACAAATCACGAGGGTTTCACCTCAACCTTATTTAATCTTCTTGGAGCAAAAATGCCAATAGATTTTTAAGAATAACTTCAGTAATCAAATACATCTGTGAAAATGAAAAAGAAGATGTGATGCAGGAGCATCGTCAGCAAGCACACGTGGAGAGACAACTCAACACCTTAGCGCGCCTTTGAATCATTTCGAAATCTTAAACGTTGGCGTTTCCTGCAAATCGTTTTCTTGAACTGATTGAAAACTGAAGAAGATCAAAACGCTTAGGAGCGAATGATCACGAGTGATCTGGGAGTTTCACTCCTAGACTTTAATGTAACAGAACTTAAGTAGTAGTTAGTTTCTCTTTTAGGAGCATAGAGGTACTCGAAGGGAACCCTAAGAGCCCTCGGAGGGATAAGTAGAAGAGTTGTACGCTGAAATGAGGATGTTGA
The DNA here is from genome assembly GCA_009831015.1 of Picea engelmannii. Taxonomy (NCBI): domain Eukaryota; kingdom Viridiplantae; phylum Streptophyta; class Pinopsida; order Pinales; family Pinaceae; genus Picea; species Picea engelmannii. The sequence continues at coordinate 214,053 of ML779536.1, forward strand.
ACATGAGGATAACTTAAATTTGTTAGATTGTTGAATTTTAGTTGTTTTTTTCATCGCTATAAGCATTTTACATTGAATGAAGATAACAGCGGAAAATTGATCCAATTGTGTGGATTTGTTGTTGCTAAACTCTTCTCTGTTATTTTTTGTTTCATGAATGCATGGATTATACTTTTGAATGTATGAGTCTGTGAAATATTAGATAAGTTTCAATCGTTTATCTTCTGAGAGCTCAGATGCAAGGAGTTCATATTGTCCGCAAGGATTGTGTCGACAGAGTCTAGATTTGACTCAGAGAAGCTCGGAAGGAATAACGGGAAGCTTAGACCAAGTGTTGCACGGAGTGCACAGGGTCAAGAATTGACTAAGTGTCGAGAGATCGGGACTGTTAAGCACAAGGAGTGCATAGAGAAATTTATTTTGGAGAAATCACTAAGTCTGACCTTTATCAAAGATTCCAAGTTCGCAAGGAGTGCGTCGGAGTCAAGCTCAGGAAAGATAACGACAAAGATCCAACAGAAAAAGAGAGATCTATTGAAGGTCGCGAAGTGACAATTGGGATCCCCTTCAAAGGAATTGGGATCACGAATAGTCATTAGATCTCAAGAAGGTGTGAGGAGGTTACACCTCGAAGTCTTTCAGACTTCGCATGTTTGGAGGTTTCCGTTGCGAAGGAAGCAAACTTTCCAAAGTTATGGAACCTGAAGTCCATCTGGACCGTAGATCCGTTCAAAGGAAGTGAGATTGTTCCAGACCGTCGGATCTGGGAAAAGTTACGCGGTTATTAGCCGTGAGTTCCTTCGAAGATTCGTGGATCAGAGGATTCGGAGTATCGAGGAGTCAAGACTCCCGAACTCGCAAAGTGTGAAGTGATCGCCATTGTTGGTCATCGGAGGGAGCGCGAACCGTAGATATGGTTCCGAGTAACTTCGTTGGATCGGAGTCCGCGTAGAAAGAGACTAGTTGCATGCAAGGCAGCGGGAGCCCAAGTCGCGAAGGCCCGAAGTGTGACGAGATCGTCGTCGTTGGTCATCGGAGGGAGCGCGAACCATAGATCTGGTTCCAGGTAACTCCGTCGGTTCGGAGTTCGCGTAAAAGGAGATCAGTTGCACCCAAGGCAGTTGAGGTTCGAAATCGCGAAGCGCCAGGGGATTCGCCCCGGGTCATAGCCCAAGGATGAGTGAAGGAGAGGGACTAGCGAAAAGAAGCTAGCGCCCAAAGTTTTGAGTCTACAAAAGCGCTAAGGAAGGGGCCCACAGGTTCCATAAGACCTGCGCTTAAGGAGAAAAAGGGGGACTGTGTAAATTGTTCCAAGTCCATTGAAGGTCTGAAAGAGCTAATCCAGCTCAAGAGATTAAGATCCTTGATCGGGAGGTCGCGGACCCTTTAGGAGAGAAAGGGGAGTTTGCACCAAGTGGTATCAGAGCCCGAAATTGTTTTCAGGTAGCTTAAAAAGAGCTCAAAGTTATACTCTGTGTGTGAGAAATCGTCGGCACAATGCCACCGAGGAGACATGTGGAGCACCTATAGCCAATCGCGCTGTAGAAAGAGAAATGATAGAGATTCGTGCAATATTGGAGGCGATGGAAGCGGCGCAGAGGAGAGAACCTGATGTTGGAGACATCACTGATGCAGAAAGTGAAGAAATAGAAGTTGAAGAAGCTGCAAGGGTAAATGTTGTCGAGGAACGCTTGCTGAGAGAGGTTGTTAAATTGGGAGCTAGAGCAAAGATAAACATCCCCATGTATGAAGGCAATTTGGATGTTGAAGAGTTGTTGGATTGGATAAGATCCATGGACAAATATTTCGACTATGAAGATGTCAATGAGTAAAAGAAGGTGAGACATGTTGTCACCGGGTTAAAAGGACACGCAACACTGTAGTGGGATGAACTGCAGGTTGATAGAAGAAGCAAGGGAAAACAGAAGATAAATAATTGAGACAGAACGGTAGCCAAGATGAAGGCTAAATTCATACCCAAATATTATCAGATAAATATGTTCAGGAAGTTGCAGAACCTGAGACAGAAGGGTATGACAATGAAAAAGTACACATAGGAGTTTTACAAGTTGAATATCAGAACTGGACAACGAGAGAAGGATGAGGAAAAAGTTGTCAAGTATATAAATGGCCTGAGGTATGAAATCCAGGATGAGATCATCGTGATGTCAGTAAGGACAGTAGAGGATGTTTATCAGATTGCTCTGAAGGCAGAGGAGAAGTTGGCTAGAAAACAGAGTCAACGAAACAGAGGCAGAAGCCCAAGCAAAGGTAAGGGATTTTCTCATGAAAAGACACAGAAACCCAAGGACGAGACTAAGAAACCACATAGTCACTCAAAAAAAGGATGAAGTTCTTGAGGGAGACAAAGTGGTGGAAGAAATTCTTCTTCTAGAGGAAGAGGAAGAAGCAGAGGAGGAGAGGTAAGGTGTTATGCATGTGGAAAGACAGGACACATGTCTTGGGAATGTCCCGAGAAAAATAAAGAAGAAGGTGAAGCTCACATTTCAGAAGCTCAGAAGTTGAATGTTGAAGCAGAAGGAGCAGAAGATGGAAGATCTCTGATGTTGAAGAAGCTTCTCTTGAAACCACAACCAGAGGTTGAAAATCCAGTGCAGATGAACGCTTTGTTCAGGATTGCTTGCAAGACTAAATATAGAGTATGCAAAGTGATAATTGACAGTGGGAGCATTGATAATTTAGTATCCACAGAGATGGTGGAGAAATTGGAGTTGGAGACAACTACACATCCGAAGCCATATAAAGTCTCATGGTTGTAGAAAGGACATCGGGCAATGGTCACTAAACAATGTCTCGTTGAATTTAAAATAGGAAGATATAGAGATGAAATTATGTGTGATGTGATTCCCATGGATATATGTCATGTTTTGTTGGGAAGACCATGGCAGTTTGACATGAATGTCATTCATGATGGGAGAAAAAATACTTACACTTTGGAGAAGAATGGTAGGACACACATGTTGTTGTCAATAGAGGAGAAGAAAGTAAAGGAAGAAGTCAGCACATACTTCTCATGAATGGGAAGGAACTCCTGAGTGAAGTCAAGAAAGAACGGGAGATGCAGTTTGTTGTGGTGAGGAAACCCAGAGTTATCCTTACAAGTACTTCTATGGATGATTTGTCTGAGGAAGTTCAGGAGCTGTTAGAGAATTTTGCTGACATAATAGTGGATAATTTGTCTAACTCATTGCCACCCATCAGAAGTATCAGCCATCATATTGATTTGATACCAGGAGCAAGTCTGTTGAACAAAGCAACATACAGGTTGACACCTCAAGAGAATGAAGAGGTAAAGAAACAAATTCGGGATTTGTTAGACAAGGGTTTGGTCAGAGAGAGCTTGATCCCATGCGCAGTACCAATTGTGTTGAGCCTGAAGAAGGATGGAGGCTGGAGAATGTGTACAGACTCAAGAGCCATAAACAAGATCACCATCAGGTATAGATTTCTTTTGCCAAGAATGGATGACTTAATGGATTGTTTAAGTGGAGCAAATTTATTTTCTAAGATAGATTTGAAAAGTGGATATCACCAGATAAGGATGAGAGAAGGTGATGAATGGAAAACAACCTTTAAGACAAATGAGGGGTTGTATGAGTGGCTTGTTATGCCATTTGGCTTAACAAATGCCCCAAGTACTTTTATGAGGTTGATGAATGAAGTACTGAAAGATTTCATTTGTAAGTTTGTGATTGTATATTTGGATGATATACTAGTCTTTAGCAAAACTAAAGAGGAGCATTTGAGACCTCTAACCTTAGTGATGAGGAAATCGCAGCATGAGAAGTTGTTGATTAATCTGAAGAAGTCCTCTTTTATGAAGACAGAACTCATATATTTGAGTTTTGCGATCTCTTCAAATGAATTGAAGATGGATCCAGAGAAGTGAGAGCAATCAAAGAATGGCCATCGCCAAGGAGTATATTTGAAGTGAAAAGCTTCCATGGATTGGCAAGTTTCTATCGAAAGTTCATCAGAAATTTCAGTGGGATTGGTGCACAAATGATGGATACGGTGAAGAAGAGGCACAAGTATTTTAAGTGGACAAAAGAAGCTGAGAAAAGCTTCAATATATTGAAGGAGAAGATAACAAAACAACCAATTCTAGTCTTGTTGAATTTCGAGAAAACATTTCAAGTGAGATGTAATGCAAGTGGAGTTGCAATTGGAGCGGTCTTGAGCCAAGATAATAGGTTTGTTGCATATTTTAGTGAGAAGCTGAATGAGACTAAGAGGAAGTACTCCACATATAATAAGGAATTTTACGCAATAATTCAAGCCTTGAATAAATGGAGGCATTATCTTGTACCAAAGGAATTTGTTTTGTACAGCGATAATCAGGCTTTACAATTCATAACCAGACAGGAGAAGTTGAATCAGAGACATGCTAAGTGGATAGAGTTTATGCAAAATTTTACTTTCGTCATTAAACATATTTCTGGTAATGCTAACAAGGTTGTTGATGCATTGAGCAGGAGATGTCTGATTCTACAGGAATTTCAAGTGAAAACCTTGGGGTTTGAACACCTTAAAGATATGTATCGTGATGATCCAGATTTTAAAGAAGCATATGAAGCATGTGCAAATCCTGTGCTCAGAGACAGAAGCCAATGGACATAGTATATGATTCAAGATGGATTGTTGTTTAAGGGTTGTCAGTTGTGCATACCAAGGTGCTCAATGAGAGAAAATATGTTGAAAGAAAAACACAGTGGAGGTATGGCAGAACATTTTGGCCATGACAAGACATTCGCACAGTTGAACAGTTCATACTATTGGCCAGGTATGAGAGCAGAGGTGAAGAAAATTGTGAATAAATGTAAGATTTGTCAGTATGCAAAAGAAAAGAAACAAAACATTGGATTGTATCAGCCATTGCCTATTCCAGATAGGCCTTGGGATGCAATAAGCATGGATTTTGTGTTGGGATTGTCAAGAACCCAAAAGGGAAGTGATTCCATATTTGTTGTAGTTGATATATTTTCAAAGATGGCACACTTTATCCCATTCCAGAAGACTAGTGATGCAACACATGTTGCAAATTTGTTTTTCAAGGAAGTTGTGAGACTTCATGGATTGCCCAGGAGTATTGTCTCGAATAGGGACACAAAATTTGTTGGTCATTTCTGGAGAACATTATGGAAGAAGTTGGGGACAGAACTGTTTTTTAGTTCAGCATGTCACCCTTAAACAGATGGACAGACTAAGGTGGTAAATAGAATTTTAGGATATTTGCTGAGAAGTTTGGTCACTGAACATCATAGTCAGTGGGATCAAATTCTGTCACAAGTAGAGTTTCCATACAATGACTCAGTGAACAGAAGAACAAGAAAGAGTCCATTCCATATAGTGTACGAAATGAAGCCAAGAGGAGTATCAGAATTGAGAGATCTGGAGCAGAGTGAATTCAGAAGCGTTGGAGAAAAAGACTTCACTGCAGAAATGCAGAAGCTTCATAATCAGATCAAGGAGCAGTTGAAGAACAAAAATGCAGAATATAAATGTAGAGTTGATCAGCATAGGAGAGAATTTCAATTTGAGGTTGGAGATCACGTCTTAGCTCACCTGAGGAAGGAAAGGTTCCCAACGGGGACATATAACAAGTTGAAGCTGAAAAAGATAGGACCATGCAAGATCCTAAAGAAATTTGGTGCCAATGCTTATGAGATAGAGCTGCCAAAGGATGTGGGTATATTACCCATATTCAACGTTTCAGGCCTGTATCCTTACAGGGAAGACGACGCAAAAGAATCAGAAGATCAGAAAGAGATTCAGTGGGAGAATCAAATGCCCACGGCAAAAAAGCCATAGATGGAAAAGATCATTGATCAGAGGATTAGCAAGAAGACCAGGAGAAAGACATACCTAGAGTATTTGATAAAGTGGAAGGGACACCCAGTAGAAGATGTCAGTTGGGTAAATGAAGTCGATATCTAGAGGCATGGAAAGTCAATGCAGGAGTCCATGAATTTTTGTCCAAGGGAGTATGATGCAGGAGCATCATCAGCAAACACACGTGGAGAGACAACCCAGTGCCTTAGCACACCTTTGAATCATTTCGAAATCTTAAACGTTGGTGTTCCCCGTAAATCTTTTTTTTTGAATGATTGAAAACTGAAGAAGATCAAAACGCTTGGGAGCGAATGATCGCGAGTGATGTGGGAGTTTCGCTCCTAGACTTTAATGTAACGGAACTTAAGTAATAGTTAGTTTCTCTTTTAGGAGCATAGAGGTAGTCGGAGGGAATCCTAAGAGCCCTCGGGGGGATAAGTAGAAGAGTTGTACGCCCAAATGAGGATGTTGAACATGAGTATAACTGAAATTTGTTAGATTGTTGAATTTTAGTTGTTTTTTTCATCGCTATAAGCATTTTACATTGAATGAAGATAACAGAGGAAAATTGATCCAATTGTGTGGAGTTGTTGTTGCTAAACTCTTCTCTGTTATTTTGTGTTTCATGAATGCATGGATTATATAGTTGAATGTATGAGTCTGTGAAATATTAGATAAGTTTCAATCGTTTCTCTTCTGAGAGCTCGGATGCAAGGAGTTCATATTGTCCGCAAGGATTGYGTCGACAAAGTCTATATTTGACTCAGAGAAGCTCGGAAGGGATAACGAGAAGCTTAGACTGAGTGTTGCAAGGAGTGCACAGGGTCAAGAATCAACTAAGTGTCAAGAGATCGAGAYTGTTAAGCGCAAGGAGTGCGTAGAGAACTTTCTTTTGGAGAAATCACTACGTCCAAACTTTGTCAAAGATTCCAAGTTCGCAAGGAGTGCGTCGGAGTCAAGCTCGGGAAAGATAACGATAAAGATCCAACAGAAAAGGAGAGATTTGTTGAAGGTCACGAAGTGACGATTGGGATCCCCTTGGAAGGAATCGAGATCACGAACAGTCGTTAGATCTCAAGAAGGTGAGAGGAGGTTACACCTCGAAGTCTTTCGGACTTCGCATGTTCGAAGGTTTCCATTGCAAAGGAAGCAAACTTTCCGAAGTTACAGAACCCGAAGTCTATCTGGACCGTAGATTCGTTCAAAGGAAGTGAGATCGTTCTAGACCGTCGGATCTGGGAAAAGTTATGTGGTTATTAGTCCTAAGTTCCTTCGAAGGATTCGGAGTATCGAGGAGTCAAGACTCCCAAACTTGCGAAGTGCGAAGAGATCGCCATCGTTGGTCATCGGAGGGAGCACGAACCGTAGATCTGGTTCCAAGTAACTCCGTCGGTTCGGAGTCCGCATAGAAAGAGACCAATTGCACCCAAGGCAGTCGGAGCCCGAAGTCGCGAAGGCGCAAAGTGCGACGAGATCGCCGTCGTTGGTCATCGGAGGGAGCGTGAACCATAGATCCAGTTCCAGGTAACTTCGTCAGTTCGAAGTTCGCGTAAAAGGAGATCAGTTGCACCCAAGGCAGCTGAGGTCCGAAATCACAAAGCGCCAGGATATTAGCCCCGAGTCATAGCCCGAGGATGAGTGAAGGAGAGGGACTAGCAGAAAGGAGCTAGCGCCCAAAGTTCTGAGTCTATAGAAGCGCTAAGGAAGGGGCCCGCAGGTTCCATAAGACCTGCACTTAAGGAGAAAAAGGGGACCTGTGTAAATTGTTCCAAGGCCATTGAAGGTCTGAAAGAGCTAATCCAGCTCAAGAGATTAAGATCCTTGACCGGGAGGTCGCGGACGCTTTAGGAGAGAAGGGGGGTTTGCACTAAGATGACAAACCTCACACCTACAAGTCCTTTAACTTCATCCTCCAATAGAGCTTCAACTAAGCTCAGAGGGGATCTCCCTATTAATTCAACCATGAAAAACAATAGAGGATGGAAATAGTCTTTCATAGAAATGACATAACAAACCCAATATTGAACCATGATGAACAACAAATCACAAGGAGGGTTTCACCTCAACCTTATTCCTTCTTCTTGGAGCAAAAATGCCCCTCTTCAAAATATCATTACAATGGATTTTTAAGTATAACTTAAATGATCAAATACATCCATGAAAATGCAAAAGAAGATGACAAACCTCACACCTACAAGTCCTTTAACTTCATCCTCCAATAGAGCTTCAACTAAGCTAAGTGGGGATCTCCCTATCAATCCAAACATGAAAAACAAATGAGAAGAGCTACTCTTTATATAGAATTTAGCTCAAGTCCCCTTTTAATAAAATTTCATTAAGTGGATTTTAAATCCACTTTTCCCTCCCATAATTAATAGAATTAATAATAAAATACATTTAGCTACTTCTAGATCCATGATTCAAGGACCATTAGAAGTTTCCTCAAGCGCTGGGTGCTTCCATAATTTGACTGCTTTGAACCATCACATATTATTATAACATGTTTAAGAGTTGCATCCTAGGATAATTGCCATGAATGAGTCAAAGGCTCCTTAGATCTAGGCCACATTCTTTCAACAGGTCTATCATTTGCCAATATATATCAATGTAGTATGAAACCCTCCTTGAATGTGGAACATTTCCCTTGTCTTTGACCGTGTCCAAAGGGTTTTCTGCCACGTCATTAGAACCACTTATTAACTTCATCTCCAAGCAGCAGCTAAGCAAGTGGGACATTCTTCTTTGGAGGACTTTGCCGTGATTCAAGTATTGATTGGGTCATTGTTGCCATATGTCAATATCTTATGCCCCAACGTTCTCAAACAATTAATAAAATCCATTTTGCATGGAGCACTCCTCACCTAATCCTTATTTCATGGCTACAGAGGGTCAAATCTGCCACCTGGTACCACTTTTGAACTCATCAAGCTAGATGCTCCCTCTAGATATTGATTGTTTGCCTATATTAACCATGTTATCCCCGATATCTAGGGATAACTAGGAGATCATGTCTCGAGGCCCACATGGTCCTAGACATGGAGTACCGAGAGCAGGAGCAACCTGAGCATGGTCCTGGAGGACCCATCTTCTTCTTCCCAGCCAAGTTTTGTCCTG
>ML779536.1:266889-283489 GCA_009831015.1 Picea engelmannii
TGTCCTTCACTCCAAGACGACTGCGTAGAGAATGGAACTTCTGCTCAGTGAAGGTCTTGATGAAGATGTCTGCAGTCTGTTCTGTTGAAGGACAAAACTGCAGGTTGATGATCCCCTCATGTACTAAGTCTCGAATGTAGTGCATGTGGATCTCGATGTGCTTCGTCCGCTTCCTTTGAACTTGATCTCTGAAAAACTTTAGAGTGCTCTGGTTGTCACACCAGATGACGATCGACCGATGAAACTGGATGCCCAACTTAGTGAGAAAATGTTGTAGCCACATAGCCTGAATGGTTATGTTAACTACCCCTCTGTACTCTGGCTCAGTTGAAGATAGAGTAATAGCAGCCTGCTTCTTGCTCGACCAACAAATAGGCCCAGAACCAAGACTAAGTGAGTAACCAGATGTGGACTTGCAATCAGTGTTATAACCAGCCCAGTCAGAATCAGTGAACCCGATGAGATCCAATGTAGAGTCTGTTGCATAATGAATCCCAAAGTTGATCGTGTCATGTACGTATCGAAGGATGCGCTTTGCAACCTTCCAATGTAGCTCATGCGTCTCCTGCATGAACCTAGAGACTGTGCCAACTGCATAGGAGAGGTCTAGTCTGGAGTGTGTGAGATACAACAAGCTCCCCATTAGTTGTCTGTACAATGTGTTGTCAACCAGTGGAGTGTCCCCGCCATCCTCAAGTTTGACTCCTGATAGGAAAGGAGTCAGATCAGACTTGCACTCTGTCATGTGAAATCTCTCAAGGAGATCTCGTGCATACTTGGCCTGAGACAGTTTGATGCCTGATGCATCCTGACTAATCTCGAGTCCAAGGAATAAGTGTAGCGGACCCATGTTCGCCATCATGAACCTGTCATGGAAAATCCTATTGACTGTAGTAATCATTGAAGTCAAACAACTGGTGATCAACAAATCATCAACATATAGAACTAGGAGTATAAGTGAGTCAATCATCATGAGCATGTAAATATTCGGGTCTGACTTACAACGTACAAAGTTCTGTGACAACAGGTAGGAGTCCATCTTGGCCTACCATGCCCTCAGAGCCTACTTGAGGCCATAAAGAGACTTCTTCAGTCGACACACCAAAGATGAATCCTGCATAAATCCTTGGGGCTGCTCCATATAGACTTCCCATCCCTTGGCTATCGCAATGGAAAGTGCCAAATGTATGGAATCCATCTTCACTACTGGAGCGAAGGTCTCATCATAGTAAATTCCATGCACCTGTTGAAATCCTTTGGCAACTAGCCCGACTTTGTATCTGCTAATATGTCCATCTGTTGCGCTCTTGGTCCTATAGACCCATCTACAGCTGACAAGTTTACTTCCAAAATGAAGGGGAACTAGATCCCAAGTCTGGTTCTCGAGGAGGGAGTTGTACTCCTCCTGCATAGCGGATTCCAAAAAGGGATTTCCAGCAGCCTCACCATAAGACCATGGATTTGAATATCAAGCCAAGAAAGGATGCCTATGTGGCAATGGTTTAGTGGAAGTGCGTGCAAGAGGAGGCTCCTCAAAATCAGATCAAGTCCTCCTAGTATCAGCTGGATCACCAACAAGATCCCTTGCATCCTGAAGAGTAGTCTGGGCCCACTTGGGCCTCAGATCTGGCTCTACATTTGCATATGAATTCACTAACTCTGCATCTGATTATACTGACTCTGTATCTAGATCATTTGAATTCTCTGAATCAGAACTTTCATCTCTGACAAGTGGAAGAACAAAGGTGTCTGCATGCGACTGTTGAGGTACATGCGAGAGACTTTCCTCGAATTGGACACTTCGCTCAATGATGAGCCAGTCTTAGGAGAGATCAATAAGTTTGTATCCCTTCACACCATCGGGGTATCCAACAAAGATACACTCTATGCTCTATGGATCAAGTGCCTTCTTCTTTTCAGAGGGAATCCGAGCTCATGCACGTCAACCGAAAATACGAAAGTGGGTCACTTTCGGTTTGATGCCGCTCCAAGCCTCGCAGGGGGTCTTATCCTTGACAGATCTATGGGGAGATTTGTTTTGGATGTATGTTGCACAATTAAGTGCTTCGACCCATAATCTTTGTGGAAGTGACTTTGCATGTAACATGCAAGAGGCCATCTCTTTTAGAGATTTGTTTTTCCGCTCAACAACTCCATTTTGTTGCGGAGTATAGGGAATTGTGTGTTGCAACTGAATCCCTGCCTCATGAAAAATATTATGGATCTAATGGTTGACATACTCTCCCCCATTATCAATTCGAAGGACTTCGATTTTATTTCCTAATTGTGTCTCAACTAGGGTTTTGAAATCTTTGAGGTGTTGAAAGACCTCTGATTTTTTCCTAAGAAAGAAAATCCACGTGAAACGTGATAAATCATAAAAAAAAATGAGCACGTACCTTGCTTTGTTGATTGATGGATGTGGAAAAGGGCCCATGAGGTCACTATGGATCGGATCTAAAGGAGAGGAATCTCTCTGAGTCTTTCCTTTGTCAAATTTCTCTTGAGGGTGTTTTCCAAGAACACATCCCTCACAAATTCCTTTGGAGAAGTGGATGTCGAGTAGACCATCAACCATTCCATACTTGCTAATTTGTTGCATATATTTGAAATTTAAATGCCCGAACCTTTCATGCCATATCCTACTGCTTTCATTAGCATGGGTAAGCAGTAATGCGAAATCTGGTTCAATAAATTCAGAAAAATGTGTAAAGTCTAGATTGATGATTTACCTCACTAGTAGAAACCTTGGAATTTGTTTGCATGTCATAGATATCTACTGCATCAGGTGTGAATATGACTCTTTTTCTGGTGCCAAAGTTAGTCATATGATACATGGAGCGAATATTGACGAAAAGTTTGGGAACATGCAACACATTCTCGAAGCTTTTGTTTGTGAGTTCAATCCTTCCTTTGTCAGTGACCTCGACTGGAGAGTTGTCTCCCATTAGAATATGAGGACCTTTGCATGCATAAAATGAATAATAAACCTCTTTTGTGGCAACCACGTGGTGTGATGCTTTTGAATCTACGATCCAAGCATCGAGAGAGCAGTTGATGGCAATCAAAGCATGGCTAGAATTGCCTTTCTTGGGATTCTGTTCTTCTGGCTTCTTCTTCTTGGCACCCTCGTGGATGCAATCTCCAAGGTTATTTTGCTGAAGCATTTGGGTTATTAGATCTATCTGTTTCTACATACATGCGGAATCTGGATGGAATCTTTTATGGCAATAAGAGCATTTCTCCCCTTTTCTCCCCTTTCCACCTTTGGATCCAGAGGCATCATTGAAGTGTTTTGAGTACCCTTCCTTCTTCGAATATGCATGTGCTTTCCTTTTGTCTTTATCTTTAGATTTCTGATATTGATGATCATTGTCATCTTGCATAGTAAGTGCATGCACCTTCGGGCCTTTTATTTTTCCCATGTTGATGAGCTTGCTCTGCTCTTGTGTCAAAGACTCGATAAAGTTTTCAAGAGAAGGCATCTTCCAGGTAGCTCCATTGGTGAATCTAATTGAATGGAATGTGGATACAAACACTATAAATTCAAGACCAAGTTTGGAGAGAATGGTGAGAACCATTTGCTTCTCCTCCTTAGATTTATCAACCCCGCAAGCCTTGAGTTGCAACAATAAATCCTTAAATTTTGTAAAGAAATCTTGGAGATTGTTGAAGCTTTTTGGATCCAATGTGAGTAATTCCACCTTGAGCATGTGTCCCCTCATCTCATATTGTTTGCCAAAAATCCCTTCCATTTTGGTCCAGGCTTCATTGGGGGTTTTACAGGAGGATATGTGAAAGAGGAGTTCAGGAAAAATGAGACCGCATATTGTTCTGAACGCTTCATCCATTTGATTTAGATTACTTGGATTTTTCTAAGGCTGATGTTGGTTCTGCCTCTGTGTTCATGGTTAACCTGTACAATCCTCTTCTTCAAAGATGAATGATCACCTTCTCCTTCCATGCATATAAGTTGTAAGGTGTAAGAATGAATTCTTTTGGAAATTCCATTTTTCTGCTATCTTCAATCTTCGGTACCTACAAAAATAATTTGGTGTGTGTTTTTCCTAGCACTCTGTCGGCTCTGATACCATGTAAATGTGTTGAACCTGCACATAATAGATCTAGCTAGAAAATAACATCCACATTTGCAGAGAGAAATTGAGAAAGAAGAAGCAAGAGAGAAAGAATGGAAGAATTCGCATTAACCAAATGAATGAATGATAATTTACACATGATATACTCCGTATAACTCAACTAGTGTGCACTGGAGGAGAAGCCAATGCGCCATAGTGGTGGTCTAGAGTGATTTGGACACATACCAGTAGTTACATAAGTAAAATACCACCTAGTCTAGTCTCTCGGGTAGTTATGGGAGTGAACTTCCACCTAGCTGAATTAATTAGTCTATCAGTCTTAAGTTAACTAACTGAAACAGAGTGAAGTGAGGAGGAGATCAGAGAATCATGGGTAATGTGCTAGTCTGGTGATGATCCCAAGGACAATGCGCATTAGTTGGTGATGATCCCAATGATGCATGGTGATAATCCCAATGTAGCATCTAGACTCCACTCAACTGATCAAACTGAAGTGAAAACTGAAGAGAATATTCTCCCTAGAGGAATATTCTTCCTAAAATATAGGAGACTGAATAATGACTAATAAACATAGGAAAACTCTTAGGAAAAATAAATCTTAGGTGTGTGTGTAAAGTAACTCCAACAAGGAGGTGTTCCACATGATTCCCTTTTATTTAGTCCATGGTAGGAACATACTTGATGTTTGATGGGGTTAGCACTTTTTTTATTTTTCCTTATCCTATGATGTTGATGCGGTGTGTTCATACACTTTTCCTTGGTGGGATTGCCCTAGGTGATATAACTTTGTATTATTAGACATCACCTATAGAGGAATATGTTTGGTGATGTTAGTACCCTTATTGATGTGTATTTTCTAAGGTTGAGTTAGAGGCGGGGTACTGCATGATTTTCTTTGTTGATCTAGCCTTTTCTAAGGATTAATGGTGTAATTGATGCATTAATCCCTTGGTGGTGGTGCACCCCAGGCTCAAGTATAGGTAAATCTTATGTTTTTTTATTATCTTTGTACCATGGTGGGTTTTTCTAGGGAGTACAACTTTATGTGCATGGTACAACACATTGATGGGGTACACCCCTTCATTGGCACACATCTTGAGGAAGATCACATTAGCTTATTATTTTTTGCTTCGAAGGAGGGGCCATCCCCTAGTCTTGGAGTTTGTTGGGTTGCACATGGATTTATGGCATGGTGGATACTATTTTTGGAGGGTTGTTATACATTGGAAGTCATGTTAGGAGGTAGTTATGAGGGCACCCTTTCCCTAGTGGTTATGTTTGACATATGGTTAACCAATTGTCTTCTTTGTTGGAGCAGACTCTTCTTGTTCACATGTGTGAGAAGGTTGGAACACTTCTCTAAGAAGCATCTATGTGGAGTTGGTTGAACATTAATTACTTTATTGTTGTTGGCCTTCTTTACACAAGTTTTGAGGGGTTGTAACCACCTTGGAGCATGTTTATTATTTATTAAGGAGGTAGTTGTACATTGGAGAAAGAGCCCATGGCCACTTACTATCCTGGGAGGTTTTTAAAGGTCTCAAGACCTTAACCACTTCTCTTCTTTGTAGAGAATTCCGCCTAGTTGGAACCTTGCACACTTATCTATGGAGTAGATTGGAGCGCCTTACCTTAGGATTCACACATGTGAGTGGTTGCACACTTATTCATGCACTTTTTGGACCACATTTCTATTTTTATATGTTGGTTATGAAGCGCTCTCCTAAGGGAGCATATTTTATTGTTGCTTCACTCATGCATCTTGGAGGGTACACCTCGAGAAGTTTTCAAGGTGGACCTTAAGCACATTCTCCTATGTCAAGGATTTTTTTTTGTATTTTCATGCATGCATCTTGGATGCTACACTAGATGTGGCCCTTGTAGCATCTCTACTTGGTCAAAATGATTATTTTTAGTGATGTGCCCTCTCTCTTGGAGATTTCTTGCACATTTATTCATATTTTGTGATGGATCAAACTCTCCTGGAGAGAATGAAGGCTAGAGATCATACTTGACATGGTCAACCATGATGGAGATAGATCTAACTACTCCATTGTTTTATTATTTCTTTGACTTGTCATGGAGTTATTTGGGAAATAATCCATTTTATTATAAGAGAGGTTAATCTAACTTTATAAAAAAGGAGATTTTTCTCCATAGTTTGTAATTGGTCATGGGGAATTTGTGATTATGGATTTGGAGAAGCAGAGAAGGTTGGAGATTGTAGAGCTTGGAGATGATGGATGTGGAGCTCTCTTTTGTATCAAGCTTAAATATTAATGGAGCATTGAGGTATTGATATCCTTTGTCGTATGGTCTTGTTGTGCTCTTCAATTGTTGTTTACATGTTGTAGAATCTTCTTTTTATCATACTTCACTACTACATATTGAAAAATTTGCGACGACTACTTGCGACGAAAGTACCCTTTCGCCGCACAATTGAAGATAAAGAGTTGAATTTTTCATTTTTTTTAAATCCAACCCGCGTTCATTGCTCTTGCAACGAAACCAGATGTACGTCTCAAGAGCGACAAACGTGAAGATAGTGGACTATCGTCGCTCTTGCGACAACCTTTGGTAATCATGGCAAGAGCGATGATTCAATGATGAGCTTTACACTATTTGACAAAGTCAACATTGACCGTTACACTGTTTGACAAAGTCAACATTGACTTGGTTAACGTTCGTCGCTCTTGCAACGAAAAAAATATCTAGAAATATTTTGCAAATTAGAGATGTTGCGACAAACTTGCTGTAATAACGACGATTCAGAAAGGGTATTTTTGTGTGGAAGAATGTCACAGAATATTAGAGGTGGGAAAAAAGTAAAGAGGGTGAAAAGGGTGATGGTAGATGTTATTGCCCTTGCAAAATATGTTTCACTACACGTCCCGTAAGAATTTTAATAGCAACAACTAAAAAACATTGTAGGAAATATGGGCACATTGATGGGGGATCGAATGAATATCGTCCCATGGTAATTAACTATATATTCATTATTATTTTTCTATTGTCGATTTTATATAAAATTATATGTGTATATATATTGTTTGAATATTTGTTATACACAATAATTTTGCATAATTGTGTGTAATTATAAAGTTAGAGTTGCCCTCTAACTTTCTGTAGAATATTGCACCAAGTAGTAGTAGAAATGATGTTGTACAAGTTGAGGAACATGATCAAGCAAATGAGGATCTCATGGAAGAAGATGATGGGACAAATCAAGTTAATGATCCCATGGAAGAAGATGATGGGACACATCAAATGATCCAAGATTTGTTTGCTCAGCCAGATGAGGATGGGGACAATGGTGGTATTTATGATGAACCTCTATTAGAAAAGGCAAATAAACGACTTTATGAAGGCTCAAGAGCAAATCTTCTCTCTGCTACATTGTTGTTAGTGAACTTAAAGGTTATGAATAATTTGCCGAACACTTGTATGACACAAATCCTAAGGTATGTAATGTGTTTCATCTCATATACATAAATGTTGACTATTTTCTAATTTTTTTTGTGTTAATTAATGTGTAAAATAAGAATGCAATTTTTACGATTAATAATATGTACATTAACTAGTTATTTGTTATTTGTTATGTTGTAGATTGTTAGGTGAATTTTTCTTACCATCTTCAAATATTTTACCTTGCACATATCGAGATTTACATGCCATTATGAAAGACATTGGAATAGATTATCAAACTATAGATGCATGTCCTAATGATCATATTACATATTATGGACAACATGCTTCGAAAACAAAATGCCTGTAATTTCTTATCAGTAGATATCGAACCAATCAAGTAACAAAAAGGGTGACTCGAAAGGTTCTTCATCATATTCCCATAATTCCACGTTTGCAGTGATTATTCAGGTGTGAAAGCATAACACAATTTATGGATTACCATGCACGTAACATAAGTGGAGATGGTGTTCTTCAAATGCTTGTTGTCGGTTATGCATTTAGGGAAATTGAGGGAAAATGGGAAGATTTCAAAGATGAACCTCGTAATGTTAGGCTTTCATTGGCAGCTGACAGTGTTAATCCATTCAAAGAGCTTAGGTCTATTTACTCAGTGTGGCTTATTTTTATTATCAACAATAACATTCCTCCTTGGATGTCAATAAAGAGGGAGCACATAATGTTGAAAATGATTGTTCCAGGTATTTGTTTACACTAATTTTTTGAATGTAACATTTTCATTTGTTTCGTTTTTTGCATAATATCTTTTGTTTGTTTATTTACTTATATATACATATCATGGTTATATTAATTATATGTAATTTCAAACAATTAGGTAAGTACCAAGTTAAAGATATGAATGCATATATCAAGCCTCTTATCGACGAGCTACTAAAGTTATGGGTTGGCATCACTATGTATGACATCTGTAAACCAATTGAGGAGAAGAAATTTAAATTCCGTGGAATAATTTTATGGACAATTCATGATGCCCCAGGACTAACACATTTTTGTGGAATGTAGCATTCTATTGCTCATTAATACTATATAATTTTTTAAAGATATCATGTTGCATGTTTAATTTTTAAATAATCTCATTGTATAATTGGCATTAATCCATATGTTTGCAGGTCTTCAAACAAAGGGTAAATTTGCATGTCTAATTTGTGGCCCTAAAATGAAGTATCATCATTCAAAAAGTTTAGGAAAGGTGGTGTTTGATGAGTATAGGCACCTTCTCCCTAAGAACCATAGGTATCGTACTATTGAAAAACATCTTTTCAATGGGAAAGAAGAGTCTGGTTTAAAACCACGAAGAATGACACTTCACCTATGGAGGTTGGAATATAATAGAAATTGTCAAGGTATGCAATTTATTTATGTATCATATATGTAATGTTTTGAATTTTTATTTTAATCATTGAATTTATTTTACCGTATTTGATAATTATTGTTGTGATTTCTTTTATGCTTCATAAAGACCGCCATCATGAAGGTATTAATAATGGGTTTCCACGAGGAATGAAATGCTATCCCACTCAATTCATGAGGTTACCCTACTATGAGGAGCTAAAAATAGCTCATTTGTTTGATACAATGCATATCGGGAAGAATGTAACAAAAACATTACGGCAAATCATATATGGTAGGAGGGATAAAGAAAAAATTGTCAAAATTTGTATTAACATTCGAGAATCCAATCATGCAATGCAAAGTGTGATCCGATCAAATAGACATGGACTACACCGAATAACCTTCCATGGTTATTAACAAAGCAACAAAGCAATGATGTAAAAGAGGTCATTCAAAGAATTAAATTTCCCACGAGTTTTGCTTCAAACATAAATAATATCTTAACGAAGAAAGGTGAGTTTGGTGGGGTAAAAACACATGATTGGCATACCTTCATTAAGGTAATAATTTTGTATACATATTTATATATATTGGCCTTATACATCTTTTAAGTTTTTTATTTTTTTTGTCTACTTTGGTCGAAACAAATAACGATTCATTTTTTTTTGTTACAATATGTTCTACTGTTGTCTCTCCCAAACGATTTTGACAACAACACCAAACAAGTTATATATGATATTGGCAAATACATGAAGTAAGTAGTTGTGATTTATATGTAAAATGTTCTTTCAATTTGTTGTTGTACTTGATGACATGTGTTTTACTTGTAATGTAATATATTATATTATGTTATGTTGAAACATGTTATTTTATTGTGTCATGATCTCATGTAGATGGTTGTCATTGAAAGAAATCCATGAAGATGATATAAAGTATTGGAAGAGAGAAATTCCTCAGCTAATGTGTGAAATGAAAAAGTGTATACCTCCAACATTTTTCAATGCACAAGAACACTACCTCATACACCAAGTTGAGGAGATTGAAATTTATGGACCCGTACACACAAGGTTAATGTGGATGGTGGAGAGGCACTTGAAATCATTGAAGGTTTTGGTTAGACAAAGAGCACTTCCTTAGGGTTCTATGGTGGAGGGATATATGGTATATCAATCCATGGTGTATATTAGTCAGTAACTTCCTAAATTAGTAGTGTCAACTATGCATGCATTGGATCACATTTGGGATGTGAACTCCATCAAAAAAATTGAAGATCGGGAGCACCTATTGGGGAAAGGTAGAATGAAAAAAATGAGAGGTAATAAATTAATAATTGTGGAGATTTATATTAATACATATAAATTTTCATTTTTTATGTATATGATCATACTCATTAATATATTAATATCTGTTATTTCATAAATTATTAATATTTACCATGGACATTATTACTAATATTTATTATTGGTGAATTATGAGTTGCTTAAGATTGGGATACACTGCATTTATACATTGCAAACAATATTGACTGGATGAATGTATGGATTGAAAGATGTAAACAACATCATGGCAGTAGGTTATCATGGAAACGACTGTATGAATTGGTTAAAGAAGCTTGTCGTAATGGAAATGCCAATGTTACGCAAAGGGAAATTGATTTAGCATATGGTTTGAAATATGGACAGGCAAGCAAATTCACCCATTTTATTCAATTATTTTATATTATATTAATGTGACTACATGTGTACTTATATATTTTTCATATACTTTCCAAGTTATATAAATATGTTAATTTATTAATTGACAATGTATCTTTTACATATATGGCATATTGCAGTTGAAACACCACAAGGCTATGTGGTGCAATGATCGTAAATTTCGCATCAAACAGTTGGATGAAACCAAGAAAAATTCTGATAGTGGAATAATTGTAGTATTCCAGGTCACTAATGTTTCCTCTAAGAGTGACAGACATCCCCGAGAATATAAAAATATGTACTATGGGTATTTGAATGATATACTTGAGTGTGACTTTAATTCCTTCAAATTATCTATGTTCGACGTCAAATGGTATAGGTTATGAATGCATGAACGTGATGAGGAAAGAACTGTTATTCAACATGCCAACGGATTTCCGATGATTAAAAAAATGGTTTTTGAAAGAGGGCATGATCGCTATGTTTTTCCAAGCCAATGTGAGCAGGTCTTTTACTCAAATGTTTCAGGTGAGAAGGATTGGTCATTTGTTGTTAGATATGATCCAAGAGGAAGGCCAGTTAAGTACACCCATGTATAGGGAGAAGATGATATTGAAGAAGAAGATGATTCGCCAGATCAGACAGAGTCGGAAGATCATCTAGGGTCGACAGATGAAGAAGATGAAGAAGATCATGATTCAGGCGTAGGAGACAATGCAGTTCTTGATGATTATGTAGATAAAAATATGCTCGAAAATGACATTGATGACGATGGTGATATTGTCAATCCTTTCAACATCGTTTTTGAACCAAATGAAGATACAGATGTCGAGTTCGATGATGAAGAAGATACAAAATAAGGATGATTATACAAATGTTGAGTTGGATCAGGTATGTGACTATATATTTTAATTTGTATGAATTATTCTCTTAAAATAATTTACTTATGTCATGGGTTAATTACATGTTTTTAAGTTTTATGCGACGTTTTTGTATCCTATGTTACATGTTGTTTAATTGTTATGTGAAACCTGAAAAATAATCACCATACTAAAGTATGTGGTAAACTAACAATATCATTTACAAACACATAATTTCATTTACCTTCAATAATTTTTGTTTTTGTAATTTTTATGAATGATCTTACTAGGTTGCTTTCGATTATTTTCTATTTTATAGATTGGGTATTGGGGAATTGAGAGTGATGTGAGGGGGAGGGGAGGGGCCATATGAGCTTCCAACTTCACGTGGTTGGCCTTGTTCAGTAGAGAATAAAGTATTCTTGAAACCAAGAGAAGCTCATTCATTTTTATACCATCATGATCGTAGATAGACTATTCACATGCCTTAACGATATGGGAGGGTTTCTGGACTCAAATTTGACTCTCACACCCACTTGTTTCCATCATCAATTAGACTCCTAAAGAAAAATGTTATGGTCTAATTTTCCCAAACTATGCCCTAATTTTCCCAAACTATGAATGGGTTAGGGCTAGAGTCAAGCTCAACAAGGTCTTCTTTCCCCACTAATTCTGCCAAGCCCATTCCCTTGGATGTGGTTTCTCTAGAATATAGTAGCTAGCGACAGTGGGTAATCTCGTTAATGACCCATTCATGCATGTCACTAATTAGATGACAAGGCATCTGGCTACCTTAAGAGAGTCATAGTTACTCCCATCGTTTACCCGCGCTTGATTGAATTTCTTTAATTTGACATGCATAGCAATGGGAATAAATCACATAACGTCTTTAGAAGGGTTATGGGTTATGGGTCGATGATTTAGAAAGTTAGGGGGTGTAGATTCAAGGTCTAGGTTAGGTGATTATTAACACATTAACCCCTATCATATAATATATAATATATTAATTATTAAATAAAAATATATTAATTATAATATAATAATATTATATATTATATAATTAAATATATAATATATTAATTATTATAATATACATCAATTATATAATATATAAATTATATAATATATAAATTATATATAGTTATAATATATATTACATATAATTATAATATATATTACTTATATATAATAATCCAAACCAAAAACAAAAAAAATTACATTCCGTGAGGAGAGAAAACCATGAGGAGACCACACAAGGATATCAGACGAGGAGAGCCAAGGAGAGAAGAAGAGGAGAGCCAAGGAGAGTCGAAGAGAACACACCACGAGGAAAGCCGAGGAGAGCACACCACGAGTAGCTTCCCAAACCCTGAGATCTATGCGAGGGAACATCGGAGAAGGAGATCTAGGGAACGACACTGGAGGAGACATAAGTCACAGAGGATGAAGGAGACCGAGCTAGAAGGAGCACTGTGAGCACACTTGAGAATGGTGAGTGGTTGTTACCATCATTCACTTTTCATTATTGTCCAAATTGATTTGGAAAACCTTCACATTGTAAATAAATCCAATGAATCGAGTTGATGATGTTTTCTCACCTTTGTTTGGGAGGGTGGTTGTTAGCATGCATAGTGGCTAGGCACAATGAGAATTCTTCCATCATGTTAATGAATTTAGTGTTGGAGTTAATTCACACACACCTAGGATTTCTTTTTCCTAAGGTTTTTCCTTGTTTATTAGTCATTATTAGTCATTATTAGTCATTATCCAGTCTTCTATATTTTAGGGGAGAATATTCCACCTGGAGAATATTCTCTTCAGTTGACACTTCAGTTTGACTAGTTGAGTTGAGTCTAGATGTTGCATTGGTTTTGTCACCATGAAAAATTTGGATAATCACCATGCTAATGCGCACTTGCCTTGGTTTCATCACTAGACTGGTGCATTACCCTTGATTCCTTGATCTACTCCTCACTACACTTTGTTTCAGTCAGTTAATTGAAGACTGGTCGATTAGTTAACTCATCTAGGTGGCAGTTCACTCCCGTAACTGCCTTAGAGACTAGACTAGGTGGAAGTTCACTCTCGTAATTGATGGTGTGTGTCCAGATCACTCTAGACCACCACTATGGTGCATTGGTTCTCCTCCAATGCACATTGATTGAGTTATACCAAGTATATCATGTGTAAATTATTCATTATTCATTACGGTTAATGATAATTCTTCTATTCTTTCTCTCTTGCTTCTTCTTTCTCAATTTATCCCTGTAAATGTGTGTGGTATTTTCTAGCTAGATCTATTCTATGCAGGTTCAACACATTTACATAGTATCAGAGCTGACGGACTGCTAAGCAAAAGATACACCAAATTTTTTGCAAGTACAAAAGATTGAAGACAACGGAAGGATGGATTTCCCAAAATAATTCATTCTTACACCTTACAACTACTTTGCATGGAAGGATAAAATAGTCATACATATCCGAACCAAAGGATTGTACAGGTTAACCTTGAATACAGACACATAACCGACATCAACCATAGAAAAATCCAAGTACTTAAATCAAATGGATGAAGCATTCAGAACAATTTCCAGTCTTATTTCTCCCGATCTCCTTTTTCACATATCTTCCTATAAGACTCCCAATGAAGCCTGGACCACCTTGGAAGGGCTCTTTGGAAAACAGGATGAGATGAGGGGACACATGTTAGAGGTGGAATTGCTCACATTGGATCCAACAAGCTTCGACAATATCCAATATTTCTTTACAAAATTCAAGGATTTACTGTTGCCACTCAAAGCTTGCAGGGTCAATAAATCTAAGAAGAAGAAACAAATGGTTCTCACCATTCTCTCCAAAATTGGTCATGAATTCTCTGTGTTCGTGTCCACATTCCATTCAATTAGATTCACCTCCAGAGCCACTTGGAAGATGCCTTCTCTTGAGGACTTTATCAAATCCCTGACACAAGAGTAAACCAAGCTCATCAACATGGGAAAAATCAAAGGCCCAAAGGCGCATGCACTTACTACGCAAGATGGCAGCCATCAATATAAAAAATCTAAAGATAAAGGAAAAAGGAAAGCTCATGCAAATCCGAAGAAGGAAGGGTACTCAAAACCTTTCACTGATGCCTTTGGATCCAAAGGGGAAAAGGGAAGAAAAGGGGAGAAATGCACATACTGTCACAAAGGATTCCATCCAGAATCCGCATGCATGCAAAAAAAATAGATATAATGACTCGAATACTTCAGCAAAACAACCTTGGATATTGCATCCCTGAGGGTTCCAAGAAGAAGACGCCAGAAGATCAGAATCCCAAGAAAGGCAATTCAAGCCATGCCTTGATTGCCATCAATTCCTCTCCCGACGCTTGGATCATAGATTGAGGAACATCACATCACATGGTTGCCTCAAAAGCAGACTATTCTTCATTGGATGCATGCAAATGTCCTCCTATTCTGATGGGGGACAACTCTTCAGTCGAAGTCACCGACAAAGGAAGGATTGAACTCACCAATGGAAGCTTCGAGAATGTGTTGCACGTTCCCAAACTTTCCGTCAATCTTCTCTCAGTGTATCAGATGACAAATTCTGGCACCGAAAATAAAGTCATATTCACACCAAATGCAATGGACATATATGACATTCAAACCAACTCTTGCTACCGATGAGATAAATCATTAATCTAGATTGTATACATTTTCTGAATTTATTGAACCAGATTTTGCTTTACTGCTTACCCATGCCGATGAAAGTAGTAGGATATGGCACAAAAGGTTTTGACATTTGAATTTCAGATATATGCAACAACTTAGCAAGCAAAGATTGGTTGATGGTCTACCAGACATCCATTTCTCCAAGGGAGTATGTGAGGGATGTGTTCTTGGAAAACACCCTCAAGAGAAATACGACAAAGGAAAGTCTCAGAGAGCTTCTGCGCCTTTAGATCTGATCCATAATGACCTTATGGGTCCTTTTCTGTATCCATTTATCAACAAATCAAGGTTTGTTCTCATTTTTGTTGATGATTTCTCATGTTTTACATGGATTTACTTTCTCAGGCAAAAATCTGAGGTCTTTCAACACCTCAAAGATTTCAAAGCTTTGGTTGAGACACAGTCCATAAAGAAAATCAAAGTCCTCCGAATTGATAACATGGGAGATTATGTCAATCATGAGATCCATAATCTTTGCCATGAGTTAGGGATTCAGTTGCAACACACAATTCCCTATACTCTGCAACAAAACAGAGTTGTTGAGCAAAAAAACAGATCTCTAAAAGAGATGGCACCTTGCAGGTTGCATGCAAAGTCACTACCATAGAGACTATGGGCTGAAGCACTTAATTGTGCAACATACATTCAAAACATATCTCCCCATAGATCTGTCAAGGATAAGACCCCCTGTTGGAGCCGCCTTTGTTTTTTTTAGCCTGTTTAAAATTTCATATCTTAATGCTTGAAGTCGAAAGCCGGTTTTCATATTTTCCTTTATTTTTCCCAAAATCTCAGAAGTCTCATCACGCAAACAACGACGATTATAATACTCTTAAGGTAAGATTTTTTTTTTTATCGTTTAAACGAGTCTCCTCTTTTTACCTCGGGATGTCGCATGTCGGGAATTATAGATCACATAGTTTACAAGTCCCGAGGGGCGAAACGACGAACTAGTTTTAAAAAATTTACCCAGATAATTACCGAGAGTAAAAATAGTCTAAACCACAGTTAAGCATCATCGGGATTTCGTGTCTCGGCTTTTGCTAGCTCCAAAAGTCTTACCGTCGTAACCCCGATAGCCGAAACCGCGAGATTCTTATTTTAGTAACCCAGGTTAATGTTAAAGGTAAAAATTTTAGCCGCAGTTAATCTCTGTCGGGAATTCGCAACTCGGCTTATTTTCCCTCAAAAGTTATACCTTCAAATCCCCGAGTCACGATAAAAATAGAAACATAATTAATTAAACACTTAATCTGGTTTTATCCTCCAATTTAATTAAATCATATCATCGCGATCTCACGATTTTGCAACTCGGCATACGAGCCTCCCGGAAGCTATACCTTCGAAGCTCCGAGTCGCGATATAAATAACAACGTAATTAATTAAACGCCTAATCATCGTTACATTTTTTT
>ML779536.1:294487-435795 GCA_009831015.1 Picea engelmannii
AAAAAAAAATTAGATTTGTATATTCATATATAGAATTTTTTACATATGTATATATATTTCATTTCGCATTGCTATTTTGATTTTCTTTTATTTTCGTAAATTTTCGACACCTTTCAAAAAAGCCTTGATAACCTTCATATTTGCCTTTTACAGGATTCCAGCAGAAAACAAAACGAGCAGGAGAAGGAACCATAAAGTCGTGTATCGGAAAATAAATTAGCTTAAACAGGTGATAAAAAAGATTTTTGATAGTTTGGAAAGAAAATGAAATGGTAAGATAAAGGTGAGAATTCCTAAAGTCTTGTTTTGAAGAGCTCTCAAAGGAAACTAAGATAACCCCATAAGAATACGACAGTATCATCTGAAATAATAAATAAAGGAACGTTTCCGTGGTTAAGCATTTACAAAAAATAAGACAAAATGAATAAGTCACCCAAAGTAAAGCACCCCGAAAGAGCTTTTCAAGAGTTAGTTTTGATTTTTGACCCCTGTTTTTCAGTTCATAGATCTCTATTTGTCACCCTTTTCTGCTTTCGGGTTTACCTTTTGAAAAAGCCAGCATCTTTCTGGTTTCACATATGTAGGGGGAAGAGATTACGTTTTAACCTCGAAAGTTTCAAAGCAGATTGTGAAAAGTAAACTAGTCTTCACAACTCCTCGGTCCCTTGCTAAACAAAGTGACGCTTAAGTGATCTTGACTTTTCTAGGTTTTTCAACAGTTTCAAAGGATTGAGGCTTGCTCAAATAGAACACTCCAAAAAAGTTAATTTTCCCTTTCTCCCTGTGAACAAAGGTGTTGTGAAAGTTAAGGGAAGGTTGGTACCGAGTAATCAAAGTAAGTTGACAGACCTATAATGCAAAATATTACACAGATATCAGCCCTCATACAAACTAATTGCCCCCATCTTCGCGCTCTAAAAAAGCAAATTATAAGACAGGTGGTGAAAGGAAATTCAGAAATGATTGCCCCCATCTAGTCCAAAAGACAATGAAAGGAAATTCAGAAATGATTGCCCTCGTCTCAGCATTTAAATGCATAAATATATTCTGAAGTGGTGAAAGGAACTTCAGTAAAAAGGGTCAGATAACTTCACCGGGGTACTGAACATGCTCGTTGGCAGTGAAACAATATCTGAGATATCTGTAAGGATGTTATACATGAATATCACTCTACTCTGGTAACCAATTCTTTTTAAAACCTGATCTACATCCCAAGTTCAGACAAGGCTTCCTGATTAAAAACATATAATTTTCTTCTTTTGACGCAAGTTGATAACCACAAGATCTGTTGGGTCTCCTCGAACTGTTTTGATTGTCTTAATGCAGACCTAAACTCAGTAACGGGAAGGAGAAAGTCGTGAATGGGACTACAGTTGAGTTTAAAAAGTATCTGAGTTTTGAAAAGCTTTTCAAAAGTAAAAAACGAAGTCCTTTTCCCCTTCGGTATCCTGTTCTAGGGAACATTTTCGCTGGATTAAAGCCATTGAGTCCATTTACCCAATATAGGCATGTGGTCTACTGTTCTTCCCGTCTTGCAGGAAAACGAGATCCCTAGTTGGAGACTATGTTGGAGCCGCCTTTGTTTTTTTTAGCCTGTTTAAAATTTCATATCTTAATGCTTGAAGTCGAAAGCTGGTTTTCATATTTTCATTTATTTTTCCCAAAATCTCAGAAGTCTCATCACACAAACAGCGACGATTATCATACTCTTAAGGTAAGATTTATTTTTTTATCATTTAAATGAGTCTCTCCTTTGTACCTCGAGATGTCGCATGTCGGGAGTTATAGATCACATAGTTTACAAGTCCCAAGGGGCGAAACGACAAACTAGTTTTAAAAAGTTTACCCATATCATTACTGAGAGTAAAAACAGTCTCAACCGCAGTTAAGCATCATCAAGATTTCGTGTCTTGGTGTTTGCTAGCTCCAAAAGTCTTACCGTCATAACCCCGATAGTCGAAACCACGAGATTCTTGTTTTAGTAACCTGGGTTAATGTTAAAGGTAAAAAGTTTAGCCGCGGTTAAGCTCTATCGGGAATTCGCAACTCAACGTATTTTCCCTCAAAAGTTATACCTTCAAAGCCCTGAGTCGCGATAAAAATAGAAACGTAATTAATTAAACACTTAATCTGGTTTTATCCTCCAATTTAATTAAATCATATCATCGCGATCTCGCGATTTCGCAACTCGGCATACGAGCCTCCCGAAAGCTATACCTTCGAAGCTCCGAGTCGCGATATAAATAACAACGTAATTAATTAAACGCCTAATCATGGTTACATTTTTATTTATTAACCAAAGCTAATTATCGCAATCTCGGGTCTTAGAGGTTCAAAGGGTTAAAGCGAAAACTCCCGATGAGGCGAGTGCCGAAAGATTAATTAACATTTAAAAAAGGCTTGATTAATTAAGCTAAGCCAACATTTCTAGTGTTTTAATACAAATTAATATGCACAGTCTCCGAGGCGATTTTAAACTTTCTTTGCACCAACTTGCATTACGAACTATCAAAATTTATGACATTAATTAGAAATGAGGCGAATTGACAAGTAAGGGTTTGGTTTTTATTGCTAAATTTATATTTAAGAACGATTTGACCATTCTGTCCCTAAGGACGACCTAGTTTTAAATAGTCGAAGACATGGATCTTTATTGGTTGTCTCAAATTTCATTTCTATTCTACGCAGAGCCAACTTTTTGCGAGCGAACTAATTTTTGTATGTATACATATTTTTATCGCAGGAGAGCTAAAGTAGAATCCCCCGCCTTGGCCCCACAAAAAGTGTCTAAAGCCACTGTTGAGGTTTCAGGACAAGGTTCAGACAACATTTCTGATACTTCACCTCGAAGTGTCGACTCTGTCAGGACCTGGTCATATATTTCTGAGGTTCTACAGTCCGAATTGGTAGATGTTTCGAATGATTCCAGTGAAAATGAAAAAGACGACCTGATCATCAAGTAGAAAATCGTCATCCAGGCTCAAATGCATAAAGTAGCGGCTAGGCCACGTCTGCTCCCTTACTACGATATGATATGATATGATTCAACACCCAGAAAAGGAGAACACCAGGACGGGGAGGAAGAAACTAGGAGTCTGAAACCGGAAATAAAAACTCCCGATCCGTCGAAAAAGCAGACTCTAGTTACCACTCCAGGCCAGTCAGCTAAGCAAATAGGAGATCCCATCGCCTCCATTACTCCCTTACAGTCAACTCAAGGGAACATAGACACAGGGTGGATTTTCAAYGAAGAATTGAGACCTATAAGGATGGAAGAKMTCCCTCCAAATGAGTTCTTTTTTGATAAAAAGAGAAAAGTTGTGGTAAAAAGAGAATTCTATCAAGAAGCAGGATCAACGGCCAAGAAATTTAAGGTGTTGATCGACGAAAAAGACAAGAAGAAAGAAGAATTCACGATAGAAATAGCCGGGACATTAGGGGCATTTGCTACGACAAACCAATTTTCAGTCGGGGTTTTAAAAAATCAGTTGAAGTGAAAAAATTGCCTCATCAAAACCTTGGAAGCCAAACTAGCCACAGTAGAGGAGACTGCCAAGGACCAGGCAAGCACAGGAATAGAACAAACAAGAATGGTCGACAAAAAGGAGATTGAGCTGCTCAAAGCTAAGCTCGAACAAGAAGAGTTGGTAGCTCATACCAGTCAGATACAAGTAGGCCAACAAAGAGACTTGAGTGAGCAGCTACACGTTAGATTAGAGTTCGTCAAAAGCCAAGTTATAAATATCGGGATATTCCAGTCCCAGGCTATGGAGATTCGGAGCAGAGTTTTTGCAGCCCAACGAAGTTTACTTGCCAAGGTAGAGACGTTTCGGGACAATTGTCTGCTTATCGATCAAGTATTAGAAAAGTTATCTGTCAGAGAGAGAGAAGTTGGAGCAGCTCGGGTCACATTTCAAGAGGCCATAATAGCTACAACTAACAGGGAATCGGGAAAAAGTTCTAAATTTTCCATTTCAGAACAGACCCGAGGTAATATTTTGTTGAAAGAATGGGAACGCAACATATCAGAAGGCAAATTGCAAGCCAAGAAGGTAAGGAAATCTTGTGAAGAGGCTTTCGGTTCTATAGATGGAAATCTGTTTGGCATTGATAGCGAGAGTAATGCTGAGACGCCGAGCCAAATGGATATGGCGAAACTCTCGCTTGATATAAATGAGAAAGAAGAAAGAGATTCGGTTGAAGTCTCACAAGTAACTCTGGCAGACATAGTTCAAAGAGATAAATGGGTTATTAAACCAAGTGTGCAATTGTGCGCTATTGACACCCTAGACCAACAGATGGAAGAAAGGTTGCCGCAATTAGTCAGAGATTGTTACATTTTTTAGGCCAATTGTCAAGCGGAACCTTCAAGGTTGATATCTCAGCTGGTGGAAAAATGTGTCACTTGTACCAAGCACGCGAAAGGGAAGGCTTCTGGTACCAAATAAAGACATAGGATAAAGAAATGAAACGATTGATCTCCTTCTTGTTGTAACTGAAAATCCTGGAACGATTGAGATTCCATCATATTTAAATCTGTATAAATATACAATAGAAGGAAAGAACAAGGGCTGGACCTTTTTGGGTCAATTGTAATAGAGATTTTCTCCCTCGAGAGTTAATATAAAGCAAATCCAAAGATTCTCGATTCCGTCACGACTGTGTTATGAGTTTGTTTCCTTATATTTCATATTTCATTTCATTTCATATATGTATCTGATGAATGCTTCGCTATAATTTAGTGCAACCTCTACTATAGTGAATAAATTTTAGTTTTCTATATTGTTTACCGTTTTTCCTCTGTACCGCTATCAACAGGTATAAGACCAGTGAACATTTTAGATTTCTATATATATTTTATGCTTCATCAGGTTATTCCTTTATCTTTTTCTTCTTCTTTTTATAAGTGAGATTCTCCCTTGATAGGAGCCTTACATGATAGACAACTTAATGTTTTTCTTAGACTTCATACACATTTATTAAAATATAACTCAGTTACGGGAAATGGCCTTTGGTTTGCATCTTGTTTTCACTATCGAAGCTATAACTCTCCTTTATACGACCGAAATCGAGACAACATCTAAAAAAATTCTTTGAGATTTTCTTATCATTTTGTTCCTCTATGACTGTCCCTGTGAAAAGACAGCCTAATATCCAACCTGGACTATCAGATCAAACACATATTGCCTTGAATCTATTTGACATTATTCTTAAAACATCCACTACCCGGGTAGAAATGGAACGTTCGTGGGCAATGATTGAAAGGGACATAAACATCCATGAACAGTTGGAAGCTAGACAACAACCTAGAAATCAACCCTAGCTTCCCTTGCTGAAGGTTGACATTTCTTCCTTCTTTACCCCTTACTCACTTTCGAATGCCTAGACACTGTACTTCTAAGACTTAAGTACAGACTCTGGAACAACACCCCCCTACGAGGCTTGGAGCGGCCTCAAACCAGAAGTGACCCACTTTCATATTTTCAGTTCACGTGCATGGGCCCGGATTCCCTCTGAAAAGAGGAAGGCACTTGATCCATGGAGCACTAAGTGTATTTTTGTTGGATACCCCGATGATGTGAAGGGATATAGACTTATTGATATTTCCTCGGACCAACTCATCATTGAGCGAAGTGTCCAATTCGAGGAAAGTGTCTCACATGTACCTCAACAGCCGCATGTAGACACCTTCATTCTTCCACTTGTCCGAGATGATGAGCATGCACATGCCGACTCTTCTTCAGATGAGAGTTCTGATTCAGAGGACTCAAATGATTAAGATACAGAGTCAGTACAGTGATATGCAAAGTTAGAGCATCCAGATGCAGAGCCAGAGCCAGAGCAGAGGCCCAAGTGGGCACAAACTACTCTTCAAGATGCAGGGGATGTCATTGGTGATCCAACATATACTAGGAGGACTCGATCTGATTTCGAGGAGCCTCCTATTGCACTCATTGCACTGAACCATTTCCCTTCAAGTATCTTTTCTTGGTTCAGTCTTTATATCCACAGTGTTATGGCGAGGCTGTTGGAAATCCCTTTTGGGAATCCGCCATGCAGGAGGAGTACAACTCCCTCCTCGAGAACCAGACTTGGGATTTGGTTCCCCTTCCTTCTAGAAGGAAACTTGTTAGATGCAAATGGGTCTACAGGACCAAGAGCACAACCGATGGACAGATTAGTAGATACAAAGGCAGGCTTGTTGCCAAAGGCTTTCAGCAGGTGAATGGCATTGACTATGATGATACCTTCGCTCTAGTAGCAAAGATGGATTCCATACGATTGGCACTTTCCATTATGACAACCAAGGGATGGGAAGTCCATCACATGGACGTGAAGACTGCATTTATTCATAGTGATCTCTCTGAGGAGATCTATATGGAGCAGCCCCAGGGATTTATCCAGGACTCATCTTTGGTCTGTCAACTAAAGAAGTCCCTTTATGGCCTCAAGTAGGCTCTGAGGGCATGGTATGCCAAGATGGAGTCCTACCTGTTGTCACAGAACTTTTTACGTTGTAAATCAGACCCGGATGTCTACATGCTCAAGACGGATGATTCACTTCTACTCTTAGTTCGGTATGTTGATGATTTGTTGATCATTGGTTGCTTGAATTCAATGATTGCTACAGTCAAGAGGATTCTACATGACAGGTTTTTTATGACGGACATAGGTTTGCTACACTTCTTCCTTAGACTTGAGATCAATCAGGATGCATCAGGCATCAAACTGTCTCAAGCCAAGTATGCACAATATCTCCTTGAGAGATTTCACATGAGAGACTGCAAGTCTGCTCCGAATCCTTTCCTATCATGGGTCAAACTTGAGGATGGCAGGGACACTCCATTGGTTGACAACACACTGTACATACAACTAGTGGGGAGTTTGTTGTATCTTACACATTCCAGACCAGACCTCTTCTATGCAGTTGGTGCAATTTCCAGGTTTATGCAGGAGCTGCATGAGCTACATTGGAAGGTTGAAAAGTGTATCCTTCGATACGTAGAAGGCACCATCACCTTTAGGATTCATTATGTCATAGAATCTACATTATATCTCATCGGGTTTACTAATTCTAAATGGGCTGACGATAGCACTGATCGCAAGTCCACATATGGTTACTCACTTAGTCTTAGTTTTGGGCCTATCTGTTTGTCGAGTAAGAAGCAAGCTACCATTTCTCTATCTTCAGCCGAGGTAGAGTATAGAGGGGTAGTTAACATAACCATTCAAGCTATGTGGCTACAACATTTTCTCACTGAGTTGGGCATTCAATTTCATTGGTCGATCGTCATCTGGTGTGACAACTAGAGCACTCTGAAGTTATGCAGAGATCCAGTTCAGAGGCAGCGGATGAAGCACATCGAGATCCACATGCACTACATCTGGGACTTAGTACATGAGGGGATCATCAACCTACAGTTCTGTCCTTCAGCAGAACAAACAACAAACATCTTCACCAAGACCTTCACTGAGCAAAAGTTCCATTCTCTGCGAAGTTGTCTTGGAGTGAAGGACATAGTTGCCTAACAACTGTAGTTATTCTTTTTACATACATTATACCTTTAGGGGGGGGGGGGGGGGNTGGTTTCCCATGATTTTTTCCCTCTTTCCTCACTTTATTTTAGTGTATCTTTTGTATTTGGGTACCTAATATGGCTTCGTTCCCAGGGCCCATTCTTTATTTTCACCATAGTGATGTTTAGGGGGGTGTTGGAGTTACTTCACACACACCTAGGATTTATTTTTCCTAAGGTTTTTGCTTGTTTATTAGTCATTATTAGTCATTATCTAGTCTCCTATAGTTTAGGGGAGAATATTCCACCTGGAGAATATTCTTTTCAGTTGACACTTCAGTTTGACTAGTTGAGTTGAGTCTACATGTTGCATTGGTTTTGTCACCATGCAATATTGGGATCATCACCATGATAATGTGCACTTGCCTTGGTTTCATCACCATACTGGCACATTACCCTTGATTCCTTGATCTACTCCTCACTACACTTTGTTTCAGTCAGTTAACTGAAGACTGGTTGACTAGTTAACCCAGCTAGGTGGCAGTTCACTCCCGTAATTGCGTGAGAGACTAGACTAGGTGGCAGTTCACTCCTGTAACTATTGGTGTGTGTCTAGATCACTCTATACCACCACTATGGTGCATTGGTTCTCCTATAGTGCACATTGATTGAGCTATACATAGTATATCATGTGTAAATTATTTATTATTCATTACAGTTAATGAAAATTCTTCTATTTTTTCTCTCTTGCTTCTTCTTTCTCAATTTCTCTCTGCAAATGTGTGTGGTATTTTCTAGCTAGATCTATTCTATGCAGGTTCAACACATTTACATTTAGGAAGGATCTACATCACCAAGAATCTCAACCCCCTTAAGCATTCCATTTTGATCAATATGAAGAAGGTCATCATGCCTTCCTTCCCAACATGATTTTTTTGCATTGAGATCCAACTTTTTAAAATATGGATCACACCAACCTAATTTTCTTATGGGAGAAGGAAGACAATAGTGGTAGAGAGAAATCATATCGGTGGGCACGCCAAGGAAACGTAGGGATGAGGAGGTCATATCAGTGTCTTTGGATTCCAGATCCTTTGTGCATAGAAAGTTTGTTGATGGGGATTACTCTTAGATCTTTAACATAGTCATTCCCTCGATGTTTATTGAGATAAACATAGAGTTGCACCTTTCTTAATTTCACAATTGTGAGGCTATTGAAGCCTACAAGGGAGTCGAACAATTCAATAGGAGAGGGGTTGGCTCAAATGAAAAGGAACATTACTATTTACCTCGTTTGGGATCGTTATCACATAATAAGAAGGAATAACCTCTTCAAGGATGTCCCTTAACGATGGATTAAGACAAATACCAAGGGAACTTGCATAGTCATTGAAATGATCAAGGAAAACAATCATAGACATTAAAAAATTATATGTAAAATAGAAATAAAGAGGAGTATATGTGCAATGCATCAGAATAAAATAAAATATTATTAAACTTCTTCAAGATCCACAATTAACTCCAAGAAAACCCCCTCAAAGTTGGGCACTCCTCAATAAAGGTGGAAAGATGCTCAAAGTAGGGTTTGACAAAGTCTTTGCTGCCACACGTCACTCTCCTTTGAAGTGCTTCCTCAAACCATGCTCTTCTAACATGTTCCTCCCTTAAAATAAGAATTCAAACCTCGAGATAGTGGAGAAATCCTCTATGTTTGCATACATAATCCTTGATCATGCCATACAATCATTTTATATTGCCTTATAAGGTGGAGCGTTCCTTCCAAGATGAACTTAAACTATGTTCTTATGGTTTAGTTTTCATGTGTCCTATCCTTAGCTGGGGCATTCCTCAAGCATGTGTGCTAAGAAATTATTATAACCCCTTTTACATGGGGTGCTCCTCATCTAATTTTTACTTTATCCTTATTTCATGGAAAGAGTCAAATCTGCCACTTGGTACCCCTTTTGACTTCATCAAGTTGGGCACTCCCTCTAGACATTGATTCATTTCCTTTTTTGTGGTTTGTGCAAGGGTTTTGGGTCCATGCTAATTCCTTTTAATCATTTTATTTGAATGTTGCCTTCTTTCTCTAACTAATTGCTTGGATTTGTACCTTGTTGATTCCATATTGACCTCTTCATCTAAGCATTTGACACTAAGATGCCTCCCCATATCCCCTTTCACAAGGATTCATGCTTGTAGACCCACTTCTTTGCTAGATCATATGTATACATGGCATGGGAGTATGCTTTGTAAGTAAAAATTCAACTTAAGATCTATTATATATAGTGAAGGAAATAGTGAAGAACAAGCTACAACATGAAATGATGGTTCCAATACTACAATCCCTCCAACATCATTCCAATCCTACAATCCCTCCAACATCATTCTCTCAGTTGTATCATTCCCTAAATTGTTTCTTTTTCTTTCTCTTCATCTGACTAGTCAACTGCCATTCTTCTTTGCTTATGTCAAAATAGTAAACTTTGAACTATAACATTTTTCCAATATGGTTAAGGGTTTTGATATTTGACCAACAACCTTTTGACTACAAATTGGTAACCACCCTTATCCTAACTAACATACATAATTTTTCTTTCTCTCTTTAAAAGAAAGATTGGGGTCTTCAAGTGTTGTATCTATTTAATTTTTCTCCATTTAAAATTGTCTTCAATATTTTAGAAATCTATGTTGATTGGTTTCCTAAGTTTGTAGTAAAGGTATGGAAGGTGTTGTTATAGTCCCATAGTTTGATCCTGACCCTGGTGGAGCTGCAACCATTTGGTGTATTGGTCCCTGTAGCTCCCCACATGGTAATATTCCTCATTGAGGGCATCCACAAAATCCCCCCTATGTGTCTTCAATCTCCAGGTGGAATTGTGTTCTTCCTCTCACTGTTCTCTAGGTGAAACCCACCTAAAGATTCATAACCTTCACTAAGTTGGGAATCCACATGCATGAGTGCCCCTACTAATTTAGGTAATTGCACCCTCTAATTGTGCATCCAAAACTAAAGAGATAAAAAAATTATTTAGAACTTTGAATATAGAAAAAAAAGTTCAAAAATTGGAACTAGGTTGAGGATGGACTACTCACTATTTGGGGGTTCTAATTATATTATATTATAATGTGGCAGGATGACCATGGAAAAGGGCCAACTGTAGAACATGTAATTGATTATCAAATTCGACTTTCATTTTACATGAATTTTATTATTTATTTATATAATTTTATTTGTGTGGCGATCAATTATTTCATTTGTTTATATAACTGAAATAACATTGATTTTCATTTTGAAATTATATGTATTCGACGAGCCATGTTTATCGTTATTCCACCAATGAGGATGGGTTATATTCATCCCCTGATCCGATGGTATTAATAAAAATAAATATCATTAAAGTAAACAAGGAACTTGATAGCTTATTAGACTGTCCAGATCAAATTCTTGACGTCCTAGAAAGGATCAATCTCCTTATGTCACAACTTAAAACATATAAGGTAATAATCATAATTTAAAGTGTTTTTTTTAATGTACTCATATGTTCAATTATGAAACTCTGTTTTTTAACTTTTACATTATCTCACGAAAAAAACATTTTTTTTTATAAGAGATTTGTGGAGCATGTTCAACCCGGTGTTGGTAGTAGTGGCACTGCAGAGACGCCACAGAGTCCTAATGCGAGATTTCATACAACTGCTAGAGTATTGTTTACTTCTCCATCTTCCACACCTAATTTAGATAGGAGCCATGACACAGACCGCCAGGCATCCACACAAAGGTGAGGCTCTAGAGGTGGTGATAGAGATGAGGTCGATGATGTGGTTGACATGGTTGCATTTCTTGGATCTAGATGTGTGACCAACACGGGGACCCTTCCATGCACATTTTTGGTCGACGATAACAGACTTCCATTAAAACAAATAAGACTCCCAGGAAGTTTTTCATATTTTAACTATTTCATGTTGTCCATCTCATACACAAATCATCTAGATTATTATTTTAAATTAATAATCATATTTTTTTGTGTGTAGGAAACGACCATTTTTATAGGCACTTGGAGAGCAAGGCCTTGTTGATTTTTGGGGCAACCTTACATATGAGGTGGAATTTCCATAATTCCAACCTCAAAAAAGAACTTATGGATTATCTCGAAGGCCTCTTTGGAGTAGACACGTTCAATAAAAAATCAGTCACCTCTACAACATGAGATATTTAAAATATAGGATGTTTATAGACGAAGCTTGGTAGGAAACCCTAGGTATGAGTGTCCTCCCTCGATTCCAAAGAGGGAGTGGAAGGCTATCATTGATGATGCAAAAGAAAAGATATTGAAAAAATCAGGAGAAAAAATAACTGGTACCCCAAGGTAAATTACAATATTTTGATTTCAATACCTTTAATTTTCTTTAGATCTAAATAAAAGTGTGGTATATAACATACTTGAAAATTTTGATGATAGGTTTCCTGACACTTCGAAGGCAACCAAAGAAAATATTACCAAACATGGCCAACACAAGCTAGGCCAGGGCGACTACTCGAGGTTAAAGTCACGAATCATAAGTACCCAAACATCTTAAGAATAATATTTGTATCACTTTACAACTTTCTGTTTATTGCAGCCAAAAACATTAAAAAAACATGTTCTTATGCAATGCAGGGCGATGAATTCGGAATTGAAACCACGGAGGAAGACCTCCAACTTGGTTACAAGTATGGCTATAAAGTCATGGTTGATCGTAGGAAAATCATGGGGCAGACCCCAAGATCTATTTTTTGGGATAAGATAAATAAAAATCAGTCTACATTAACCTTTCATTACTTATAAAATATGTAAATGTTTGATATCGTCCATAACTTTAATGTATTACTTTGTTTTAATCAGGGGAGTAACACTATCAATGAAACCGTTAGCACTAGACAACAAATCATTGATAGTGCAGCGCGACCAGAATATCATGGTGCTCCCCAACAACCCCATCCCAGTGGGGTGCAACCCTAAGATGTTCCTCTGACTAAGGCCCACGACAGTAAAATGGATGTATATTAATCATATACTTAATAATTTCGTACATATAAATTTTGTACTTCTAATTTTTATTACTTATACATTTATGGTTTTGTCCTTATAAATTTGGTCATTTCAATGGTAGAGAATGTCGTAGTTGAGCCTCCTAGACCCGAAGATGATCATGAGAACAGAGCAACCATTCCAACGGTGCTGACTAGTGGACCAGCAGGTAAATAATTACATTGCAGATGTTTTTTTAATATATATATATATATATTATGACTAGGGGAATCGACAACAACAACAGTATCGTACTCGTGTGACATAGGGTCGAATCCTGTCGGCTACCTTATCACCCCTAGGGAGAATCGCACAACCCGCAAGAACACCTCCGGATAAATCGAGGTTTGAACTCGTGACCTGCGTAACAACACGAATGCCTTAACAATACATCCGCTGGCCACTAGACCAAACCCCTGTGGGCAGATGTTTTTTTAATATTAATGAACTACTTCAATGAAATTTAAAAATTGTCCATATAAATTTAATAGTTTTTGTTTTTATAGGTGATGGACCCTCACAACAGACTCCACGTCGTGGGTACGAGACCAGGCACGCTCGACATGAAAGGACTGAATCAACATCAACTGCTGAATAACACCCAGTAAACGAAGGCATGGACATGGATGAATTACTTAAGAACTGGAAAACACAAAAAAAGACTGAAAGAAATTGATGATGTATAATAATTTTATAAGACATATAGATGTACATTATATAGCTAGTATGTTTGTAACATATTTTGAACGATAGATCTCTTTTATAAAAATGATTTTTATGACATATGCCTTTGAATGATAAACCTCATTTATAGCTTTACAATCACTTTTTATCAATTTTGAATATTTTTAATGCATACTTTTTAGTAGAATATAGATTGGGTATTGGGGAATCGAGAGTGATGTGAGGTGGGGGGAGGGGACATAGGAACTTCCACCTTCACATGGTTGGCCTTGTTCAATAGAGGAAAAAATATTGGAGTCGTTTATTCTTGGAGCAAACCTCTCTCGATCCAACAGAGCAACAACATAGTCAATGTTGACTTCATTGTTGCTCCTTCAGATTGAGGGATGTTTGCTCCAAGATCAGACGGCTCCAATAAATTATTCTCAAAACCAAGAGGAGCTTATACAGGCCATCGTATCTAAGATGTGTGTGTGTGTGTGTGTGTGTGTGTGTGTGTGTGTCACTATTTAATCTCCTCCCATATGGATTTTACAAAAAAAATATATCAATGGTGTTTATTATTTGCAATCTTGTCGGTTTTAATTTCTATTAGGATTTATTGACATGTATTAAAAGTATTTTTGGGTTTTTACTAAAAACTAAATATAATTATGTTTTTATTTACTACAATATTCAGTTCACGCATTTGTAGATGCTCTAAATGTTGTATCAATGCAATGCTACACATTAGAATATCAAAGATCAGGCATGTCTTGTCTTTTTCCTTCTTTTTATGACTTCTTAAGGTTCCTTTTATTTATTTATTTTTACATTACCATCATTTGTGGGCCACTATGGGGCCAGTCATTCTATCTAATGAACCACACCCAAGTATGTAGAATATATGATTCCCTTTAGTTCATCATATCATATTATTCACACAACTAATATAATACTTCAACTTGGTTTTTTGTGGTTGTGTATAAGTAATCCCTTGGATATCATAGTATAWGCATAACCATAATTATGCAATAGAGTATTTTAAATGAATGAGATATAGATACCACTTTCGACTAGAAATTATAAATCATAGGCACCAATGAACCTAAATACTCATCCTGAGTTCCAAGAAGATGAAAATCAAACATGCCACCAGCCTAAAAGTGGATAGGGGGTTGGGTGTGTTACACAAATGACATGTATACACTCCTATGATATTTGTTACTCTCCTGTGATATTTATTGTAATATTTATTATTTTTTTGTAGAGTACTGCTTTAGCACCAAAGGAAATTATTCCACCCTTACCTTTAGAGAAAGAGAAACTTGAAAATGCTTTAGCTATAGACATTTCTACCAATCTATTAACTGGTGTCATTCCACCAACACTTGGAAGTTGCACTACACTCGAATCATTGAATCTATCTAACAATTGCTTAGAAGGTTCCATTCCATATTCACTTGGGTATCTACAAAATCTCATGGACTTGGATGTGACCCCAATTGTTTTCATTAACATTGGCATGAACACAAAAATATCTTTGGAAAGACTTCAATCCCAATGGGAGCAATATTAATTAACTGACAAATCATTGCTAACACAAGATGAGATCCATATTGCTTATTAAATTAGAGAAAATTATTGTGAACAATAATTACTAGCTAGCAAAAGTTCAAAGACTTGGCCAGATAAACAAGGAATCAAAACTTCAAATTGAAAAACAACCTAGCCCCTAAATGGAATATTTCTTAATATCATTTTTCTTAAATATATTATTGTAACATATTCAAAGGGTGACAAAAGTGGTATGGAAGTGGTATGGAACACGGGGAGTAATTATACTAGAGAACACGGGGCAAATATAAAATGGGGGCAAGAAGTGGTATGGAAGAGCTGTAATACTCATGACACACCCCAATGCCAAGAGACATAAAACTCAAGTTCTAAAAGAAACAACCAAGTTATGGGACAAAAGAAACAATATGAGCACACCTAGAATTTTCAACATCTCAACAATTCTATGGTGGTCATAATTGTAGTAACATTTATTTATTTATTGTTATATAATAAGTGATTGAGGATCTCCAAAGGAGTTAAATAAAATTTGTATTTGCAGGAAAATTAAAGCATCTGTGTGTGCACACACATTCAATTGGATCTAGCTCGATGGTTTGGGAGGAGAAATTGTATCCTCCCCGCCTAGGATTAAATCTAGACACATGCATACACACACATTCAATTAAGTCTAGCTCGGTGATTTGGGAGGATAAATTTTATTCTCCCCACCTGGGCTCAAATCTCGCTTGTGACACATTCCATTCTTTGTGAGCCAATTATTGTTGAAGATGTAAACCATGAGAAATATCTCTTCTCTCTTATGGTTAGGAGGGTGATATATATATATATATATTCTTTTTCCTAATATATATATTCTAAACTTATTAGGAAAAAGAATATATATAATATATATATATATATTCTTTTTCCTAATAAGTTTAGAAAAATCAGCTTTAAATTTTAGTAGAGGCGCAAAATGATTTGGAACACATCTAGAGGGTTGTTAAATATGTAAGAATAGTTTAAATTGACTAGAAGGAGTTCTAAAATAGCGGCAATAGAAATAAATCAAATATCAATGGTCATGATTGCGATTGGGACAGATCAACGGCTGGTATGCATTGCGAGAATGGAAAGTGCACGAAGGTTAATTCTATAAAGTGGTTCTGAAATGGAAACCACGAGGTTTGAAGGTAAAGAGGTGTCAACACGAGGACGATTGCGGAGTAGAAAGTGGTTTACATTGAAACTGCTGACCCGTCGCTTCGAAAAGTTGAATATTATAAAGTTGATGTGACTTTTGTTTTTGTTTATCTTTGTTAAAGCGAGAACTATTGGAGTTGTTGCAACTATCACCTTCGACCAAATTTAGAATTCTCAGTGCCATCATAATCGCCATTACCAGGTATTTTTTCTTGATACCATGGATCCCATCGCGCTCGAAGTATCTGAACAAATCCCACAAAATAATGAAGAAGACCTAATCAATAGAGATAATGATGTTTGTGACCCTGAATTCACTGTTGCCCCTATTTCTCAATTAAGAAGTAACTTAGTTGACGTTAGAGGGAAAGGTTTGCTATTTTTGGAGTATTTACAAGCTTCTCTCATTTCGTATGCAACCGGATTGTGTTTTCAGTTTCCCATATTTATAGGATGGTGTGCAGAGCAATACTCAAAGTCAAAAAGAGTTGTAATTGATAAAAAGGGGTCTAAAGTCTTGTGTAAAATTGATGTTGTGTTAGTCAGGGAGTCATTAAAAATACCTAAGTCTTTCTCTGAGAATTCTGAACCTTTTGATGAGGAAGAAATGATTAGAGTCTATAGGGAGTTTCAACCAGAGATTAAAACTCTGTTTTTAAGAATGATTATCAAGCTTGATCAGTTCCCACAAAGTCTATCTTTGCTCTTTGTTAGTCACCAATAAAAAAAAAATTATGTCCCGGGGTCAGGATTTTAAAATTAGCGAAGGCGCTAAATGGTTTGGAGCATGACAAATTGACAGGAAGGTTATAAATGGAATAAAGCAGCTAAATTTGGTGAAAAATGTAATTATATTGGGCCCGAAATAACCTTGATCACGATCCATCAAAATCGATGGCCATGAAGCATTGCGGAATTTGAAGTTGCACGTGGGCTAATTCTAAAGGGTGGTCCCACAATCCAAACCACGATTTCTATCGAGGATTAAATGTTAGTGTCGAGTTGATTGCAGAATGACAAGCAGGTTGTTCCAAAACTGCCAAGCCACATCTCCGCAAATTGAAAAGTATAAAATGTCGATTTGACATTTTTATTTTTTATTATTTTCAAACACAGGAGTCGTTGGAACACTGTCATGACCGCCATTTTATGTTGCAGCCCAACTTTGCACCATTAAAACTTACTTCTAGGTATTTATCTCGTCGCCATGGATCCTATAGTATTGTCAGTAGCAGATCAAGACCTTGAAGTAAATGAGGAATCCCTAATCGACAAAGATGGAGATGTATTTGATCCCGATATCACTATTTCTCCCATTTCTGTGTCTCGAAGCAACTTGGCTGATATAAAGGGAAAGCATATTCCATTTTTAGACGCATTCTAAGCCTCCATTTTCCCATATGATGACGATCTTTCTTTCCCGTTTCTTGAATTCATAGGTTGGTGCGTTGAGCAATATTCCCATGCAGAAAGGGTAATTATAAATAAACAAGGGTCTCAAGTCATGGGTAGAATATATAGTCTGTTAGTTCGAAAGTCACTCAATATACTAGAATCTTTTTCCTTTAATTCAGAGTCATTCAATGAAGAAAAAGTGATTAGGGTTTACAGAGAATGTCAGCCAGAGCTCAAAAGTCAATTTCTACAACAAATCATTAATCTTCAACAAGTGTCAGAGAGTCTGTCCTTACCAATGAGTATCAACTTGATGGTCATCGAAGTTCAGTGAGTCTGTTCCCTGTTGAGTCAGGTCCTAGGTCTAGATAGTGATAGATGTGTTGTTGAAGTCATTCTTGGTTTCCTTTTGATTTTTTTCAAGTTAGAGTCTGGTCAGTCAGTCCAAATTAATTTTGATAAATTCCTAATTGACACCATTCACAAGCAGCTAGTGAATTTCCACTCTTTGAGAGATTTAAGATACTATACATATATGTTAAAAAAATTCTTATCAAGTAACTATGGAGAAATTCCTGAAGCAACTTTTGTATCTACTGAATGTAAAAGAATCACTTTGCTCATATTCATCAACAAGGTCATGTCAATAATCTATTCTCTGATTTTTAATGCAAGTTTACCAGAGTTTTGGAGGACATGAAGATTCACCTGCAACCAAATCCAGAAAACAAAGTAGGATATTGGGTACTTTGTATGCATTCAACAATGATTTAGGTATATGGTTTTCATTAGTCTCCTTACTTTTTACCTATTTTCCTAACTCCTAGGATTTTTGCTCTTGAGTTCATCAGGCAAAGAATCATATTTGAGGCTGAGAACTTCATCAAGTTGCACAGATCCTCTAACATTAAATTCCCCTTTGTTATTGGTCCTTTT
Organism: Picea engelmannii; assembly: GCA_009831015.1. Taxonomy (NCBI): domain Eukaryota; kingdom Viridiplantae; phylum Streptophyta; class Pinopsida; order Pinales; family Pinaceae; genus Picea; species Picea engelmannii. Next base: position 312,834 of record ML779536.1, read on the forward strand.
GTTGTTAAGTCCAGATCATGTTTATCACAGGTTAAGGAAAAACTTAAAGATTTTGGTTTTTCAGAAATATAAGGGAGAAAATATGATCCACATCATATCATATCCAAGAGAAGACAGATGAATAAAAATGCACCTTATGAACATGAGAATGTTGAAGGCTTGGATAAATTAGCTAATCTGGAAGTGTGTGTTGATGTGGAAGCACCTTTGCAACAAGTACAAACACAACAAGCTTCTCAAAAGTTGGTGATTAAAATTCCCAAAGCCAGTGTGTACGACAAAAGAAGCATTTCAGATACTATGGATATTGATGTTGAACAAACTGCTAAAAAGAAGATGAAAATTGTTCAACCAAAGCAGATTGTAGATTTGGAAGATGAAGGACCCAAAGATCAAGTGAATTTGAACATGGTGGAAAGTGGTACCATTATTGTAGAAATTGAGGAAATAAGTTAGCTTGAAAGTGAAGGCAGCTCAAGAGCCTTTCACAGTCAAAAATATTATTTTGATAAAGCACATGATACAGTCTATCAGTTCAGAGAAGACCTGGCTAAACAATATGCAGAAAAAAGAAATGTGGCTTTGGGTGAAATGAGGGATTTGTTTCCTGAAGTGGAAAATTTTTCTCAACAGAAAGCTTCCTTGTTCGATGTGAGAGATACTGAAAATAAAACTTTTAATATTGCAGTTGCAGAGGAGGATAAAGTGTCTGAGATTAAAATTAAATATGACAATATAAGTGCCCCTGACAAAGTGAAATTCCATAAGCAGACCCGTGATTTGTTGTATTTTGATTATTTGAGTTTAAATTTGAAAAATTCAAAGATGACATCCTTAACTGCAAAATTGGAAGGACAACTAAGACAGGAAAAAGCATCCAACAAAGCTTGGAAAACTCAAATTAAAAGGCTCGAGTCTGAAAGTTATCAAGGTGTGAAGTCTTTATTGGATGAAAAAGATAAAATAATTTAGAGTTTGAAGAAAAAGTTGAAGATTCCTGCTACAGAACATCCACATACAGCAAAATTGGTACCTTTAGAGTAGGAAAAAGAAAATTTTTGGAAAGATGCACTGGATTATAAGGCTAAGCTTTTGCAACTGGAAAAGGAAAAGATGGAATGGTCTCAAGAAAAAGTAGAGTTGGTGATTAGAGCCATGGTTTTAGCCCCTACTGCAGAAACTTGATCAACCACTAAAGACATTGTTCAGGCTATGTCACAAGTCAATCTGAAAGAATGAGAGATCAAAGGATTAAAGGAAAACATGGAGAAATTGGAGTAGGAAGTGCGCACAAAGGATGAAAAGATATCCCAATTTCAAAAGGAAAAGTTAGTCTTGCAGGAGAAGATTAATAAATTGAATTCAATATTGTGAGGTAAAGGTATGTTGCAAGGATCTAAACATATCATATGGGATTATATAGCTGCCGAGGCTGCTAAATTTAGATCATATTTGAATTTTGTAAGTAATAAAGATAATATAGCAATCACAACCATGCATAGATGCATTGTTGATAATGAGACTTTATCCAAAAATTCATCTGAATGGGAACAAAATGCCATTAATATTCTCAACTCAGTTCGTCCTACARATCTTCAGACCATTGGGGTAAAAGACAAGACTACATTGATCATCTTGGCTAGAAGGATTATTGCAAAACATGATCTTTTGAAATCAGTTCTGAATAAAGCAACATAGATGGAACAAAGTGTGCAAGATTTCAAGAATTTATTTGAACGATTGTTCATAAAGGGCCTTCCATTATTCTGGGATGGTAAAGGTAAGTTGCATCATCAAGAAGAATATAATGCACTCTTGACTCAGTCAAGAATGGACCACTCCATATTTGAAACCCTGGAGGAGGGTTTGAAAGGGGCTACTTTAGTCGATAAACTGAGTACAGATTTTGAAATTCTAAATCATTGTAAGATAGTCAAATTTGGTCTAACTATCATGTCATATGCCACTTGTATTGAATTGGAAATATTAATGAAAGAAATGACATATTATGAGATTCCTTCCGAATTGCAATGGAAGGAAATAGTCAGATTGGGAAAGACCAAATGTAATTTCCCAGGATTGAGTAAATGATTTCCATCTGTCAAGCAAAAGGCAACAAATCAAATAAAGATACAATCAAAGTCAAAGGACGAAGATAAAGGACCAAATTGCAGAAATATCCGCAAATCCCAGATTTTGTGAACTGAAATTTTCTATTTTAGTGTAATTGGTTCAAACCGAATGAGATGAATTGTTGTATAAATATTGTAGGTTTTGATGTATTCGAGGTTGACAGAAGTACAAAGGGACGACTTGTACTGATCATTGTAAACAATTTCTGAATTTGAATGAATACAAGTGGATATGTCCAGAGTTTTTTCATACCAAAGATTCATGTGGTGATGACCTAAGTATATGCTTCCTTTCATGTATGTTTTTCTATTTTGTTGTTTCTTCATCTGCAACATTTCATATGTTTAAAATTGGATATTAATGGGTCTGAAATTCATCTAAATGGTTCTTTAGATCTAAGCAATTTTGAATTATGTCTTTCTTTCTTAACTCATTAGAATTCATCTCTTATGGTTCTCTAATTGATGTTATATGTTTCTTCTTTCTTTCTTCCATCTTATCACATCAAATTAAAAGACTGAAAGTTCATCACCTACCTTGCCTTTGCTTCCTTGAGAGCTCTACCTACCAGTCACTGTGTTCATTTGTTTTCGAGGATTGAGTCCATTACTAAAATAGATTCCTTTCTTCTTTCCAGCAAACCCCATAAAATGGTTTCACCTATTCAAATCTAGCCACTCTTCCTCAAAGAAAATCCATCTCTAGAGACCAAGTGACAAGAGAGATCCCTCTCAGAATTGAAAAGCTAGTTTCAATTATAAAGTGATTACGTGGTTACCTTTTTGAGTTTCCTCCTCGGCCTAGGTGATTTACTTAGTGCTAACACCCTTAAGCATCGATATCATGGTCAGTGAGGTTCAATGTGTCTACTCTTTGTTAAGTCGGGTTTTAGGTATTAATAGTGATAGATTCATAGTTGAGGTCATGTTAGGTTTCCTACTCAAATTATTCCAGTCAGAGTCAGGTCAAGTTGTCTGCATTAATTTTGATGAGTTCCTAGCTGATACCATCCACAAACAACTAGTGAAATTGCACTCTCTTAGACACTTTAGATATTGTACATATCTGATGAAGATTTTTCTCACCAGCAACAATCCAGAGATCCCTGAAGCAAAATCAATATCTATTTAAAGAAACAGGATGACTTCAGTATTTTTTATCAATAAAGTCATGTCAAAGGCCTACCAGATTATTTTCAATGTTAAGTTGCCCAAAGTTATTGAAGACATGAGAATTCACCTGCAGAATCCAGAAGACAGAGTAGGAGATTGGACTCTTTTCATAAATTCTACAGTAATATGGGTATATGGATTTCATGAGTTTCATTATTTGTTGCCCATCTTTTTGACCCCCAAAATTTTTGCTCTAGAGTTCATAAGACAGAGAATCATCTTTGAAACTAAAAATTTCATCAAATATCATAGCGCAAGCAATATAAAGTTTCCTTTTGTGATTGTCCCATTCATTGTAAAATCCAAAACATGTCTAGCACAGGTTGAGGCAAAGCTCAAAGCTTTGGGTTTTGCACAAATTCCAGGTAAAAACTATGATCCTCATCAGATCATCTCTAGAAGGAGGTAAATGAACAAGAATACTCCATACGAGCATGAGCCTATTGAAGGCCTGGAAAATTTTGTAAATCTTGAAGAATGTGTGGATATTGAAGCCCCTGTACAAAAGGCACCAACACAATAGAGTATTCCAAAGGTGGTAATTAAGGTTCCAAAATCTAGTACACGGAGTAAGAGGATCGTTTTAGAGGCAATGGACATTGACCCTGAACACACTGCCATAAAGAAAATGAAAACTATCCAGTCAAAGCAGTATGTAGACTTGGAGGATGAAGGGCCTAAAGAAAAAACATGTATAGACGTGGTGGAGAGTGGAGAGAGATATTAGGCTTGTGAAGATCTCATGAGGATCTTAGGGATTGGGAGATCCTAGAATAGGGATTTGGTTGAGTGGATAGTGGATCGTAGAGGATCCTTAGGAGTTGTTGAGGATTTGTTGGATCTGAACCAGAAACAGTTCAAAATCCCTATGTATATTATTGTAAGCCTTAGAGGCAAAGGGTGGTGGCCAATTGAATGCCAACCAGGCCAAGAGATTGGAAGTGGCCAAATGAATGTTAATCATGCCAATTGAATTAGGATTGAAGCCTATTGATTTAATCCAGGTAAGATAAGGCCTGTGAGCATGTGTAATCGTATGTAAATATATGTACATGAATGAAAGGAAAATACTCTATTTTGAGTATTCTGGAAGCCTCGATATTATGTCTTTTATCTATGTATTGTATGCTTCTGTGACAAAGAAGTGAATACAGTTGAGATTGTGTAGTTCAGGTATAGGGCTCATGTTACAGGATGAGAAGGAGAACTCTAGAAAGGAGACCTAGTGCAATCCCGTACCCTATGCGAGGTTGAGAATGGTTATTCCAGTGATCATTGATCACGAGAAGGATAGATGATCCTACATAACGGTGATAACAGAGGAGGCACAACAACCGTTAGATCACCCCACCAGTGGTTGATAACCGTTCGATCGAGAGAAAGGAGTAAATTGATAATCAATGAGTAGCATCCATCAGATATGAGAGTTGTAGAGGAGGACCGTCGGGTCAATGACAAATTAAGTCGTGACCATCAGATCATGCTAAAGATAGATCAACAGACGAGAATGATTGTGGATGTCCAAAGGCAAATTAAAGAGGGGACTACTTCACATCCCACAATCCAACATGATCGTTGATCTAAATATATCAATAGATCAATAGTGGAAATCAATCCACAACAGACGAGCATATTCCCATTGCGAAATTCAAGATCGGGTTTAAACATCATGCTAGTTGTGGCTCTGCAATCCATTGTATCCGTCGGATCTGGGGAAGACGGATCTACATCGTAGATTGAAGGAGGACGTAAGGGGTGTGATCATATCGCTTGGACACTAGAGATAAAAAGAGAGTGCGGTGAGTTAAGGATACAGGTGAGATTAGCACCTCGATATTAAGCCCTCGGTCACAGTGATTGGTTTTATGGGAAAATGAGCCATTCGATAAGGTATTGAGCAGATCGATCCTAGGCACCCTTTTACAGGTTTAGAGAACCCCAAGATAATTCGAGTCGCTTAACTATGGGATAGGCGAGTTGGATTTGGATCTGGTCCAAGCTTATGGGTAAATTGGGTCGGGTTCATATTTGACTTGATTGATTGCAAGGGAAATAAAATTTCCCATCAAGATCAACATGTTCCTCCAATGAATCACAAGCCTACAAAACAAATAGGTATATTAACCTTCTTTTCAATATATCTATTTTTTTTTTAAATAGATATATTTCATCACTCTTGCGACGATCATTATAGGTTGTCGTTCGTGTGACGATCGTCCTTAGTCGTCTCTCTTGTGACGATCATCCTAGGTTTTCATTCATGCGATGATCCTCCTCGTTCGTCTCTCTTGCGACGACCATATTTAGTTTTCGTTATTGCAACGATGACCGTTGGGCGTCTCTCTTGTGACGACCAACATAGGTCGTCTCTCTTGCAACGATCATATTCAGTTGTCATTCATGCGACGATCGTCCTAGGTTTTCATTCTTGTGACGATCATCTTCAGTTGTCATTATTGTGATGATGATTGTTGGGCGTCTCTCTTGCGACGACCTACGTAGGTCATATCTCTTGCGACGACCTACGTAGGTCATATCTCTTGCGACGATATCCATAGGTCGTCACTCTTGTGATGTTATCCCAAGTTCGTCACATTTTCGACGACACGTGAAGCGATGTTTGAGGGGCCCAAGATTTGTCGCAATCTCCACGACATAACATCGCAAGAGCGTCAAAATGGCCGTTGCAAAATGACCCAAATTTACTCGTGCTTATGGGAATGATTGATAATGAACCCGATATTCATTTAAGAATAAAAATGTGAGGAGGTTCTCCCTCTTGTTTTTTTGTTGTTTAATAGTAGCTACACTTGTTTTTCATTTTTCTATCAATCAGGTTTCATATTTGGAAGTACATTTCCAGCATAAAACAACACCTTCACATGTGTATTGATGAGTGGAAACACTATCCCTCCAAGACTTGATTCTATAGTTTATTTTCAACAAACACTTAGGGGTAAATTACATCAAAGTAGTTCCTTTTACTTTAAGTACACACCTAGATGATGAATGTATCAAATAGTTCCTTCATACATTAATGGTTGATTGTGGCAGACTAGCCCCTTCTACCATATAGCCTACCAAAGTGGTTGTGATTCGAAATGGATCTGAACCAAGAATGGATAAGACTTAGTACCTGCAATACCATTCAACAAACTATGATGGCTATGTAAACTATGTAAATGATCAGGAAATGTAAAGTCGAATAAGACAAAAATGAGGATGTGAGAGAAAAGTAATTAAATGATAAGAAAACGAATAGGAGAGAAGGTTGAGAAATTTGAAATGAAGGGTTAGGGCTATTGGCCTCCCCCCTACCCCCCAACTCTCCTTTTTTATTCCCTCTCTGTCAATTGCAAGGGTATTTTGGCTAAGAGAGGAAGCACGAAGAGTAAAAATTCATTGTACTAGAGATTGTCGAAATCAAAACACTGAGCCCATTAGAATATGGTTTCCCATTTTGGGTTTCCAAGGTAAACATTGCATCCACTTTGTCATGGAATGTCTTGCAATTATTGTGTGTTTATAATATGGTTTGTGGGATAAATTTGTGTGATTAATTTGCTACTCTCAGTTAGGTTAATGGATCATAAGGAAGATTGTCAATTCTAATTGTGATAGCTTTCACAGGGAAATTGGCTCAACTTAATGTGATTTTGTTTTCTTTAAGAAAGCAGAGACTGACCCATTGTATAAAATATCCCAACAGACAAACCATCGATATCATCAATTTGATTGTGATCTTCAGATCAAGGGTTGTAATTAAATAGATGTTATAACTATTAGCAGAGTTTACATTTTGAGAATTCCTCTCATCTTTCACAGGTGGTTGGGCTTTATTTCTCTCTCCCGAGTGTTTTACCACTTTCTGGAACATTTCCTCATTGCATGTACCAGAAATTAATTACCTGGGAGTTTTTATATGTTGTTGGGTTAATTTACATTGTCGGGGACATTTTTAAATGATGTTGGGAGAATTTACATTGTTTGGGACATTTTTGAATGATGTTGGATGTTTTTAAATGGTGTCGAGTATTTGTAAACATTGTTGGGAGAAGTACCTCACTCTTCTAAATTGCAATTCCATCCCAACAATTGATTTTCATTTCCAAGTTGTTTTAGCTCTGTCTAGGATGAGTTAACATTATCAGGTCGGTTATTTAATTGCTAGAAGTTATCCTCTAATGCCACTCACTCCATGATCGACTTGGATGTTGGAATTATTTGTTGAGTCAAATTTACACAGTATGGACAACTTTGTAATTCCTCTAAGATTTTTATTCAAGCCTGGTCGAATACACCCATCTCTGGAATATTAAACTCATCTCCAGTCGACTCTATCTTGGTTCGACTTCACCTATAGTCGTTTTGTCTTCAAGTTGGGTCGCTTAGTATCTCCCACACGTCGTAATATATTCCAAGAGTTGTAATGCTCGCCCTAATGGAATTTCACTCCTCAATTGAATAATTCCTCTCCCCCATGGTCGTACGTCCTTTACCTAGCAAATCTATTGTCTAGTCGATTTTCCAATCCGCTTGGTCGACGAGATTTCTTTCTTCGTCGATTTCTATGCTCGAGTCTATCTCTTTTCATTCTAGGGTCGACTCCCATCTATTTGGTCACTCTAATTCTTGTTTCATCGACTGTATCTTTCCCTAGGCAACTGATTTATACCTGGTCAACTTAATTACATAGGGTCAACTTAGCCTGGTTGATTTCCACTCTCTTATTGACTTATGTTGTAGCTTGATTCGACCTCATTACCATAGTTGACTACTATCGTTTTTCCTAGTCAGCATATTACCTATTGACTTCCATCTATACCTAGTTGAATGTTCATCATTAGGTTGACTTCGCAATGGTTGGTCAATTTGTTACCTCTGGTCGACTAGTCTCCCACATGGTCAACATCCTTCACGTAGAGATGATTTGACTTCAACTCATTGTCATTCATCTCTAGAATAAGGAATGGTCTGAGGAAAAGAGGCTATGGCGAGGTTTCCAATGGTGAGAACAGGTTTACAGGGGAAAAAGAATTGCAAGACTCCCTCATATTGATATTCGATTCACATTATCCTAGACAAATTTTCCATAGCTTGGGAGCTAGTCGATTTAATTCAAGACAATTTGTTTGGTTGATTGTAAGCAACAATGCATTTTTGCAAGTAATGATGTATGCATCCCATTGATTATTTCTATTGCTAGTTGTTATTTGTGTTCCAACTACATTGAATATGAAGATCTTTCAGCCATTCAAATGTACAGAGATATTTATACAGGTTCGAGGAATAGAGGTATATTGGCTTTTATGCAGATCAATATCCTTGTTTGATCCAAAGATAAAGACCAAAAATCAAATTTTCGCATAGTATCTGTCTTGGTGATCGAGTGGGATATGAGCCCCTCGATTATGGGTCAGATGGTATCAAAACAGTTGCATCCTTGATCGAGAAACTGCTTCCAAAATTGTGAAAAAAATATTGCAAACCCAACATGGGAAAAGCGAGCATAGACAAGTTGGAAGACTTAAGGGCCAGTAATGCCGAGCTTCGATAAGAGAATGAGAGCTTGAAGGCACAAGTTAAGATGTTTAACCAAAGGATTGAAGAGACGAATAAGCACATGAATAATTCTACCAAATTGTTTCCATTGCTCAAGAAGAAGTTTGAAGAATGCCAAGACTCCTTCACCGCAGTCAGAATAGATTGGGACAATCATAGAGTGCAACTTGTATACCTTGGTGAGAAGGTCATCTAGATGGATATTTGGAAAGAGGATAGCTCCATTCAGATTATGAAATAACTACAATAAAATTTGGAAAAGAAGGAGAAGGCCTTGGCAAGGATTCAAGAAGTTGTCCAAGATCACCGAGAAACAAAGCGACCTTCCATTTCCACTTTAGATTCTAGCACCATGACTGAGGCCACCTTGGTAAGCTCACCTTTAGTATAAATCCCTCAAGAGAATCTCGATGAATTTGAGAAGAATACCAAGGGTATTGGCTCTAAAATTCTAAGGAAAATGGGCTATGATGGACAAAGGATGGGAAAGAAGAGAAATGACATCATGACCCCCATTGTAGTCACACCCTGAGACAAGAATGAAGGCCTAAGATTTTATGGTAGAAGTGAAACTTCCACCGCCATGAAGAAAACCATTTTCATGAAGGAAATCAACATGTTAGAGTTGAATTGCTCATCGAGAGAAAGAGTAGCAACAATGAGTGAAGGTGTCATCCCACCACCACCTCAACCTTGTGGAGGATTGAAGGAGAGCAACAAACCAATGAACGAGAACAAGAATAAGAAGAAGACAAGGGGGTTGATGTCAAACAAGAAATTTCTTGTTTGCCACTACTACAAGAAGAGAGGCAATAATGCTACCAGTTGTTGGTATGCAAAGGCATGCACATATTGTGGAACGAAAGGTCATCATGAGGTATCATGTTGGAAGAAGCAAGCCATGTTCCACAGACCTAATTGTTTTAAGAAGAATAAATACAAGAAGACTCCACCAACACAACAACAAACTCAGAGGCAACTAGAGAGGAAGAGTATGTCGAGTAGTCCATATTATGGTGCCAAGAACGTTTTCCACCACTGCAAGTTGAGTGGACATTGGGAAGCAAAGTCTTGGAGGCTTCATCTAGAGCTTCACCTTAGAAACTGTACAACCATGAAAAGATCTAGCGAGGTCTACCTTTCCAATCCAAGAGGAAGAAGTTGTCCAAGTAGAAAAAGTAGCGCAAGAGGACATTAAGACAACCAAGCTAGATAATAGGTTGACACCAAGGGAAGCCACAATCCAGTTCTTATGTTCAATATTGCATCCAAAGAACCCCTTCTTGGACATGTGTCAGAGAGTGGTGCATAGAGGCCAATGACCTTGGGAGCTTTGGAGAACACCAAAAGTGCTTGTAAGCATGAGCATGCACTAGAGAGTTGTTTCTGTGACGAGAAGCAATTGATCCTAATTGAAGAAGGAAACCACACTTCCCTTATGGAATTGTCTTGTAATGGCAGTGTGTTGGGGTCACACTGAGAAATAAGACCAACATTCGACTTCAATTCTGGCTCATTCCTAAAAACCTACCTTTCCCAAGAATCTTCAAATCTCTCTTTTTCCTTTATGAAGTTTGGCTTCACCCCAAACTTTATTCACTTAGTACTCTTCCACATGTACTAGCTCCCAATATACCAACCCTATTTCCTAAGGCCTAAAAGCCTCTTTCCGCACACAAGCCTTAGGCGCTCTAAGCTTAGCACCATCCTCCCTATTGGTTCACACTTAAGCATCTTAAAGCCTCGACACTTAATTCCTTCATTGGAACACTATATAAAAGCTCAACTTATAACTCCTTAACGCTATGACACATAAGGCACTTAACACCAACGCTCAGGAACTCTCTTCCCACAAACACGAGACCATGACCTTAGGCCTCCTTCACACGCCCTTCGCAATAACATAAAAGAGTATTTCAACTCAGGTCTTTCGGGCTCTTTCACATCATAGGACCTCGACTCGTGACCTGCACCAAGAAGACTCTACGTTTTGACATTGACTGTACAGTATTCCTCCACGTCAAGCTCTGACTGTCCACATCACTCTTGGACTTCTCAACACCATTTCCCCATCGTTCGATCAACTTGGAAACACTGAGGAGCCGTTGATCCTTGTTGCCTCATCATATAACTTCCACGTCGCCTTTTTTTTTCTCAGGAACTGTTAGATCAATATGTTAATGCACAACTATCGTTCGATGACTGTGTATTCATCCTTGATCATAACTCTGCGCAAGAACCCCAATCTCTTCTGTGCAGGCTTACAATATTGATCTTCTTCCAAAATAGAAAGAACTCACCGGCTTCTTTTGCGCAGACTTGTATCGGACGCCCTCATTCCAATCTGGATTTCCTCATCAATCTTTATTGTATTAACAGTCGCTCATCTGCCTCTGCGTAATACACTCACTTCTCTCTGCAACTTCTAGAGATCTCTGCGTAGATCTATCCCCAAAACACACAGAATCCATCGATTCTTGATCTTGCTTCTTTACGCAGATTTACATCGTGCATCTCGTTTTGAATAGAAAATACAAAGTATAGTTCAGAACTATATTGAAAATAACGACATCATTACATTATATGTTAATATATCTAACACGTCATACAGGGGCAACAATTATATACAATACAAATGTTATCAGATGATTTCTGCACAGGAACTAGCCATTTGATTTGTGGTCGCAAACTCTTGCCATTCACAAGCTTCACCACATCATTTACAGAGCACAACTCTGTCTACAGGCAATTTCAAATCGAAATTCTCATAGCCCTATCACTGAAAGCAGTTTCTGTTCTTACATCGTTATGATTTTCCATAATGAAATACAGACACTCTGTTCACAGGGTATTTCTCGAGCCAATAATACTCATTTCTTCGACTTCAAGCTCCTCACATTCCATGCACAGATTTCCCAAGAAACAATCACACACATGCATGATGAATTTATCTTTTCATTAAATAAACTGTACATACCACTCAGAAAACCTGAACTATCTGCCTATGGCCCAAATCTTCTTTCGATGGCCCTCCTCTCTCCAAAATCTTCCAGCATTACCATTTTATCCCCCTTTTTCCTATCTAACTGAACCCTACAAACCTGCACCCGAACCCTAGATTCAGGTCACAAACTCTATTTTTAGAAAAACTCACTCATGACTCACTCACTTCTAACTGCAATCTTGCAACGAACCTCTCGAGTCATTCCCTTTCTTTTAGGGATCGGTTACATAACTTGATCATAAACTGACACCTAACAACTAAGCATATTCCCTATCTATTCTTACTAAGAAATAAACACTTTTCACACGAACTTTTACAATGGCCCCTCCTTGGGATGATGTCTAGACCTAAAGGTCTGATTAACATTTAACACTTGACCATGAGAGCTAGTGCTCTTCCATCAGACTCCCAAGGTAAAAGAAGAACATGATCTCCTGATCATGAATCTTCAATCTTCATCTTTCCTCCAGCTGCAAGCTTCCAGGCTTCCACACTTTGTGTGTGTAATACTCCACTGTCCTTACCTTCATCATTCTTCACTCTCCAATCTACTCCACAGTGGACTTCCTTCTTCCCTCTGTTGTAGCTCTTCTTAACTATCCTCATTAATTCCCATAGTTCATCTATAGCTTCTTGTAGTTCAGTCTTCTGCTGCAAACTATCCTTGTTTTCTTTACTCTGCCACTGCACTCTGTTGTATTTTGTACATCCATCTTCAAGCTGCTGATTATCTTTCTCAGTTTTCCTTGCCTCAACTTCTGCTTGAGACATTCTTCTATCAATATTTTCAATTTCTTTCATCAATTCAATTTCTACTTGAATTCTCACAAGCACAACATCACTATGTTGCCCAACATTTCCAGCATAACACTCCTCCTCTCTCTTGACAACATCCAACAATTTCCTTTCAACTTCTTGACTGAATCTAGTAACCAATTCAGCCTCTTCCAGTCTAGAACTGAATCCTCTTTAATCTGAGACATAGCTGTCTCATTTTCATCTTCGCTGCTACCTCCTTTCCTGTCACAAATACAATCTCCCTGTGACACTGCTTCTTCACTCTTCATCCAAATAAAATTCTGATTTCTCACTTCTGTGACAGCTCTAAGTGTTTGTCCAACAATCTTTTCTTGGCTATAAAGACAAGCCAACTTCTCCCTGTCCTCGACAATAACAGGCCCCTTCATATGAGACATGATTGTCTCACTTCCCTTGGAGATGATGCCCTCATTAAGTAAGGAATCAATAAATTCCTTCTACTGCAGCAACTCAACTTGGTATTCATCAGAAAGACATTCTTCATCATACCTGGATTGACAATTCTCAACTTCCTTCAAGGCAACTCCAAGAGATGGATTGCTTTCTGCCACACCGGCAAACACATTCAAATTGTCAATCTCAAAATCACAAGACCCAATGATCTCACTTGATGATTCAATCATCAAATCTTCTTGTTGTTCCAAGTCTTTTTCAGGACCCAGAAAGCCTTCAATGCTCTTCTTCTCAGCCTCCTCAAGCATGGCATTTGAATTCTTGCTATCTTCCTCTACTTCTTTCTGTTCTTGGCCATCATCATAGACCAAGCTTTCTTTGCTTTCAACTCTTGCTGCATGCTGAAAAGAACCACTTTCTCTTAACTGTGTATGAGAACTTACATGAGACTCAGCTGTCTCATTTTCCTTCAAAACATATTTAAGTTTATGTCTATCTTCTTCCTCCTTCATCTTCTTTTGTAACTTATGTTATCTCAATTGTCCCCTCATAAGGAAACCATATCTCTGGTCTTCCCTCTCCTTCTGTAACAACTCCATCAGTACTCCTAGACGAACTTCTATCTCAGCCTTCTTCCTCTCATATTCTTCATCACTCATCTTCCTCCATATGCCATTGACTATGTCATCTTCTTCCTTCACTTTGTGGCTACCTCCTGAACCTCTCCTATGACTCTTGATAGTCATCTTCTTGAGTTCTTTTCACTCGCTATGAGCTGCACTCACAACTCATCTACTCTTGAGAATACGCTTGTCCTCTTGTATTTCAACCTCAGCTGAAATAACTAGGTCCTGGCCACACTCTTCCTTCTCTTAGAAACTCTTACTGGCTTCCTTCATCACTGCTTTTAAAGCTATTATCCTCTTGTTGAGATGCCTCACTAATTGTTGTTACCTGCATATCAATGATTTTAAAAACAAAGACCATTCCCAAGCTTTCAAAAGCTTGCCGCTGCCAAATTTCTATGGCCACTCCCACACTTCTGTTCAACTTCAATCTCTTGACTGAACTTGCCTTCTCCTTTCTTTGCATGCAACTACACTTCCCAAAGTAGCTATCTTCCACATCAAGAACTCCACTGTTCAAGCTTCCTTTCCTGCATGCAAAGTATCTTACCTCATAAATCTGCTTCCAGACTCCTTGTCTATCTTCTTGCCTTCACAAAAGAAAACTTAATCTCTCGCTCTAATACCAATTGATGGCAGGATCATTCATAAAAACCTACCTTTCCCACGAATCTTCAAATCTCTCTTTTTCCTTTATGAAGTTTGGCTTCACCCCAAACTTTATTCACTTAGTACTCTTCCACATGTGCTATCTCCCAATATACCAACCCTATTTCCTAAGGCCTAAAAGCCTCTTTCCACACACAAGCCTTAAGCGCTCTAAGCTTAGCACCATCCTCCCTATTGGTTCACACTTAAGCATCTCAAAGACTCGACACTTAATTCCTTCATTAGAACACTATATAAAAGTTCAATTTATAAATCCTTAACACTATGACACATAAGGTGCTTAACACCAACGCTCATGAGCTCTCTTCCCACAAACATGAGACCATAACCTTAGGCCTCCTTCACACGCCCTTCACAATAACATAAAAGGGTATTTCAACTCAGGTCTTTCGGGCTCTTTCACATCATAGGACCTCGACTCGTGACCTGCGCCAGGCATACTCTACGTTTTGACATTGACTGTACAGTTCTCCTCCATGTCAAGATCTGACTGTCCACATCACTCTTGGACTGCTCAACACCGTTTCCCCATCGTTCGAGCAACTTAGAAACACTCAGGAGCCGTTGATCCTTGTTGCCTCATCATATAACTTCCACATCACCTTTTTTTATCTCAGGAACTGTTAGATCAATATGTTAATGGACAGCCATTGTTCGATGAATGTGTATTCGTCCTTGATCATAACTCTGCACAAGAACCCCAATCTCTTATGTGCAGGCTTACAATATTGATCTTCTTCCAAAATAGAAAGAACTCACCGGCTTCTGGCTTGGCTTCTTTTGCGCAGACTTGTATTGGACGCCCTCATTCCAATCTGGATTTCCTCATCAATCTTTATGCTATTAACAGTCGCTCATCTGCCTCTACGTAATACACTCACTTCTCTCTGCAACTTCTAGAGATATTTGCGTAGATCTATCCCCCAAACACACAAAATCCATCGATTCTTGATCTTGCTTCTTTTACACATATTTACATCGTGCATCTCGTTTTGAATAGAAAATATAAAGTATAGTTCATAACTATATTGAAATTAACGACATCATTACATTATATGTTAATATATCTAACACGTCATACAAGGGCAACAGTTATATACAATACAAATGTTATCATATTCTTTCTGTACAAGAAATAACCATTTGATTTGTGGTCTCGAACTCTTGCCATTCACAAGCTTCACCACATCATTTACAAAGCACAACTCTGTCAACAAGCAATTTCAAATCGAATTGCTCATAGCCCTATCACCAAATGCAGTTTCTGTTCTTACAACGTTATGATTTTACAGAATGAAATACAGACACTCTGTTCACAGGATATTTCTCGAGTTAATAATACTCATTGCTTCGACTCCAAGCTCGTCACATTCCATGCACAAATTTCCCAACAAACAATCACACATAGGCATGATGAATTTATCTTTTCATTAAATAAATAAACTGTACATACCACTCAGAAAACCTGAACTATCTGCCTATGGCCCAAATCTTCTTTCGATGGCCCTCCTCTGTCTGAACTCTTCCAGCGTTACCATTTGATCCCCCTTTTTCCTATCTCACTGAACCCTACAAACTTGCACCCAAACCCTAGATTCAGGTCACAAACTTTATTTTTAGAAAAACTCACTCATGACTCACTCACTTCTAACTGCAATCTGGCAACCAACCTCTCGAGTCATTCCCTTTCTTTTAGGGATCGGTTACATAACTTGATCATAAACTGACACCTAACAACTAAGCATATTCCCTATCTATGCTTACTAAGAAATAAACACTTTTCACACGAACTTTTACAATGGCCCCTCCTTGGGCTGATGTCTAGACCTAAAGATTAACATTTAACACTTGACCATGAGAGCTAGTGCTCCTACATCAAATTCATTGGAAACCAATATGGATTGTCTCCAAGTCAAAGAGGGAGATGGGAATGAGTGTTGAGTCTAGAGTTCGGATTTGGATATTTCTCAAAGTTGAGAGTCAATGAGAACAACTTTTCAATGAAGGATCAAGCGATCCATAGTCGAGGACTAGAGCTAGTAGCCATAGCCATGAGCCAGAGCTAGAGCCAGAGTCAGAGCTATTTTCAAGAGCCATATTTTGAGCCTTGTTCTAGAGAAGATGACAAAAGTACATTGATCCAGATTGGTCTTAGAGGAAAGACTGCAAGGAAGGTGAAGTGGTCTGAGAGGAACCATATTGCAAGCAAGTTACCTCATCTATCCTTAGCATCTTTTGGGGACCGAAATCCTCTCAATGGGGAGGTGTAATCCAAAATGGATCTAAACCAAGAATGGATAAGACTCGGTACCTGCAAGACCATTCAGAAAACTATGATGGTTATGTAAACTATGTAAATGATTAGCAAATGTAAATTCAAATAAGATAAAAATGAGGATGTGAGAGAAAAGTAATTAAATGATAAGAAAATGAATAGAAGAGAAGGCCGAGGAATGGGAAATGAATGGTAGGGGTTGTTGGTCTTCCCCATACCCCACAAGCTCTCCCTATTACTTCCCTCTCTGTTAATTTCAATGGGTCTTTTGGCCAAGAGAGGAAGCGTGAAGAGGAAGAAAGCATTGTACTAGAGATTGTCAAAATCAAAAGACTAGGTCCATTTGAATGGGAAACATTGTGTCCACTTTGTCATAGAATGTCTTGCAATTATTGTGTGTTTATAGTATGGTTTGTGGTTTAATTTTGTGTGATAAATTTGCTTCTCTGATTTATATTAATGGATCATATGGAAGACTGTCAATTGGAATTGTGATAGCTTTCACATGCAAATTGGTTCAATTTAATGTGATTTTGGTTTCTTTGAGGAAGCCAAGACTGGCCCTTTGTATAGAACATCCCAATAGACAAATCATCCATACTGTCAATTTGATTGTGATCTTGAGATCAAGGGTTGTAATTAAATAGTTGTTGCAATTCTTAGCAAAGTTTCCATTTTAAGAATTCCTCTCATCTCTAGTTGGGCGTTATTTGTCTCTCCCCATGAATTTTACCACTTTCTAGAATGTTTCCTCATTTCCTGCACCAACCATTAATTACCTGGGCGTTTGTATACACTACTGGGTGAATTTACATTGTCGGGGATGTTTTTAAATGATGTTGGGAGAATCTACATTGTTTGGGACATTTTTTAATGATGTTGGACGTTTTTAAATGATGCTGGGAGAATTTGCATTGTCTAGGACGTTTTTGAATGATGCTAGAAATTTTTAAATGGTGTCAGGAATTTGTAAACATTTTTGGGTGGAGTACCTCACTCTTCCAAATTGTAATTTCGTCCCCACAACTAATTTTCGTTGCCAAGTCATTTTAGCTTTGTCTAGGATGAGTTAACACTGCCGAGTTGATTATTTAATTGTTGGAAGTTATTCTCTAATGCCACACACCCCATGATCGACTTGGATATTGGAATTATTTTTTGAGTCAAATTTACACAGTCTGGACAACTTTATAATTCCTCTAAGATAAGCCCGGTCGACTACACCCATCTCCGGAATATTAAACTCAACTCCGGTTGACTCCATATTGGATCGACTTCACCTATAGTTGTTTTGTCTTCACGTTGGGTCATATGGATATCCCAAGGGTTGTATGTCTCACCCTAATGGAATTTCACTCCTCAACTGGATAATTCCTCTCTCCCATGGTCGTACGTCCTTTACCAAACCAATCTTTTTTCTAGTCGATTTTCCAATTCGTTTGGTCGACAAGATTTATTTCTTAGTCGATTCCTATGCCCAAGTCTATCTCTTTTCATTCTAGAGTTGTGTTGGTGCATGATTATAAGACCCTAGGTTCAAGTTATCTATCCACAAAACCTTGTAGACATTGTCCCTTTCAACATCACCTGCATGCAAGTGAAGTCTCACCCGAGGCATCTATTGGGGTTTTAAGAACCAAGTTTCGATAGTAATGAGGGGATGGGAGGATATCTCCATGTGCATTCCTACTTGTCTACCCCATTTCCAATATTTTGTATCCCTTTCCCTTGATTAATTAGAAACAACAATTATGCAACATCATTATGACACAGATTGGAAAAAAAAAAACATTCGTTGTAACATTCATCTTTATTGTGCATCATCTACTACATAGGTCTATATCTAGTCATGCATAATTAAATCAGTAATAAACAATCACATAACAAAAAATTTAGACACGAAGTTTTAACGTGGTTCACCCAAAATTTGGGCTACGTCCACGACGGCTGGCTTCTTTATTATTCTTTATGCAATCTTCTCAGGCTTGCGCATTGCGCTTACAGTAGATACATCATGTTTTACTACTCCATCTTTCCTAGCCGCTCTACAGTGCAAGCCTCTCTCTACAAAACTCTCCCTAAACCTCCAGGCATAGACTCTCTCTATTTCTCAGTCTAATCTCTCAACATCAACAACTTTTGGCCTTCAGAAACCTATTCTACCTGACCCATTACATATTTATACATAGAATTTAGGGCTCAAAACCCTATTCAAATATCCCCCAAAACCTTATGACTACTCATGAAAACTCATTGTTCGGGTGTGCTTTTCCATTCCCATTTATTGTCTTTCCTTGTTTTGTGCATCTATCTGATTTTGCATGTCTAATTAATTTTTCACACACCCTCATTCTTCATTCTTTGAACTTCATGTCTAACAAGCCCCCAACACTTGCATGTGGCTCGTCCTGAGCCACTTAGGCCTTCTGTGTCATGCCCCTCCATGCTTCCATGAACTTTTGGGAGGTTTCCTTTGTTGTCGCGACTTCTTTCTGGACTTCTGCTTCTTGTTCCAAAATCTACTCTACGACCTGTGCAGTCGGGGTCATGAGTTTCTCTTCCCTGTCTTGCACTGCGTGCTTTACCTTTCCCTATGCGGCTGCCAATTCCCTTATTACTCTGAGTGCTTCATCCTGTAATGGTACAAATCACTACTAGAGAATATTTTGTTGGTCCTTTATCTTTTCTATTTCATTGTGCATCTTCCTTTGTGCTAATATGGTTATCATGTGCTCCACTAGTGGTAGCATACTTATGTTCTCATAAGCCTTCTCCGCCTTTCCCTGCACATCCCTCAATCTAGTTTCCACAACCTTCATTTATGGATCCTCCATCAGGTTTTTCCATATCTATGTTCTTTACTCACATAGATTTGCACATTCCTCATCCAACTTCTTGATATTTGCTACTATAGTCATAGTGGTTCTTTCTCTTTCTTCCATTTCCTATGGTGGTGTTCCCGGCATGGTGCACAATTGCAAATATTCAATCCTGGTGTGAAATCCTTTAATGACTTCCTTTATATTTGAGACTTGTTCTTTAAGAGTTGCTTCTACCACCATTGGAATTTCTAGAATGTCCTTGTAGAGTCTCTAGATGGCCTATTGTATTCATTCTCCCTTTTTCTCAGCCTCATCCTTCTCCTTCCTTATTCTCTCGACCTTTTCCTCAGCCTCACTTTTGTCCTTCACCATCCTGTCAGCCTTTTCCTCAACCTCACTTTTCTCCTTCACCATCATGTCATCCTTTTCCTTAATTACGGTCTTCTCCTGTACAACAATTGTATACTCTTGTTGAAGCTCCGTCTTTTCCACTACTACCTTTGCCAATTCGCTTGATGTTGATTATGCGCGGAAACACATCTCCTGCGCAATGTTGATGTGCAAGCCTTGTAGTGTTGTTGTGGAAATCCATGAGATGCGTAAGTCTAGGTGACTTAGTCGTTGTATATGATCCTACATCTTTGATGTTGGGAACTCGATCACATCTGAGGAAATCTTCAACACTTTGAGGCCTGATCCCATTTGTGAAAAATAGGAAGTGGTGGCCCCTGCTTCCTCAGTCGAGCTCATAGATGATCCTTCTCCAGATCGACGCTCCGATGATATCCTTTCTTCTTCCAAGAGTTATTATATTGTTGTTAACTATTCCTGCACCTGCTAGTACAATTTTGTTTGTTTACACGATTCTTTCTCAATTATTTCATCTACGACATCCTTCACTTGATAGCATATTCTATCAATGTTGTCATCTGTCATAGTATAGTTCGTTGGCACCCTTTGGGATTTCATTTTCTTATGCACAGTTGGTTTGAACCCTTGCACTTATCTTTCCTCTTCTCTTTGACTGCTTCCTACGCGTGTTCTGCATCTTTGTCTTGTTCATCACCTTGTGCACTAGCCTGTTCGTTACCCTATTCTTTTATGTCTCTATCAGGGTGGTCTGCCTCTGTTCCATCCGCTAGAATCTTCCACTCTAGATCCCAATTCTGCATGATCAATTGTATATCTTCTTCTATGATCTTATACTTCGTTTGGACCCATTCTTCTCTCAGGTCCTCTTCGCCTGTACATAAATATGGTTTCGGTTTGCCATGAACCGCACAATCGAGGTGTACACATCTACCACTTGTTGTGAAATGTGTGGTGTATTCCTAATGCAGTGTTGTATCCTTTCACCATACAGGAAGAACTCGACATTAGTGTTGATCTGTCTTCTTTTGTTAGTTGTGTACCAAAAGTTCAGGTACTTAGTTGCTAAGCATGGATTACCTTGGAGTCCCAAGAACCGTGTGTCCTTCGGCTCTTCCCATGTTGTGAACGCAATCAAAATTAGTATCCATGGATAATGGAACTCCATGTCCTTATCTTGTGCTTTTGCGTAGTCGAGGATGAATTGGTCCAATAAGTAAGGTGCCCAGCACATGGAGGTCCCTTCAACGCACTTCTTTGTTGCATCTAACAATCCCGTTGGCACTTGATCTTTTCTAAATTTCCTCAGTTTCTTACATGCCAATGCATGTGTTGCAATCCTTATTGTTGGGTCACAAATGCTTGACACATCCAATCCGCGCACCCCTCGAACTGTACAATTTTTTTCTCTCATTGCCTCTAACAAAGACTTGTCATTTTTCTTTTCTGCAAATAGTGAGTTTGGATGTGGTCCCGACGTTGGTAAGCATGTGATCCTTGCAATCAGGTGACGCACACCCAACCCATTAAGTATCCTTTTAAGGGATGGGGCATACAAATTTTCGCTTTTCTTAGTCACCTTGAATCCTCGTAACTAGGATTTTATCATCTCTGGTTTGGCGAGGGTTTTCCATCAACTATAAATTTGTCCAAATCCAAGATCTATACTGAAATTTATGGTCTTTCAAATTTCGTTAGGCCTTCATCGACTAAAGTCTCTCACCGCCATGTGGCACCCACGTGGCTCCCTGTCACCTGACACTCCACATCATCATAGCATACAAAGACTATCCCAATCAGAGGTTGAATCTTCTCAAGCTCTTATAAGCCTATTAAATTGATTAATCTATATCATAATAAAATCTCACTCTTTACTAATCATTTAATTATTTATTTAATCCCTATTAGGGATAATTAATCTTTACTAGAGTTAATTAAACCTGTAAATTATGCTTTTACTTGACCTAAATTACCGGTCCAGTTAATCCAAGGATTACTTTCCTTTCACCTTGGTAATCCCACATTTCGAGGCAAATTTAATGTTAATTATTATATCAATACCCCATCACGTAAACTTATAATCAAATCATATTACACATTTGTTCTTTTATTAATTATATTATAATACAATTATGTTTAAATATATTATAATATAATTAAATATATCAAAGGAGAACTTAGGATTATTTATATCAATTAACACCTAAGTCTCCGTACTTCGACGAAATTCCTCATCGTGCTTTTATGAAAATACCCAAATCTCTCGAATGTCGAAGTTCCAGAGAGAGTCCCACTTATATTATCAAGTGAAGCAAATATAATTAATTTTATTATATTACAATATAATTAATTTCCTTTAATGTTTATATCAATATTTATGCAACCATTGGAATGGGAAAGGTAGGTTTGGGCCTTCGGCCCTTTTTTCTTGTACACTCTATCACCCCAAACATCCCGAAGTCCCGAAGCTCCGAACTCCCGGAGTTTCGAAGTCCCGAACTCTCGAAGGGTCCACACTTATACGTGATTACACATTAAATATTGAATTTTAAAAAAGGAAAAAAGGGTTGGCACTTTCTCACGTACAAATATCATAATAGACTAATTTATAATATATTATATTACACCTCTTTTGGAAATTGCGCCCAATTTTATTAAGTTCCCAATATTATATTTAATATTGGAATGAGAGAGAGAGCTCTCCGGGTCAACTCCTTCGGCTCTCCAACACACTCTTCATTCTCAAACCTCCCAGAGCCCTGGAGTCTTGAAGCCCCAAAGTCCCACGCTCATGGATTATAAAATGTATATAATATAATTATTTGGAAAAAGATTGACCTTGTCCACGTGAGGATTTTATAATATTATAATATATTAAAATACCATAATCCCATTAAAGTTTGTACTTAATAGTTATGATTTTTCATTAAATGTTTTCCCAAGGAGACTACGAGCCAGAAGTCTTTCGGAGTTATCACAACCCCATCACTTCAACATCATGAAGCTCTGAAGTCCCGAAATCCTGAAGTCCCACGTGCATACATTACACATTAGATAATAATTTAAAATGGAAAAAAGGATTTGGTCTCCTCCATGTGTTTTTATTTTGATATATAAAGTTTATAATAAACCCCATAAAAATTCGAAATTCGTGCCCATAATTCATAATTTCTCTCTCTCTCTCTCTCTCTCTCTCTCTCTCTCTCTCTCTCTCTCTAAACAATACTTCACGCGATATCATGGGTGGACTAATCTCGTTTAGCATGTAATTCCTCCGGCTTTCGGGTCATTCTCTAGTTCATTATGTGCTAAGAAAGATGAAGGCAAATAATCATGGGTTTATTAACACGTTTATATATNATGTGCACATATTCAAAGTAAGGAAATGAAAACTATTTCCTATTTTACAGACTTTTTGAATAGTAAAATAAAATTCATATCCAGGAGGGATTTTTTCTCCATTTAAAAATATAGTTTATAATTCCCCTTCCTCACAGAGACAATAGTAAACTTTCTCCTTATTACTGAGCTTTAATTTCCATACCTATATTTAAGGAAATTGGTCCTAAGGCAAGAATTTCCTTCAGAGTAAATTTAGTATTTCTACCAGATTTTACTGCCCACCACAATTAAGGGGATTCCTCCCAAATTTGTAGGAGATTTAACACAGGTTTAGCATAATTGTTGTTAATAACAAATGAAACCTAAAGGGATTTTTTACTTTGAATTCAAGTAGGAAGTACCATGTTTAATTCCAAAAAAAAAAAATTCTCACTACCTATTTATAATAAATTTTGCATTTTTAAATATTTAGGTTGTTTCCCTAAATTCCAAACCCATATTTGATATACTCTAAATTTTCTGGCATAAAACTTGAGGACAGACTAAAATAGAACAATATTATGCAAAACTCACTCTCTCTCTTTTGATGCTTAATAAAGACTTCATCTGTTCACTCATCATTTCCTTATGCATGAATTAAACTGTGAAACTCAGTGAACCACAATATTCACTCCCAGAATTTGGCACAAGCAGTCACAAGGTGAATTTATTCCCAACATAAAACTTAGTTGTAACATTTTCACATTCACCCCTAAATTCACAAGGCACTTTTAACAAAGAATTGAACCCCTATTGCTTTAAAACACACTCTATAATTTTATTTGATCTAAACACTACATAGATTTAACAAAATATACTCGTCTAGAAAACATATAGTGTTGCAACTACTGAAAGGGGTTCCCTTTTCCACCCAACTGTAGGCACAACGACTCTTGGAAGGATTTACCATTGGCCACCCACTATCTAGATCATGATGCTCTGAGAGAGATTCTTCCTTCTATTCAGCAACAGCCAAGGACGACGATCACTCTCCTCTTCCCACAAGAACTTGGAAGATCGATTTTCTCTCCACCAAGCAAGGGGGTCTGCAATGAGTGCTTCCTTAGTCACTCATCTTCTCTCCAACCCCATTTATCAACTTGGTTAGAAAACATTGTCCAACAATTCTTGTACCCAGAAACATATTCATTTCTCAGTTCTCTTCAGAAACAAAGAGTTGCACATGCTCTCCCTCTTCATAAATGGTCACCAGACCCATTCCTCTACATCCTCTCTACTCAGAAAATGGCTCCCAAACTCAACTAACTATCTTCCCTCTTCTCTGCTTGGATTTTTCCCTTCATTTTATTCCCTTTTTAGCAATATTTCGTGGGTCAAATCCCCCAATTTGTGGGTCGGCCCAAAATCCTCTAGATGGGTACTTTTATGCCCATGCTTAAGGCAAGACAGTTCTGGTACAACACCCATTATTTTTCATGAATGTGGGAAGTTGATAGTTCAACTACCAACTTCCTCTATTAACCACAATTCTAGAAAATGGGCAATCTAGATTTTTATTGAATTTTTATTGAATTTTAAATTGGCAAGGGAAATTTCCTCATTGTTTCCCTCCCACGCCATCGTGACTTGCATAGGCAATCCCCCTCAACATTTTTCCAACATTTTCCTTTTTACATTAGTAGCATTTTCTATTTACACTACCCTTTTAGAAAAATATAGTTATATTTACAAGCTCGGGAAACATGGGTATCACAATCCCCTCCCCATTAAAGGAACATCGTCCTAGGTGTTCTTTGCATCTCAACAACACCAGTCATACCTCATGCTTCAGCTGCTTTAGTGAAATTTCCCTTTTATCTACCTGGTCCTTTCCCATACTCTTGGCCTTTGTCATATGCCTACAATGATTTCAAACAACAAGCATACAAATCACAATTTATGCAAAAACATTTTTACTATTGTTCAAAACTCAAGAGGGAATATTTATATCAACACAATACTTATCTATGCAATTTCATGGATCTGCATCCAGTTGGTTGTCTTACTAACTTGGCCCATTGTTTTCCTTGACATACCCATTGTGTGCATGATCCCAACTAATAATTTACAAGAATTATCGAAGTATCCCCTTCCTTGCAGTCACTCACCCTCCAGGCCCAGGATCATGTATCCCCTTCTCTGCTATACAGTCCCTCGGGTGATCCATCTTGCCTTGCCAAGGATTTCTCGCACAAGAACAGCTTCTGAGTCTTACAATTGAGAAGTCCCTATGACTTCCTCTACCGAGGCGCCCCTCCAGCATGTGTTACCACAACACAACATCTTCTATGATGATCATGGCTTATCACAAGGTTCTCATGTCATAACAGTAGCTTTTTTCTATGATTTTCCAACTTGACAGCCATTATCTATACCTCCAGGACAGATCTTTCATCTTGTCTATATCACATGCATATAATAACCATGAGACACAGGAACCAAATTCACAAGTATGAGATTTTCCTTCCCATAATAGTTTGGTTCAATAGGAATTGGTCTTTCTAATGGGCTTACTTCTGCTACCATATCTAAGACCCTTCTTCACGCAACTCCATCTTCACATAAACAAACAATTTGTTAGTTCTCATGCACACTATATTTTAAAAACTATGCATACTAACAGTCGAATCATTTTCATCTATTCAATGGTACAAATAAAAAGGAAATATCATTCTTTACGCATGCATCCTTTCAGCATACCAAAATTTCCAAATGCAATTCAAATACTAAATTATTTTAGTCAATGTGCCAATATTCATGGCCACATTCATACCCAATGCACCCTTGCATTGATTTCAAGTTTGCCACACTTTATGACAAGCACTTTTCCATGGTGTGTTGGAGCTCAACCAACCTCCTCACCACATAGCTTGTTCATTATTATTCATTATTACAGCAGGATTGTGCTTCCTGATACAAGTTGATCATGACCTCAATTTAACATATTATAATATGAAACCCAAGTTTCATATGGTTGCATCTAAACACTTCCTTCCTTACTGGTAACTAGTGGTGCCAATATTGATGGCCACCCACTTCCTTTATTTAACACCTTTACAATTCAGGTAGAGTATTGGAGGGTTCTCCTTCCTTTATGAGAAGTCTATTGTCTTCCCTCTTTTGCAAGCATGCATTTTCTCAGTGCATTCAATTCAATGTGCTTCCTATGAGCACTTTTGTTCCCCATCACTCTTGATTGGTCAATGTACCCATGACATTATTGATTCATGAATTTTTTTGCAAGGATTCCAATCATCCTTGACTACTAGAGATCCCTTTCTCTATTCTTCAGGTTCTTTTCCTTAATCATACCCTACTTTGGTATCAATGGTATCCAACAACCACTCAAATTCAATTACATATCATTGCAATAATAAAATATTTCAAAAGGGATTCTTATCCAATCCATTCATACCTTATGCCTCATAGGAATGGACACTTTTATACTTGTTCTGGCTTCCAACACCCTCTCTGATATTACCTTATCAGTGGTGCTTTATGGGGACTTTTAAAGTCCCTTCAACAAAATTCAACAAAAACCTTCTTGTATTCATCCTCTGCTTGAGGTTTTCCATCATTGGTAATTGTCTTTCCCAACAGTTTCAATTTCTTTATACACATAACATACATCGCAAATATATTAGTCATCAGGTAAAATAAAAATGCATGTATCGTAGCATTTAAATCAATAAAACATTTCCCATGGGGGTGTGGACCGATTGGCAAGTGTCGTGTAAATGGAAGGAAATATGTAAAAAGGAGGTCTCAAGTTCGATTCTCACCCCGATTTACTCGTGCCTCATGCTTGTGAGTTGTGTGGACGCACCTGGAGGTTATAGAGGTAGCCGACGAGAATAGACCCCGTGTCAGGTGATTACAAGAACCATGAGTTGTCGATTCCGCCAACAACAAAAAAAATCAATAAAAAATTTTCATATATTCCCCAACATATCTCTATGCACTCTACCACATTAACCTTAATGTTTTCATGAGTGTAAACAAGATCAAATTTCTACTTGTCTCTACATTCACACAGTTATTATCATTGTCATGCTAAAACACTCACACACAACATATCATCTTTTCATCCCAGAAGAATGCAATAAACAACAATAAATGGAGTTAAGGGACTCTTCCCTCTTTCCAACTCCTTCTACATGGTCTAGAATTTTCAGCGTAACTAAACTATCCTAAGGCCTCACTGCCTTTACTCACCCATTGCTTTAACCAAGTTTATACATGTTTGTTCATTTTCTTTTCACTAGTTGTACTTGTTTCCACAACTGCTCTTTTAAGGCTTATAACTTTTTTAAGCAATTCAGAGTTTTAAGGTGAGAAAATTATTCCTCATTTTCTCCTTCTTTGCTTCCGGAATTTACTCCCTACTAAGATCTCCATGCTCTTTTCTTTGAGTATTCTTGGTTAGGTTCACCTTAACCTTCTTGGATAAATCAACATGCTAAAACAACAAGCTTTTTGTTCACAATGAATTATGAACCTGTGCACTTTGCACATTACCATTTAGTTATCAGAATGTGCAGTATTCATTTGTTAGTATTTCATTCATGCATTATGTTTTAGAATGTAATCTAGGATTCTTATATATATAGGCTTGCAACCCACTGCTCAATTCTAAAAAATCATTAAGGTTGTGACTCTATTCTCTTGACAGAGTCTTTACACAGTTCCTCCATAGGGAACTCCTTCAACATGCAACTTCCTTATTGCATATCTATCACTATCTTTGATGGCCTCAACCTTGAGTCAACTTAAACTTTACCATTTTAGTTGTTTACCAAATATTCCCTAAGGAATATAAACTTGCATTCTTATGACGCATTCTGAATTACATATGCACATTATCCCATTGTGCTTTCATGTACAGTGCTCTTGTTGTATGCTTCAATATACTCTATGTCTACTATAGGCACACTTATAGTTTATTTTTTGTATCTACTGAAATTTAGTTAGTTCATGATTATTCATGACCATTTACATCTAGCCTTTAAAATCCTGATCAATTTTCCTTTTATCATGATCACAAAGCATCCCTACTCATTTACTCTTTCATCCATTTATACTAGTCTTTCTTGAGGAGATGGAACACATCCCCCTCAAGATACTATTCATATCAAAATAGTCACAACTCTTCAAAATAGAGTCAGTCATGCATCCATGGTATTTGTTCTATCCTAGCAAAAGCAATTATTTCCTTACAATTCACTTATTCGGGTAATCTATTGTGTCTTTAGTAGACTTATATTCATACATCATACATGTGAATCATTTGCACATTTTTTTTTTCATCGTTCATATCTATTTGGTCTTAATATCAGTCTTCATATTAAGAAACCTTATAATGCATTCAATCCATGAAATCAAGCGTATACAAACATAGATAGATATTCAGCATGCAAGCTCACTACTTGTACCTTTTTCCATGTCATTCATACATGTGGACATTTAAAAATTTCATATCCTTCCTCCCAGAGATCCTACAACCATCCTTATCACAAGTCTCATGGGAATAATCGACACTATGTTGCGATCTATGTTAAGAGATTACAGTCATTCACATGGCAAGTCTCATAGAATTATTCATCATTATGTTTCCCTTTCTATATGACAACATCATTTGCACATTTTTTTTTTCATTCATTCATATCTATTTGGTCTTAATATTAGTCTTCATATTAAGCAACCTTATAATTCATTCAATCCATGAACTCAAGTGTATACAAACATAGATAGATATTTAGCATGCAAGCTCACTACTTGTACCTTTTTCTATGCCATTCATACATGTGGACATTTAAAATTTCATATCCTTCCTCCTAGAGATCCTACAACCGTCCTTATCACAAGTCTAATGGGAATACTCGACATTATGTTGCGATCTATGTTGAGATATTACAATCATTCACATGGAAAGTCTCGCAGAATTATTCATCATTATGTTTCCCTTTCTATATGACAACAACAAGCAAGAAAACACTCTTGCCTCAATCACTATCAAAACATTCCACAACCCAGAGATACAATATAGGAAATTTCAACAGTGCCTATGTCAACAAGACAACTAATCTAGCTTCTCTCCATGCCTCGAACCATTCTTGGTCAACAAACCTTTCTATCAAGGGAATCATTTTCTAGATTCCCTCTCACTTCTACTTTTGTATACCAAGTCGTATCTATATGGCTACCATCCACCTCTAGACGTCATCCTGAACCATTGGTCATGTACAAGTGCCCCAACACTTCCTTTACCACATTTGGGTTCAACATTTCATTAACCATTGTATGTTATCCTCATAGTGTAATATACAATCAATATCATTAGCATCTTATGTTGCTATTATCAGATCACCACTAACTATATGATCTATGACATCACCGTATTTTACATCCAATGACAGGTTATAATAAGACTATATGCACCAAGAATTTTACCCATGCATGTAGTGCAGATGTATTCCACTTCTTCCATGATTTTTTTCCTCGGTCCATTTGATCCAAGTGGATATCGGTGGCCACCAACCTATTCCAACTGGCTCAAAACAATTTGTTGGCAATTTACTATTTTTAGCAATTTTTTGGGTCCTAAACTTCTGGGGCTATTTTGAGGGCCTAAACGGCGTTTTTTCGTGATTGAGCCCCCGACATGAATATCCTCATCGATACCTTTCCAATGAGCTATTGTGCACACCAAACGGAGATCGTATGCCAAATTTATGCCCCCGGGAAGTTGATACACCAAACTACCCAAAACGAGGTCCACAAAACTGTTGGCTTTTCATTTTCCAGGGTTAGGGTTTTGGATTTTATTTATGTTAAAAAGGCCTTTGGAGCCTCATTGTAAGAACAATATTATTGTGAATGAGTGTATCCGTCACATCTCTTCTCAGAGATAAGCTACCACCATTATAACAAGTTCATTCACTCTATATTTTACAGTTCTGTACATTTCGCTCATTAATAAAAATTGTGTATTTCTATATCTCTGTGTTTATTGTTATATCTTTTTTATATTATTGGATATCCAATATATCTTTCTACATTCCTTTATTATATATCCACTCTCATTTCGTGCAGAAAATAATCAGGATCAATGATATCAGAGCAGGCTTCTCTTGATCATTTTTCAGTGCATGTCCCCGATGAGGTCTGAATATAACAAGTTGGGTCTCGAGATTGTCTCTCTTGAGGAAAACCGCTCTCGCATGCCCAAGAAACCTTCCATGGAGGAAGAAAATAAAAGGGACGGAGAAAAAGATTCTATTAATCTATTTCTTGAGCAAGCTCTCATGCGACAGAGGGACTAAATGATGGAGAATTTTTCCCACATCCTTCAATGCTTATCGATAACAAAATGCACGTATTCATCAAACGGTTACTTTGGAGGCACCTCTTCTTTCAAGGTAGAAATTATTTTTTATATTTCCGTATTTGAAGGTCAGATAGATGCAGATTCCTAGAAAAATGGTTAAATCTGCTAGAAGGTTACTTCTTTGTTCACAATTTTTCTGATAGGGAAAATATCACCTTCACACTCCTTAAGGATCTCCCCCATGTCAAACATTGGTGGGAAACTTACTAGGAGAAAATTTCCATAGAGGAGTCTAGAATATATGGGGCCGAGTCCACTTGGGATTTTTTTGTGGATGCGATCAAGGAACAATATTACCTTGTTGGTAACTATGACAACCAGTACATGAGATAGACCACACTGCGACAAGAGAGGGGCCAAAGAATGTCGGAGTTCAAAAATAATTTCCATACCTTGCACACCAAGTAGGTATCAAAGACTCCGAGTGACATATGGTTCTGAAATACCACGGGGTTTTACATAGGTACATCCAAACGGAAATGGATTTCTTGTACATCTCATCATTGGGAGTTGCCTATCGATATGTTGTCAAAATCGAGCAGAAATTTAGGCACCAGAACAAATGGGAGTTCGGGTCTGCAAATCCACAATAACCAAAGTATGGTAAAGATGACCCTAACAACCAACCTCTAAAAAACCAGTACAAACCACAGGAAAAGATGGGTAACGAAAAGATGAAGAAGAAGACTGGAAACTGGTGCAATTTCCACAAAATCCCCTGGCACAACACTGATGAATTTCGCTCAAAACAATCATTGGTGGACAAGATAAAAGAAAAGGAGTTGAAACCTGATTCAAAATCTAATTCAAAAAATACTGGAAGAAGACAGATCATCGACGCAGACCCCACTACTACTATCACAACCGCAACAATTCAACCTGAAAAACCAACAGATCTTGAAGAGGGGGAGCATCTCTTCCATTCACAGATGTGGGTGAAAGGGACCCCCTTGCATTTCATTGTTGATAGTGGAAGCTAGAAGAACCTCATCTCATCATATGTCGTCAAACAGTTGGGATTACTGACAACACCACACCCGCAACCATAAAATATCAGTTGGATTTGCCAAGGATGAGATATTTGTGTAAGCTAGCAGTTCTACCTATCTTATGGCATCCATCCCTTCAAGGATGAGGTATTGTGTGATGTTTCCCCTCTTGATGTCTGTGATGTTATTTTGTGCCAACCAAATGTCATGTTATTTATGAGTCTCAACCCCATAGTGTCATTGTTACTCTGGGGGGTCAACTTTATAGGATACCAAAGGTAGTTCAAATTACAGTTCCACGAAAAAATTGTTGCAAGGTAATCTCTCATACTACAAAATTAAACCTCTTCACAATTTGTTCAAAAGGTGAACAGAAGGACACTGCAACCACTACAACCTTGGCCCAAGACCTTTCTATCCAACAAAATCATATTGTAGAAGAGAAAGAAGATATTGTTTCTTCTCCTACAAGAGTGACTACACACTAACCATTCAAGCGAATATACAACAGTATGGTTGAATAGATTCAACCTCGCCAACAATTTCTTGACAGCCTTCAACAGGCTAAGAAGCACAACTTCTCTAACAAGGAAAACAACTCACCAAGATTCAGATTCAACAAATGCTTTCCCCTCTCCCCCGTGATTGCAACGCAATGGAGAAAATTTATTCCTAAGGAGGGAGGATTAATCTAGGTGGATACCATGGCCACCCACCTATTCCAACCGACTCAAAACAATTTGTTGGAAATTTACTATTTTTAGCATTTTTTCGGGTCCTAAACTTCCAGGGCCATTTTGAGGGCCTAAACGATGATTTTTTGCGATCATGCACCTCAATAGGAGATAAAGGCTTTGCTTGAGCCCCCAAAATTA
The DNA here is from genome assembly GCA_009831015.1 of Picea engelmannii. Classification (NCBI taxonomy): domain Eukaryota; kingdom Viridiplantae; phylum Streptophyta; class Pinopsida; order Pinales; family Pinaceae; genus Picea; species Picea engelmannii. The sequence goes on from ML779536.1 coordinate 345,310, forward strand.
ATCTCCTCATTGATACCCTTCCAACGAGCTATTGTGTTCCCCAAACAGAGATCGTATGCCAAAGTTACGCCCCCGGGAAGTTGATACACCAAACTACCCAAAACAGGGTCCAAAAAATTGTTGGCTTTTCATTTTCCGGGGTTAGGGTTTTGGATTTTCTTTATGTTAAAAAGGACTTTGGAGCCTCCTTGTAAGAACCATATTCTTGAGAATGAGCATAGCCATCACATCTCTTCTTAGAGATAAGTTTCCACCATTCTAGCGAGTTCATTCACTCTATATTTTACAATTTTGTACATTTCTCTCATTAATAGAAATTGTGTATTATTGCATCTTTGTGTTTATTGTTATATCTTTGTTATATTATTGGATATTAGTGCATGTCCCCGATGATATATTATTGGATATTGTTATATTAGTGCATTTCCCCAATGATATATTATTGGATATTGTTATATTAGTGCATGTCCCCGATGAGGTCCGAGTATAGCAAGTTGGGTCTCAATTTTGTCTCTCTTGGGGAAAATCGCTCTCGCACGCCCAAGAAACCCTCCATAGCGGAAGAAAAGAAAAGTGATGGAGCATAAGATTCTATTAATATGTTTCTTGAGCAAGCTCTCACGCGACAAAGGGACAAAATGATGGAGAACTTTTCTCACATCCTTCAACGTCTGTCAATAACAACACACACGTCTTCATCAAGAGGCTACTTTGGAGTCACCTATCCTTTCAAGGTACAAGTTAATTTTGATATTCTCGTATTTGAAGGTGAGATAGATATGGATTCCCTAGAAAAATGGTTAAATCTATTAGAAGGTTACTTCCCTGTTCACAATTTTTCCGACAGGGAAAAGATCACCTTCACACTCCTTAAGGCTCTCCCCCATGTCAAACATTGGTGGGAAAATTACTGGGAGAAAATTTCCATAAAGGAGTCTGGAATATATGGGGTCGATCCCACTTGGTATTTTTGTGTGGATGCGAAAAAGGAACAATATTACCCTTTTGGTAACTATGATGACGAGTACATGCAATGGAACACACTACGACAAGAGAGAGGCCAAAAAATGTCGGAGTTCACAAATACTTATCATACCTTGCACACCAAGCTGGGTATCAAAGACTCTAAGCGACATCTAGTTCTGAAATACTGCGGGGCTCTGCATAGGTACATCCAAACCGAAATGGATTTCCTGGACATCTCATCACTGGGAGTTGCCTATTGATATGTTGTCAAAATCAAGCAGAAATTTAGGCACCAGAACAAACGAGAGTTCGGGTCTGCAAATACGCAACAACCAAAGTATGGTAAAGACAACCCTAACAACCAACCTCCAGAAAAATAGTCCAAACCACAGAAAAGGAAGGGTAACAGAAAGATGAAGAAGGACACTGGAAAGTGGTGTGATTTCCACAAAATCCCCTGGCACAACACTAATGAATGTTACTCAAAAAAATCATTAGTGGTCGAGATCAAAGAAAAGGAGTCAAACCCCGATTCAGAAAATACTGGCAGAAGACAAATCATTGACGCAAACCCCATTTCTATTGTCACGACTGCAACAGTTCAACCAGGAGAACCAACATATCTTGAAGAGGGGGAGCTCCTCTTCCATTCACATATGTGGGTGAAATGGAACCTCTTGCATTTCATTGTTGATAGAAAAAGCTAGAAGAAACTAATCTCAACAAAGGTCATCAAACAGTTGGGATTGTCGACAACACCACGCCCACAACCATACAACATCGGGTGGCTTTTCCAGGGACGAGATCTCCATGTCAGCCAATAGTTCCACCTATCCTATGGAATCCATCCCTTCAAGGATGAGATATTGTGTGATGTTTTCCCTCTTGATGTCTGTGATGTTCTTTTGGGCCAACCATATATGTGGAAACGTCATGTTGTTTATGAGTCTCGACCCCGTAGTGTCATTGTTACTCTAGGGGGTCAACTCTACAAGATACCAAGGGAAGTTTCGACTACTGTTCCACCAAAACAATGTCGCAAGGTAATATCTCATACTGCAAAATTCAACCTCTTCACATTCTATTCAAAAGGTGAACAAAAGGACACTAAAACCACTACAACCCTTGCCCAAGACCTTTCTATCCAACAGAAGTAGATTGTAAAGAGAAAGAAGATATTGTTTCTTCACCTACAAGGGTTCCTACACAATACCCAGTCAAGCCAAGATACAAAAGTATGGTTGAACAGATTCAACCCCAGCAACAACAGGTTCGTGACAACCTTCAACAAGCTAAGCAACACAACTTCTCTAGCAAGGTAAACAACTCACCAAGATTCAGATTCAACAAATGCTTTCCCCTCTCCCATGAGAACTCAACACAACAGAGACCATTGCTTCCTAAGGAGGGAGGATTTATCTAGGTGGATATCAATGTCCACCCACCTATTCCAACTGGTTCAAAACAGTTTTTTGGCAATTTACTATTTTTAACAATTTTTCGGGTCCTAAACTTCTGGGGTCATTTTGAGGGCCTAAACGACGATTGAGATAATGCATATAAATGATAGCCAAAGGCTTTTATTGAGCCCCCAAAATTAATATCCTTATCAATACCTTTCCAACGAGCTATCGTGCGCCTCAAACGGAGATCCTATGCCAAATTTATGGCCCCGAGAAGTTGATACACCAAACTACCCAAAACAGGGTCCAGAAAATTGTTGGGATTTCATTTTCTGGGGTTAGGGTTTTGTATTTTCTTTATGTTAAAAAGGCCTTTGGACCCTCATTGTAAGAACCATCTTCTTGCGAATGAGTGTAGCCGTCACATCTCTTCTCAGAGATAAACTATCACCATTCTAGCGAGTTTATTCACTCTGTATTTTACAGTTCTATACATTTCGATCATTAATAGAAATTGTGTATTACTATATCTCTGTGTTTATTGTAATATCTATGCTATATCTATTTATATTATTGGATATACGATAAATCTTTGTACATTCCTTTATTATATATCCGCTCTCATTTAGTGCTGAAAGTAATTCGGATTAGTGGTATCAAAGTAGGTTGTTCTTGATCATTTTTCAGTGCATGTCCCCGATGAGGTCCGAGTATAGCAAGTTGGGTCTCGAGCTTGTTTCTCTTGAGGAAAATCGCTCTCGCACGCCCAAGAAACCCTCCATGGCGGAAGAAAATAAAAGGGATGGAGCATAAGATTCTATTAATTTGTTTCTTGAGAAAGCTCTCATGCGAGAGAGGGACGAAATGATGGAGAATTATGCCCACATCCTTCAATGCTTACCAATAACAACAGACACGTCTTCATCAAGCGACTACTTTGGAGGCACCTCTCCTTTCAAGATACCAATTAATTTTTATATTCCCATATTTGAAGGTCAGATAGATGTGGATTCCCTATAAAAATGGTTAAATCTGCTAGAAGGTTACTTCTTTGTTCACAATTTTTCCGAGAGGGAAAAGATCACATTCGCACTCCTTAAGGCTCTCCCCCATGTCAAAAATTGGTGGGAAACTTACTGGGAGAAAAGTTCCACAGAGGATTTTGGAATATATGGGGTTTAGCCCACTTGGGATGTTTTTGTGGAGGCGGTCAAGGAACAATATTACCATGTTGGTAACTATGACGACCAATACATGAGATGGACCACACTGCGGCAAGAGAGGGGACAAACAATGCCAAAGTTCACAAATACTTTCCATACATTGCACACCAAGATGGGTATCAAAGACTTTGAGTGACATCTGGCTTTGAAATACCGTGGGGCTCTGCATAGGTACATCCAAACCGAAATGGATTTTCTGGACATCTCATCATTGGGAGTTGCTTATTGATATGCTGTCAAAATCGAGCATAAATTTAGGCACCAGAACAAATGGGAGTTTGGGTCTGCAAATCTGCAACAACCAAAGTATGGTAAAGATGAACCTAACAACCAGCCTCCTAAAAACCATTACAAACCACAACAAAATATGGGTAATGAAAAGACGAAGAAGAACACTGGAAAGTGGTATGATTTCCACAAAATCCCCTGACACAACATTGATGAATTTCGCTCAAAACAATCATTGGTTGACGAGATCAAAGAAAAGGAGTCAAAACCTGATTTAGAATCTAATTTAAAAAATATTGGCAGAAGAAAGATCATCGACGCATACCCCATTGCTACCATCGCAACCGCAAGAACCAACAGATCTTGAAGAGGAGGAGCGCCTCTTCCATTCACATATGTCGGTGAAAGGGGGCCCTTTTCATTTCATTGTTTATAGTGGAAGCAAGAAGAGCCTCATCTCAACAAAGGTTGTCAAATAGTTGGGATTGTCGACAACACCACACCCACAACCATACAACATTGGGTGGCTTCGTCAGGGACAAGATCTCCATGTCATCTAGCAGTTCCTCCTGTCCTATAGCATCCATCCCTTCAAGGATGAGGTATTGTATGATGTTTCCCCTCTTGATGTCTGTGATGTTCTTTTGGGCCAACCATATACATGGAAACATCATGTTATTTATGAGTCTCGACCCCATAGTGCCATTGTTACTCTAGGGGGTCATCTCTATAGGATACCAAAGGTAGTTCTGACTATTGTTCCACCAAAAACGTGTCACAAGGTAATCTCTCATAATGCAAAATTCAACCTCTTAACAATTTGTTCAAAAGGTGAACAAGAGGACACTACAACCACTACAGCCTTGGCCCAAGACCTTTCTATCCAACAAAAGAGGATTATAGAAGAGAAAGAAGATATTGTTTCTTCTCCTACAAGGATGACTACACAATACCCAGTTAAGCCAAGATACAACAATATGGTTGAATATATTCGTCCCCGCCAACAACAAGTTTGTGACATCCTTCAACAAGCTAAGCAACTCAACTTCTCTAGTAAGTAAAGCAACACACCAAGATTCAGATTCAACAAACATTTTTCCCTCTCCCCCAAGAACTCAACGCAATGGAGACCATTGCTTCCTAAGGAGGGAGGATTGATCCAAGTGGATATCGGTGGGCACCCACCTATTCCAACTGGCTCAAAATAGTTTGTTGGAAATTTACTACTTTTAGCAATTTTTTCGGGTCCTAAACTTTCAAGGCCATTTTGAGGGCATAAACAACTCTTTTTTCATGATAAGGAACCTCAACGATAGTTGAATACTCTAATTGATCCCCCAAAATGAAGCTCATCGTTGATACCTTTCCAACAAGCTATTGTGTGCCGCAAACGAAGATCGTATTCCAAATTTACGCCCCCGGGAAGTTGATACACCAAACTACCCAAAACTAGGTCCACAAAATTGTTGGCTTTTCATTTTCCGGGGTTAGGGTTTTGGATTTTCTTTATGTTAAAAATGTCTTTGAGCCTCATTGTAAGAACCATCTTTTTTCGAATGAGCGTATCCATCACATCTCTTCTCAAAGATAAGTTGCCACCATTCTAGCGAGTTATTTCACTCTGTATTTTACAGTGTTGTACATTTCGATCATTAGTATAAATTGTGTGTTATTGTATCTATGTGTTTATTGTTATATCTCTACTATATCTATGTTATATTATTCGATATCCGATATGTCTCTGTACGCTCCTTTATTATATCTCGTCTCTCATTTCGTGCCGAAAATAATCTGTATCATCATCAGACTCCTTTTTATTTTTCAAAAAGGGAATTATCCCAATAGTAGTTTTTTTTGTTATGACAGGTCTAGTAAGATGACCTCACATATTTCCATAAGGCCTCTAAACATGGGGAATTGTACTCATAATTCCTAATCTCTTATTTAAGCAACAATTGTAATTACCAAAGGCTTCATAAGCCCACGTTTGTAGGCAACCTTGCAACCTATTCAATCCATTCACATCCAAACCTTGTTATTAGTGCATATCATCATAATCCAACTCATGTAGGAGTATCTATCATTCTACCAAAGCAACAATATGCTCCCTCTACCGCACATTAACATGTAAATTTTCGGCTATAAGAAATTCCAAAATGAAATCTCAATCAAGGAGCTTCTGCATATAACAGATAAATTCAATCCAATGCAAAGGAACTTGTCTAACCAGCTTGTATTGGCCTTGTTATACCAATCATGCGATTGATTTATGGCCCAGCTAGGCCTAGTGTTTGAATCATGTTTTGATGGATAGTGTAGGGTAAGGTGCCTTCCCCTTAAAATTTTTATAAGAAAAAAAAATTATTTGACTTTTTCCTGAGCCCAAGCAGGCCAAGTGTTGTTGCCTACTCTGATACCACTCTGACACACACCCAACCCCTTAAATATCCTTTTAAGGGTTTCACTTTTCTCAATCACCTTGAATCCTCATAACTAGGATTTTATCGTTTCTGGTTCAGCGAGGGTTTTCCATTGACTATAAATTTGTCCAAATCTGAGATCTGGACCGAAAGTTATGGTCTTTCAAAGTTCGTTAGGCCTTCGTCAACTAGAGTCTCTCACTGCCATGTGGCTCCCTGTCACATGACACTCCATGTCATCATAGTATATGAAGACTATCCCAACCAGAGGTTGACTCCTGTGAAGCTCTTATAGGCCTATTAAATTGATTAATCTCTATCATAATAAAATATCACTCTTTACTAATCATTTAATCATTTATTTAATCCCTATTCGGGATAATTAATCTTTACTAGAGTCAATTAACCCCATAAATTATGATTTTACTCGACCTAAATTACCGGTCCAGTTAATCCAAGGATTGCTGTCCTTTTACCTTTGTAATCCCACATTTCGGGGTAAATTTAGTGTTAATTATTATATCAATACCCCGTCATGTAAACTTATAATCAAATCATATTACAAATTTGTTCTTTTATTAATTATATTATATTATAATTAAATATATCAAATGAGCACTTAGGATTATTAATATCAATTAACACCTATGTCTCTGAAATTCGGCGAAATTCCACATCATGCTTTTATGAACATACCCAAATCTCCCGAATGTCGGAGTTTCAGAGAGGGTCCCACTTCTATTATAAAGTGATGAAAATATAATTAATTATATTATATTATAATATAATTAATTATATTATATTATAATATAATTAATTTATTTTAATGTTTATATCAATATTTATGCAACCATTGGAACGGGAAAGGTAGGTTCAAGCCTTCGTCCCTTTTTGCTTGTACACTCTATCACCCCAAACATCTCAGAGTTCCAAAGTCCCAAACTCCCGAAGGGTCCACACTTATACATGATTATATATTAAATATTGAATTTAAAAAAAAAAGGAAAAAGGGTTGGCACTTTCTATGTTCAAATATCATAATAAACTAATTTATAATATATTATATTACACCTCTTTTGGAAATTGCACCCAAGTTTATTTAGTTACCAATATTATATTTAATATTGGAATGAGAGAGAGAGCTCTCTGGGTCAACTCCTTTGGCTCTCCAACACACTCTTTGTTCTCAAACCTCCCGGAGTCCTGAAGCCCCGGAGTGGTCCCACGCTCATGGATTATAAAATGTATATCATATCATTATTTGGAAAAAGGTTGACCTCGTCCATGTGAGGATTTTATAATATTATAATATATTAAAATATCATAATCCCATTAAAGTTTGTACTTAATAATTATGATTTTTTCATTAAATGTTTTCCCAAGGAGACTTTGGGCCAGAAGCCTTCGAGAGTTATCACAACCCCATCACTTCAACATCCTGAAGCTCCAAAGTCTCGAAGTCCCAAAGTCCCACGTGCATACATTACACATTAGATAATAATTTAAAATGGAAAAAAAGGACTTGGTCTCCTTCATGTGTTTATTTTAATCTATAAATTTTATAAGAAAACTCATCAAAATTCGTGCCCATGCTTCATTAACAATACTTCAGACATCTGTCACTCCCAATGCTCGAAGTCCCAATAATTAAAAAATTGTTTAGAGGTTGCTAATAAAAAATTAATTAATGGGCCCGATACAACATTGAAATCAGAACAATGAGCTGCACAATAACTTCTCGATCCATTTGGTTTTGTTTCACCTTTATGATCCCATCGACTTGATAAATGTATGAATAAAATGTTGTCGGGATCAATCAATTTTCTTGTCTTCTATTTTCTCTTCTTCATCTGCCTCTCCATTTTTCTTCTTCTTCCCCATATGTGTAACTTCAATGGGGAATAGTCCTCAGTAACTATGAATAAAAGTATGAAATATAAGCATATTAGAGAGTTTATAAAACACATAATACAATGTATATACACATGCTTTTCCTCGGGATTGCACCAAATATCATCTAGATAATAATCTAACATGTTCAATTCTTTGATTAATTTACTAAATTAAGAGTCTAATAAATTTTATTTCGAGTTTCATTTGAATATTCCTCCACCTTGAAATTATGATTCATTTCATCATGTTTAGAATGTAATTCCTCCAGCCTTCAATTCATTCTCCAGTTCATTATCCATTTCAAACCTCTGGAGTCTCGAAGCTCCGAAGTGTGCTAAGAAATGATGAAGGCAAATAATCATGGGTTTATTAACACACACACACACACACACACACACACACACATATATTACCATTTATGTGCACCATATTCAAAGTCTGGTGAGGTTTTAATTTGAAATTTTATTTAATTAAACCTGTAATTAAAAGGAAATGAAAACTATTTCCTATTTTCCAGACTTTTAGAATAGTAAAATAAAATTCATATTCAGGAGGAAATTTTTCTTCATTTAAAAATATAGTTTATAATTTCCCTTCCTCACAGGTAAAGGAATAAACTTTCTCCTTCTTACCGAGATTTACTTTCCTTACCTAGATTTAAGGAAATTGGTCATAAAGCAAGAATTTCCTTCATAGTAAATTCAGTATTTCTACCAAATTTTACTGCCCACCACAATTAAAGGGATTCCTACCAAATTTTAGGAGATTTAACATAGGTTTAACATAGTTTTTGTTAATGCCCAAATGAAATCTAAAGGGATTTTGTACTTTGAATTCAAGTAGGAAGTGCCATGTTTAGTTCCAAAATTATTTTTTTCTCACTACCTATTTATAATAACTTTTTCATTTTTAAATATTTAGGTTGTTTCCCTAAAGCCCAAACCCAGATCTGATATACTCTAAATTTTCTAGCATAAGACTTGAGGACAAACTAAAATAGAACAATAGTATTCATAAATCACTCTCTCTCTTTTGATGCTTAGTAAAGACTTCATCTGTTCACTCATCATTTCCTTATGCATAAATTAAACTGTGAATCTCAGTCAGCCACAATATTCACTCCCAAAATTTGGCACAGACAGTCACAAGGTGAAGTTATTCCCAACATAAAACTTAGCTGTAACATTTTCACATTCACCCCTAAATTCACAAGGCACTTTTAACAGAGAATTGAATCCATATTGCTCTAAAACACAGTCTATAATTTTATTTGATCTAAACACTACAAAGATTTAACAAAATATACTTATCTAGAAAATATATAGTGTTGAAATTGCTGAAAGGGGTGCCCTTTTCCACCCAACCGTAGGCACAACAACTCCTGGAAGGATTTATCGTTGGCCACCCCCTAGCTAGATCACAATGCCCTGAGAGAGATTCTTCCTTCTATTCAACAACAACCAGGGACGAATATCACTCTCCTCTTCCCACAGGAACTTGGCAGATCGGTTTTCTCTCCACCAAGAAAAGGCATATGCAATGAGTGCTTCCTCAATCACTCATCTTCTCTGCAGCCCCATTTATCATTTTGGTTAGAAAACGTCGCCCAACAATTGTTGTACCCAGAAACATATTCATTTCCCAGTTCTCTTCAGAACTAGAGAGCTGCACATTCTCTCCCTCTTTGGAAATGGTCACCAGACCCATTCCTCTACATCCTCTCTACTCAGAAAATGGCTCCCAGACTCAACTAACTATCTCCCCTCTTCTCTGCTTACAATTTTCCCTTCATTTCCTGCCTTTTTCAACAAGATTTCGTCGGTCAAATCCCCCAATTCATGGGTCAACCCAGAATCCTCTAGATGGGTACTTTTTTTCCCATGCTTCTGAGGAAAGGGAGTTTTGGTACAACACCCATTCTTTTTCATAAATTTGGGAAGTTGATAGTTCAACTACCAACTTCCTCCATTAACCACAATTCTAGAAAATTGACAATCTGGATTTTTATTGAATTTTAAATTGGCAAGGGAAATTTCCTCATTGTTTCCCTCTCATGGCATCATGACCTGTATAGGCAATCCCCCTCAACATTTTTCCAACATTTTCCTTTTTACATTAGTAGCATAAATATTTACACTGCCCTTTTAGAAAAATATAGTTATATTTACAAGTTGGGGAAACATGGGTATCACATTAGCTCTGTATCTATCGATATTGGTCTGTCCAACTACAAATAAACTCCATGCACACAAGTTAGGAGTAACTTAATGCATGCATTTACCTCATTTCTCCAGATTAAATGTGGAATGCCAAAAAGGTTTAGAATGCCTACTCGCTCTAATCCTCTTTCCCATACCTTTGACACTTGTATGCTCTGGTTCGTTACGAGATCTATTCTTAGCTCCAAGTAGTGATGCGGTGCAAGTTCAGGGAACTTCACCATGTCTATAATATCATGGTCTGCATATTTGAGTTGTGGCACCCTCTTGAGCATTTCTTCCTCCATAATGACCCCCTCAAGGATGTCGGGCGTCACCAGTTTGTAGTAGGGAGTCTTCTGCAATGTTACTAGTGGGACAACAACCTTCCTTGGTGGAATGTAATCTCAGGGAAACCTCGGCTCCGACGATGAGGCTCCTAGAGTATCCTCAATCTCTAGTTCTATTGTTTCCACTCTTGTTCTGGATTTCTTTGGAACGAGTGTTGTTTCCTTTGGTGGTGTCATTGTTGTAGACTGAATACCAATGATAACTGCCTCAACTTATGGCATTTTTTTTCTCGGCTTCTGCAACACAACTCTCAACTCTCTTTCACTTGCATGCAAATCTAAGTAACAACAATCAATGTATGTCGACTCTTTGCGGCTTTTATGCCCCTTCGTCAGTTGTCCATGTCCCTTCATTCCCGAATTAACTGTCTAATCTGCCATTGGTGTGATGAATGCTTAATTTAATGTTTCTTTATTGCCATATCTTATATTGGATTTGTACCTCGTACTTCCAATCTATCATGATTCTTGGTGAATCTTTCCATTTATTGCTACACGTCATCTTTATGACCTGTCATTAATGCTCTTTGTGTGTGTACCTAACTGTTTCTACATTTTTTCTTACATCTGCACAACACTCACTTTTTCTGCACAGGTCTTGTCGTTGTATCCCCCTTACTTCTTACTATCTTTCCTTTTTTTTTCTTTTCACTTTTTCCCAATTTTCTTCTTTTTCCCTTTTTCTACTTTTACTTACTTTTTCTTTTTCTTTTTCCTACTATAATACAAAGGTTCTTGCACAAGTCATACTAGTGCACGGTAGTTTGGTTGTCCTTATAAAGTTTCATTCGACTTCCATTCACCATTCCTTTGAGGACTTCTCCATTTAGCATTTCCAACTGCACAACTCCTGCATCTGTCACCTGCTTAATCACATATTGTCCTAACCAATGCATTCAAAACTTTCCTAGTTGCTACATGAACTTACTATCATATAGTAATACTAAGTTCCCCACTTGAAACTTTTTTTGTTTAATATGTCTATCATGCCATGCCTTTTCTCTTGCCTTCTGAACTTGCTGATGGAATCCTATGACAAATTGATCTTCCTCAAGTTGTACCAACTGTGACAATCTCTCCTCTACTCCGCCAGATTCTGAAAGATAATTAATCGTTGCAACGTGTAGGCTAGGCAGAATAAACTCCATCGGCATTACTGCTTCTTTCCCATAGGCCAACCTAAAAGTTGTTTGTCCTGTCAAATTTTTACTTGTAGTTCTATATGCCCATAATACTACACGAACCCTTAAGTCCCAGTCATGTCTGCCTACATTCCAAATCTTTGTCAGATCATTCTCCAAAATTTTATTAAAATCTTTTATTGTCCCATTGGCCTAAGGGTGATACAACGTACTCTTCTGATGATGAATTTGAAACTCCTCAATCAATGTTGCAATCATCCTCTTCAGGAAGTGTGTTCCTTGATCATTGAGTAAAATGCGCAGGAATCCAAATCGTGTGACCACAATCTCAAATAGAAACCTCACAACAGTCTTTGTGGTGCAGTCTATGACTGGTGTTGCTTCTGCCAATCTAGTCAAATATTCTATTGTAGTAATTATATACTTATCCCATGATCTTCTCACTAATAGGTTGATCGGTCCAACAAAGTATATTGCCCATTTTTTCAATGTAATATGTGGGTGTAAAGGCATCTCATCCCTTCTAGATGGATTTCCCACCCTTTGACAAACATCACATGCCTGACTGTATTCTTTAGCATCCTTATGAAGTGTGGGCCACCAAAGCCCTGTGCACAAAATATTCTACGTTGTTTCTTTCCCTACCTAGTGTCCCCCTGCAATTCCTTCATGTGCTTCTGAGAGTATCATTGGTCTCTCATGCTCTAACACGCATTGTCTCAATATTCCATCTGCACCTAACTTGTATAAGTTTCCTTCAATTAACTAATAGTCTACCGCTTTAACCACTAATTGTATCTTCTGCGCCATTGTCATGTCTGATGGAGCCATTCTTGTACTTAAAAAGTGTACAATATATGTGAAGTAGTCATCCACCATTTTAACTACAAATAAGTGTGCATCCAACAAGTTGTCATCTAGATTCCCTTCATCTTCCCCTGATAATATGTGCGATAAATGATCCGGTCCCACATTCAACTTCCTTGGTTTCATAACAACCTCAAAATCATATTCCTGAAACATAGTAACCACCTGCATATTCTCCCCCCAACACTATCTTGTTCACTAAGTATTTTAGTGTAGAATGGTCTGTATACATCTTAAAATAAGAACCCAATAAATAATGTCAAAACTTTTGCAGCACATATACCATTGCCAATCCTTCTTGTTCTGTGGTTGTGTAATCATTTTATGTTGTTGACAACTTCCTACTTGAAAATGAAATTGGATGGTCTATATCTCCTTCACTTGGTTGAGATAATACTGCTCCTAAAGCTATGGACGACGCATCCACATGAACATGGAACTCCTTCCTCCAATCTAGGAAGATCAAAATTGATGCGGCCACTAATTTCCACTTCAATGTATCCAAACCTTTCTGACAATCCTCATTCCACTGGAACTTAGCTTCTTTCTTCAACAACTTCTCTATAGATGTTGTAATCTATGCATAACCCTTAATGAACTTCATGTAATATCTCGAATGACCCAGAGTTTCTCTCAAATGTCTGACTGATTTGGGTGGTTGTAAATCTAAAATCACTGCAATCTTGGCAGGATCCACTAATAAGCCTTGCTTGCATACCACATGGCCCAAAAAAATTCCAAAAGGTGTGCAAAAAATACATTTCTTCAAATTCAATGAATTATGAAATTGTCTACACCTATCCAACATTATTCTGAGTACTTCTATTTTATCTCTCAATAGACTAAACATAGTCCAATCATCTAAGTACACCTCAAGGAACTTATGGATAAATTCCTTAAAATTTGTGACAACAACTCTTGAAAAAACTGCAGGTACATTCTTTAATCCAAAGGGAATCATTGTCTACTGATAACTTCCCCACTCGATTGCAAAAGTAGTCTTATACGTGTATTCCTGCACAATATTAATCTGGTGATACCCTGAGAAGCCATCTGTGAAGGAATAGGCCTCTTGCCCCCCTACATTCTCCAACACTTCGTCTGTGAAAGGTGTTGTAAATGGATCATGCAGACACACATTATTTAGCTTCCTCGGGTCTACACAAATCTTGATTCCTCATGTTTTTGTATCCTATGACACCATGGGACTTATCCATTATGATTCCACCACTGGTTCAATGATTCCAACTTCCAACATTCTATCTATTTATTCTTTCACCTTCTCTTTGTACTTCATATTTAACCTATAGGGTCTATGTCTCACTGGTTTAGCATCTTGTTTTAGAGGGATATTCATTTCTCCTAACTCACTGGATATCCCCTTCATCTATGAGAACGTAGTAGGGAATAGGTCATGATACTCATGTAGTAAGTCTGTGATCTTCTCCACAGTTTCATCATTCCAATAATATCCTATCTGCACAAACTTTGGATTTTCCTCCGTCCCAATATTTACCTTTTGTGTCTTTATTGGTTGTGCATATGCATCATATTCAATCTTTGGTCCTTCTACCGCACATTCCCCCTTAGTTTCAGGTACTTGTATATTCCTCGGATCTTCCTCCTCGTGTTCTTCTTTAGTAACATTGTAACATTCTAGTAACTCATGAATAGTTAGAGAAGCTCTATGCGCACTACACATTGGTACTACCTCCATTGGCCCTTATTCTAAAAACATATTATTTCTAATGACCTGTAAGGTTGCATCTCCTAATGGAGATTCATGTTCAAAAGTAAAGTTACTTTAAACCTTTGAATCAAATGGTCATAGTTGGTTTTCTCTCTGCGCATTTCTAGATCCAGGTACCAATTCTTCGGAATTGTATCTAGTGTATGTATAAACTTGTGTGTCCATTCCTTTTGTGGTACCGATCCCCATATGTTTCTGCACTACACAATATGATTTGTTTGGTTGCTTACCCATGTATACTTATGCACAATATACTCTACCTCAGTACCAAATCTAACCTGCATCAAGCTTTTGCACTGCTTCTAGTCTTCTATTTCCTCTTTGTGTGTAGCCCACCATCTAGCTGGAGTGGCCTTCAAGACAACATCTAATGTCAACAACCTCTGTTGTTCGGGTATCTGCAATTCAAATTCATGTATGAAAGATTATGTGTTGGTAAAACCATCATATTTGGGTGGATCACATAGCTCTGTTCCAATCCAACGTAGTGATCGAGTAATGTGGGCACATCGTCTAGTTAATACTTCATCCATCCTTTGTTGCCAATGTTCTAGACCTTCCTATGAGTCCAACGCACATGAGCTAATGCTTCTCAAACTTAATTACACCATTTGTAGCGAGGCTAACATAGTCATTCATCCACACAATCATATTATACAGGTTGTCAATTTTGTTCCCTCTGGCTGGCTCTATGTACCTCTTTCCTTTTGTTGGATCCAACGGTGCAATAACCTTCAAGTGTCCTACCTCAAATATCATTTCCCTCCTTTTCATATTAATGATCACCTGATTGTAAAAGGCCCATTCTAATCCCATCAGTGCTAGATATGGTTGACTATCATCCACAATCTCGATGAATTCGAAATATGCTACACTACACACCCCATCTATATTCACAAGTACTCCTGTCAATGAGCCAATCGGGACTATCTTATGTTGGTTTTCCAATCTTAACTAGAAATCAAGCCAAATCAACTTGGGTTTCCCCATCATTTCCCATGTATGCTTTGATAATATATTTACATCAAATCCCAAGTCTAAAATAACGTTATCCACATCATATTCCCCAATCTGTGCACTTAATATGAATTCTCTGTTGATCCTCTTTTTGTGCAATACTCGATTCACTACCCTCTATGCGATAGGAATCCCCCTTTCTTGCACACAATGATCAATCATTTCACATAATGCATTCAACTTGGTTTCATCTTTCATCAACTCTACACAAATTCTCAGAAACTCCCTTAGAGTACTTACCTTCCCAAGAGGCTTGTCTGGTAAAGTACGATCATAGAAAAGAGGCGCATATGATGTTGGCATTGCCCAATATGGTCCTATTATCTATTTTCTTTCCCTTTTATACGTCTCCTTTTCTTGTTGAGTGTCGAATTTTGGCATAGGTCCTGCTGATTTCCTCGTCCATTTCTCAACATGCTTCCCTCCATTCATCGCATCAACCCCTATTCTATCTCCTCCATGCATAACAACTGTTATTCTAGATCCTTCATTGCATTCCTTGGCTAATAGTTCATGTACATTATGATTTAGGTTATGTTTTTAATTCCCTCTTGCCTTCCACTTCGCAAGTAGTTGAGGATAGTCTTTTATGGCATGATCTAGTGCTATACAATATGTGCAGGTTGTACAAGGATTCATGCAATCACAATCTAAGTGTCCTGGTAGATTGCAATTATAACATATTATTAGTCCTCTACCTCCTCTATCAAAATTTCCTCTACCTCGACCTCTGCCAAAATTTCCTATGTTTCCTGGATTAAAGCCCCTCTAATTAGTATATTATGGACCACCTCCTTCTATCGCAATGCTCTCCTCCTAAATCCTATACATATATGAAGTATGCTCTCTCATCAAATTGAATGCATGAAAATCCTTCTCTTCATGCCCTACTGACTTGCAAAACTTACAAAATAAGTTCCTTGGCATACTCTAGTATTTCTGTAGTAATGGACACTCAGTCGGATGATGTCCCAATTTCTTACATATTTCACAATATCCCCCTCCTGGTAATGGATTCAATGCTCCAGTCACCAAATATTACACAAATGATGGGAATTCATCTTTGTTTTGGCCTTCGGTCCTACATTTTGTACACCAGACCTATTCATGCTTCTCCTTCCTTTTTGTAGTTTTTCCAATTGAATTGTCAATGTAGCTAACTATGTTTGGACTTGCGCCATCCCTCCACTATCCCCTATAGGATATGCTTCTATCTTCATCGCAATCTCCAAATATCCAGGATGCAATGCAACCTTCTTCTGAATCAATGACCTAATGTGTGGTAGAAGTCCTGCAATAAACCATTCTTGGTGTTGTTGATCAGGGATATGGAATGTCACTCTACGCATCAAATCCTTAAACCTTTTATCATAGTCCCAAACTGACTCATTCTGCACCTGTTTGATTTCCTTAAGCTTCGTGATGTACCGCGACTCAAATTTTGGCTTCATGAACTCTTTCAACAATGCTTGTCTAATTTTTGCTAAAGTGCTTGCTTGTCCTATAGGTGTGGTACTCTGCAATTTTGTATACTAGACTAATGCACGGCCTCTAAATGTTGTTTCCAACTACGCAATATTTACAGCCTTGTCTTGGACATTATTCACAACCCAAATGGTTTCACATACAAATAGATGTTGTTATGGGTCCTCTAACCCAACTCCCTGGAACTCAGGCAGTGTCAGTGTATTGTCTAACCCTGCCATGTTGTTTTGTGTAGTACCTCCCCTCGGTGATGTTGGTTGACTCTGACTTAGCGCACTGCTTCCACTTCTCTAGCTACTGCTACTCTGTCCTCCCTCGCTAACTATAAGTGCTTTTGAAAAATCCTCAAATGTGATTTATGATATAGGTGACACACACGGGGTCATGGAGTCGACACAGAATCCAGTCTGAACAATACTTAACGAATCTTCTATTATAGGACTGGACTAGGAATCCTCTTCTTCTCCTTCTATGTTTTGTATTTCTATGATCTAGACTATTATTTAGGGTTATCTCCTCTCAAATTCACTACGTGACTCTCTCTTCTTATCCCCAGACTTCAACCTCTTGTACCTTATTCCACTACGTAGTACACCAAACTTGTCTTTCTCCTCTAACATACCTTCTTCATTTCTCTACATCCTCAGTCCCTCCCTTCCTTCTTCATTTCTTCCTTCACTCTTTCCTACCTTAAGACTATCCTTTGGTGATCCCCTAGTTCCCCTATGTCACTAAGCCCATTAGCAATCAAACTCCATCACCATCACGCACTTGTCGCACAACAACATCTGTATCCAAATACCCAATGACTTCATAAACCTTTCGCGCGGACCCTTAAAGAAATCCCTCTCTGAAACATTGTATAACTATGTAAAGTCTTATTACTTGTAGAATTCAATTGTATTACCAACTCAGGAGTCCAATTCCTCGGCGTTGCAGTTTGGTACCTTCCAGTATTCTCCACCAGTCTTTCTAACCATTCAGTCAAAATAATCGAAAAATCGCCAACGAAAATCTCATGCAGCTATGTTTACACATACCTTTGCATCCATTGCTCGTCGCTCATTCAAGGGTTTATATTCTCTTTTCGGGAAAATTCTTGTTCCTTTCCTTCTAGCCACTCAACGATCTCTTTCTTAGTTGGCCTCCAAAACATTCCCTCAATCACAAATTATGGGTACCCGTAATAGAACCATTTGTTGGTGCGCGGTTGTAAGACCCTAGGCTCAAGTTATCTAACCAACAAACCTTGTAGACACTGGCCCTTTTGGCATCATCTGCATGCAAGTTAAGTCTCACTTGAGGCATTTATTGGGGATACAGAAACCGAGTTTCTGCAATAATGAGGGGATGGGAGGCTATCTCCATGTTCATTCCTACTTGTCTACCCCGTTTGTAGTATTTTATATCTCTTTCGCTTGTTTAATTAGCAACAACAATTATGAAGCATCATTATGAAACATATTGGAAAACAAACCATTTGTTGTAACATTTATCTTTACTGGCAATCATCTACTACACAGGTCTAGATCTAGTCATTCATAATTAACGAATTCATGAACAATCACATAACAAAACATTCAAACATGGAGTTTTAGCATGGTTCACTCAAACTTTGGGATACTTCCACAACGAATGACTTCTTTATTATTCTTTATGCAATCTTCTCAGGCTTTCACATTGTGCTTACATCATGTTCTACTACTCCATCTTTCCTAGCCACTTTGTAGTGCAAACCTCTCTCTGTAAAACTCTCCCTAGACCTCCAGACATAGACTTTCTCTCTTTCTCATTCTACTCTCTCAACATCAACAACATTCAGCCTTTTGCATCCTATTCTACCCAACCCATTACATATTTGTACATAGAATTTAGGGCTCAAAACCCTATTCACTTATCCCCCAAAATCTTATGACTACTCATGACAACTCATTGTTCAGGCATGCTTTTCCTGTCTTTGTGCATACATGTTGCTTAGGTCTATCGTGCGTTTCCCTAGGAAACTAATTTATACCCAGTCGACTTAATTACCTATGGTCAACTTATCCTAGTTGACTTCAACTCTCTTCTTGACTTATGTTGCATCTTGAGTCAACCTCATTACCTTAGTTGACTACTCTCCCTTTTCTCGGTCGATATACTATCTATATACTTCCTTCTATGCATGGTTGAATTCTCATCATTAGGTCAAGTTCAAAGTGGTTGATTAGTTTGTTACCTCTGGTCGACTAGTATCCTACATGGTCAACATCCTTCATGTGGAGATGAGTCAACTTCAACTCAATGGCATTCATCTCTAGAATAAGGAATGGTCTAAAGAAAAGAGGCTACGACCAAGTTTCCAAAGGTGAGAACAAGTTTATAGGTGGATAAGAATTACAGGACTTCCTCACATTGATAGTCCATTCAAACTATCCTAGAAAAATTTTACATAGCTTGGGTCAACTCATTGTAGAGCTAGTCGATTTAATTCAAGACTATCAGTTTGGTTGATTGTAAGCAACAACGCATGTTTGCAAGTAATGGTGTATGCATCCTATTGATTATTTACATTGCTAGTTTCTACTTGTGTGCCAACTACATTGAAGATTAATATCTTTCATCCATTCAAAAGTACAGAGATATTTATACAGGTTCAAGGAATATAGGTCTAGTGGCTTTTATGTAGATCAAGATCCTTGTTTGAGCCTGAGATAAAGACCATAAATTAAATTTTTGCATAGTATCTATGTTGGGGAAGCGAGTGGGATATGATCCCCTCGATTACGGATTAGATGGTATAAGAGCAGTGGCATCCTTGACTGAGACACTACTTCCAGAATTGTGAACAAAATATTAGACCGCAACATGGGAAAAGCGAGCATAGATAAGTTGGAAGACTTAAGGGCCAGTAATGTCGAGCATCAAGAAGAGAATGAGATCTTGAAGGCGCAGGTTAAGATGTTTAACCAAAGGATGGAAGAGATGGAGAAGCACATGGATACTTCTACCAAATTGATTACATTGCTCAAGAAGAAGTTTGAAGAATGTGAAGACTCCTTCATTGCAGTTAGAACATATTGGGACAAGCATAGAGCGCAAATTTTATACCTTGGTGAGAAGATAATCTAGATGGACAACTGGAAAGAGGATAGGCTTATGCAGATTATGACACAGCTACAATAAGAGTTGGCAGAGAAGGATAAGGCCTTATCAAGGCTTCAAGTAGTTTTCTAAGACCACCGAGAAGTAAAGTGACCTTCCATTTCCACTGCAGATGCTAGCACCATGACTACAATGCCAATAACCTTAGAGGCGCATAGAGAGGAGGAGTATGTCAAGCATTCCAAACTACAATGCCAATAACCTTTTCCACCACTGCAAGTTGAGTGGACATTAGGAAGCAAAGTGTTGACAGCTTCACCCCAAAAACTGTATAGCCATGAAAAGAGTGTGGATAGTGAATATTGTGGAAGATGAAGAGTGGTATACCTATCCAATCCAAAAGAAAGAAGTTGTCCAAGCAGAGATAACAGTGCAGGAGGACATTGATACAACCAAGCCAGACAATAGTTTGATACCAAGGGCAGCCACAATCCAGTTCGTATGTTCAATATTGCATCCAAAGAACCCCTTCTTGGACATGTGTTAGAGAGTGGTTCATAGAGGTCAATGACCTTGGGAGGTTTGGAGAACATTGGAAGTGTCTGTAAGCATGAGAAACCACCAAAGAGTTGTTTCCATGACAAGAAGCAATTGATCCTAGTTGAAGAAGGAAACCACACTTCTCTTGAGCAATTGTCATGTGATGGCAACGTGTTGGGTCACACTATGAAAGAATACCAACATTCAACTGGGATTCATTGGCAACCAAGATGGACTGTCTCCAAGTTAGAGAGGGGAGATGGGAATGAGCGTTGAGCCTGGAGCTCGGATTTGGAGATTGTTCAGAGATGCAAGTCAATGAGTAAACTTTTGCAATGAAAGAACAAACGAGCCATAGTCGATGACTAGATCCATCAGCCAAATATAGAGACAGATTCAAAGTTATTTCTAGGAGACAGAGTTCGAGCCTCATTCCAGAGAAGAAGACAAAAGTACACTAATCCAGATTGGTCTCAAAGGACATACTGCAAGGAAGGCGAAGTGGTATGAGAGGAGACATATTGCAGGCAAGTTCCCTCATCTATCCTTAGCATATTTTGGGGACCAAAATCCTCTCAATAGGGAGGTGTGATCCGAAATGGATCCTAACCAAGAATGGATAAGACTTAGTTCCTGCAAGACCATTCAGAAAACTATGATGGTTATGTAAACTATGTAAATGATCAACAAATGTAAAGTCAAATAATACAAAAATGAGGATGTGAGAGAAAAGTAATTAAATGATAAGAAAATGAATAGGAGATAACGTTGAGGAATGGGAAATGAGGGGTCAGGGCTATTGGCCTTCGACCTACCCCCCCCAACTTCCCCTATTTCTTCCCTCTCTATCAATTGCAATGGGTCTTTTGGCTAAGAGAGGAAGCACAAAGAGGAAGAAATCATTATACTAGAGATTGTCGAAATCAAAATATTGAGCCCATTCGAATATAGGTTTCTCATTTTGGCCTTCCAGGGGAAACATTGCATACACTTTGTCATGGAATGTATTGAAATTATTGTGGGTTTATAGTATTGTTTGTGGGTTTATTTTGTGTGATGAATTTTCTGCTCACATTTAGATTAATGGATCATAAGGAAGACTGTTAATTGTAATTGTGATAGATTTCACATGGAAATTGGTTCAAGTTGATGTGATTTTGTTTTCTTTGGGAATCCAAGACCGACCCTTTGTATAGAACATCCCAACAGACAAACCATCCATACCATCAATTTTCTTGTGATCTCGAGATCAAGGGATGTAATTAAATAGTTGTTGTAACTATTAATAGAGTTTCCATTTTTAGAATTCCTCCTCTCATACGAGGTTGGGATTTATTTCTCTCCCCAAGCGTTTTACCACTTTATGGAACATTTCCTGCACCAACCATTAATTACCTGGGCATTTTTATACGCTACTGGATGAATTTACATTGTCGGGGACGTTTTTAAATGATGTTGGGAGAATTTACATTGTCTAGGACATTTTTGAATGAGGTCGAATGTTTTTAATGGTGTTGAGAATTTGTAACCATTGTTGGGCGAAGTATCTCACTCTTCCAAATTGTAATTTCATCCCCACAATTGATTTTCATTGCCAAGTTGTTTTAGCTCTGTTGGGATGAGTTAACATTGTTGAGTTGATTCTTTAATTGTTGGAAGCTATTATCTAATGCCATGCACCCCATGATCGACTTGGATGTTGGAATTATTTTCTAAGTCAAATTTACACTGTCTCGACGAATTTATAATTCCTCTAAGAGTTTTAGTCAAACTTGGTTAACTACACCCATCTCTGGAATATTAAACTCATCCCCAGTCAAATTCACCTATAACCTTTTTGTCTTCAATCTAGGTCGTTTAGTCTCTCCCACACGTCGTATAGATATCCCAAGAGTTGTAT
Organism: Picea engelmannii; assembly: GCA_009831015.1. Taxonomy (NCBI): domain Eukaryota; kingdom Viridiplantae; phylum Streptophyta; class Pinopsida; order Pinales; family Pinaceae; genus Picea; species Picea engelmannii. The sequence continues at coordinate 367,776 of ML779536.1, forward strand.
GTCTCACCCTAATGGCATTTCACTCCTGAACTGGATAATTCCTCACCCCCATGGTCGTACGTCCTTTACCTAACCAATCTCTTGTCTATTCGATTTTCCAATTCGCTTGGTCGACGAGATTTGTTTTTTGGTTGATTCCTATGCCTGAGTCTATCTCTTTTCATTCTAGGGCCAACTCCCATATATTTGGAAACTATATATTTTTTTTGGTGAACCGTTTGTTTCCTTAAGAAACTCATTTGTACATGTTCGACTTAATTACCTAAGGTCAACTTATCTTGGTCAACTTCCACTCTCTTCTCGACTTATGTTGTAGCTTGAGGCAACCTCGTTGCCCTAGTTGACTACTCTCACTTTTCCCGGTTGGTATACTATTTTTCGACTTCCATCTATACATGGTTGAATGCTCATCATTAGGTCAACTTCACAGTGGTCAGTCATTTTGTTACCTCTAGTCGACTAGTCTCCCACATGGTCAAAATCCTTCACATGGAGATGAGTTGAGTTCAACTCATTGGAATTCATCTCTAGAATAAGGAATGGTCTGAGGAAAAGAGGCTATGGCCAGGTTTCCAAAGGTGAGAACATGTTTACAAGTGAACAAGAATTGCAGGACTTCCTCACATTCATAGTCGATTCACACTATCTTGGACAACGTTTCCATAGCTTGGGTCAACTCATTGCAGAGTTCGTTGATTTAATTCAAGACTATTTGTTTGGTTGGTTATAAGCAACATTGCATTTTTACAAGTAATGAAGTATGCATCCCATTGATTATTTTCATTGCTAGTTGCCTCTTGTGTGTCAACCACATTGAAGATGAAGATCTTTCAGCCATTCAAAAGTACATGTATATTTATATGGGTTTGAGGAATAAAGGTCTAGTGTATTTTATGCAGATTGGTATCCCTATTCAAGCCTAAGATAAAGACCATAAATTAAATCTCCACATAGTATCCATGTTGGTGAAGCGAGTGGGATATAATCCCCTCCATTTACGAATCAGGTTGAATATGACAAACTATTATTTCATTTCATGCAATATCATGTTATTCCATTAGCCCAATAGGTTGATAGACACTAGTCTTATATCATCCCATTTCCTTGTTCCCCTCTTCTTCCTTTCCTTCCTTTCCATATCCCCTTTTCCCATTTTCATACTCTACAACTACATTTTGTTTTATCAAGGCTTACTCTTCATTTTCACCTTGAACCCACACTCTATATTCTTGATAATCCTATCTTTAGGGAATCCCCCCTTGCGTTGGAGAAGAGTCAACCTAAAGTGTACAAAAGAGTTGTTGAGATGACAATGGGAAATTTTCCTGAGTTACATAAAGCTAACACCTTGGTGCCTGGAACTTTACACTTTATGGGTACTACATGTTGTTGTAACAAAGAGTTCACCTTAGTTTTCAACCATATAATGACAAAGATACTGATATATTCTTGTAAGACATTTGATATATCCTTGTTTTGGTTTGTTTCCATAAACACAAGGGGATATATTATGTTGTTGTTGAGATGATTGTTGATGTTTGTAGATTCGAGAAGGTATTCTCACATGACCCTAGGTGTTGGGCATGTGGGAATCATCATGGGCACCACATCACACTTTCAGTTTGGTGAAAACCCCCTTGGATTTGAGTGGGGGATTCATGGGTTTGGTGATGGGCTTTGTGGGCTTGTGTTGGGGCTTCACACCCACAAGGAAAGAATAATTTGATGTTGACTTGTGGAGGGGCTTCTATGGTGACCCCTAGGGATTGTATATAAAGGAGAGAATTCATTGTGACATTTCATATCATGTACTATGTGTGGACACATGATGGAGGTAGCATAAGTGAGTCTACACTTGTGCTAAGAGGATTGGTGATCTCAACAAATGGGTAGTCTACAAGGTAGTAAATCTGGCCCAAGAGAGAGTAACAAAGAAGGTCACACATGTGAGAAAATGTTTCGTACCATACATGATTTGCAAGAGGACGAAGCATGTATATATGCAGGTTGCAGAAGAACAAATTGTGTATAGGGTATATGCGATTTGCAATGGAGAAAATGGTGTATGTCGGCAAGTTGTCAATTGGTGAATCATGTATCTATTTTTTTGGGTAGGTACAGATCCATACAGGCTGACATGTGACATCAACATGTCATACAAGTGGTATACAATAGATTCGTGCATAGAGGAGATTCCTAGGGATATTGTTGAGGTTTGGTTTTCTTATTTGTATATTGGAGAACAAGGGTGTTATCAGTTTTGGTGACTTTGGAGGACAAGTTTGTCCTCAGATTTTTTGGTGATATTGTGTAGATTGGGAGGGCTGGTTTTTCCCTTTGTATTTATAATGTTAACAAGATTATAGAACACAATTATCACATCTCTTATGTATTGATGATTCATCTTGGATCTTGTTGCTTCTGTTGCATATGTTTTCAATCAATAATTTCAGTGTAAAGTTGTTATGTGATAGTTAGATAACTGGGAAGCAATTTTCAGGGTATCAGAGCTTGGTATATGAAGAGAAGGGGGTAATATTGACACACATGTTTGGCTACAAAACTAGAGGAGTGTTTTTCTTGTTCTTGTTCCAGGCAGGTCACAGGTGATAGCTCTGAGGGAGCTAAGGTGATAGTTCTGAGAGGGAGCTACAATGATGGTTGTAGGTGGAAACAGGTTAGATGGTATCTAGTTTGAGACATGGAGTAGACTCTCTAGAAGAGGAGTTGTGGACTATTGCATCTTGGTGGTGTGGCAGTTTGGGAGTTTTGGTGGATTGTCGGGGAACCGGGATCACAATAGTGTATTGTGTGGCAAATTTCCAACCCTCTGGATGGATTTCCAGTGACTTGTCATGGTGAGTTACGATCAGTGCAGCTCGGGTGCTTTGGCACATATGAGAGAACTCTATGTGTATGTCATATTGATGATATAGAGTCTTCATCAGGCTGGAGAGTTTCGCATTGTTGAGGTATGACAATGTATGAGGTATTTGACCTAGGAGGATGAGGAAATTTTCATAGATGAGTTTCGAAGGTCTAGAGTGGACTATATTGAGTGTTCATCCACAACTTGGGATTGTTTAGACAAGGACACATGATCAGTGATAGCATGTGCATACATAGAGAGTTTTTTGGTGACTCGGATGATGGACTTGGGGAAGCAAGATGCTTTTCTTGGAGGATTGCATGGTTCTTATATAGTGAGAGCCACCGACACATGACAAGGGCACAAGATTTGTTCGTGATTTTCACAGTGTATGACTCAGGTAGTATAAGGATATTGGTAGGAGAACCAGGCATGTAGTATATGGATCTGGAGCAGTCGCATTCCAGATGGATTCATGGGGTGTGTTGCGAGTGGAAAATGTGCTATGGCTGCCAGGAGTGTGTTCTAAGCCTCAAGGATTGAGGAGAAGGAATATGTAGTGTTGTTCCAGGATGGACAAGTGTTATTGGATGTTGAGTTAGTCTTCCTAGGTTTTGGGAACCTTTTGTGCAGGGGATTTGTGCACGATATATGTTTCTAGGGTTTGAGAGGATATGGATTGATTGTATTCAGGAGGAGATTCGGTTGGTGTCCAAGGAGGATATAAATGGTTTGAGTTTCATGACTATGTTCATATTGCTTCATAATGTCCACACCAGAGGGGAAGGGGAAGAAGGCAACATGAATTAACAACAATGGTTGATGAGGTTGCAAATAGATTCCAAAGGGAGATCTCGTTGGTCTCCTCCCTTTCAGGTACAGTCTCTAGTAGGGGGACTTAGTTGGTGGATAGCGAAGCATATTTCTATATGACAGGTTCTAGAGAGTTGATTGACACTTTCATAGAGACTGACTTAGAGTTGTGTGTGGAGCTTAGCATGGGAGTCAATCATGTAGTACGAGGATCTGGTACAATATCATTATGATTGGAGTTAAGAGAGGTGCTAAGGGTTTCAAATGTGTTATGGATGCCGGAACTTAGGAGGAGTGTTCTCTGGGTCTCAAAGATTGAGAGAAAGGGGTACAACATATTATTTTAAGTTAGACATGTGTTGTTTATGTCCAGAGGATCTAGCTTCAGATCAACAGTGGTTCTTGGAGTTAGAGAGGGAGTCAACCCTCAAGATTTAGTAGGGAGGAGTAGCCTCCCATGAATGTGCAAAGGATAGTGGATAGGGAGAAGGTAGCTTTGAAGGTTGTATGGACTCAGAGGGAGACTGACTTCATAGGGAGTCATGAGGCTCAGAGGGATTCCGACTTCAGAGGAATTATGACTTCAAAAGGATTCAGGAGGCTCAAAGGTAGAGTCAGTCGCCCAGTGGGAGCCAACCTTCAGGTCCAAATGGGAGAGAGGCATCTTCCAATACTATCAAGTAGGTGTCATGGGTTGAGATGGCTATATAGGAGGTTCAAAGGCAAGAGGATTCTAGGAGCAAGGTATCTTCAATAATGGGATCATGCCAAACAACAAGATTTGCTTCAATGACCAAGGATGTAGCCAGTCAGGAGGACTGGAGAGAAGGATTTGCTTTGGTGACAAAGGGAGTAGCCAATCAGGCAGATTGGAGAGCAGTTGTGGTAGCAGATCCAGGATGGGATGTTAGAAATGTAACTTGGGAGGTCACACCATGATTTTGTGATGTTTGACATGGTGGGGACCATTTTGAGTTTCCTAAAGTGTTTTATAATATAAAAGTGACTTTATATTATAAAAGTGACTTTATGTTTTTTTAATGACTTAAGTGAAAAGTTAAGTTGTGGGTCCCAAAAATATTTATGAGAATTTAATAATAAAGTGTATTATTAAATGAGCATTTAATGTGAGCCTTTAGATATGATTGATCTCAACCATTGATGAGTTAGTTGAGATTAGTCAGTTAGGGTTTTGGGAAGAGGAAAAATATAAAAAGACATCTAGGGAAAGATATAAAACATTATTGAAGTCACATTGTCATTAATTGAAGAAAGAGAGAAATTAATGAGTTGGATAAAGTTAGAGCAAGAGAAATATTTCAAGCACGATTTCCAAGAGAGAATTACATACAACATGAGCATTTAATTTATGGGTCGTATTGTTGTATACACAGTTGGAGGGCGCATTTATTTTTTCTGGATCGTATAGTTATTTCCATCATGTAAATCGAGGTTAATACAATCATTAATGAAGGTCGTACAGTTTCATATTACAAGCACACATTTCTAGACTAATTTGTGTGCATTTATTGTTGGTATGGACAATCTGTACACTATGAAATTGACAGAAAGGGAGCAATAACAGTCTGTATAGTTTCTAAAGAGAAATGTTGGTCAAATGATAAAATAAGTACAACTTGAATGATTGTAATTTGTACTTGAAATAAAATATTTTCTCTATCTTTGGGTTGTCTCACAGTTCATGAGGATTTTCCCTAGATTATGCCTAATTTCTTGTGTCCATTGCTTACAATAGGATCTACTTGGTTGATTGGTAATTTCACTTCAGTTTCATTTTGATTCTAGTTCATTAAATGCATGTGGTGTAATTGGTTCATTAATAACTTAGATTAAATGCAAAGTCAAGTGTTTCATCCAAGTGTTTGACAAAAGGTTTCAATGAAGTTTTTCTTTTTGTCATAGAAAATCTACATGGTATTAGAGCCTAGGGTTCTGTAAGTGAAGTTGAAAGGAGAAAGAGAGAGTTAGGGATTGTTTTGTTGTGATTTTGATTGGTTTATTCTCGACAAGAATAGTTACAGAAATAATGGCTTTATGTATAAGGTTTGAGGACAGATTAAATGACATATCTAATTACCTTCAATGGAAAGTTAGAATAGCAACAGCTCTAAAGGAGAATAAAATCTATAATTTTGTCAATACAATCGTTGTTGTACCCACAAATAACTTGGTTTCCCTAGACCTTCATGATATAAAGTAAGCTAAGGCACAAAGAATCTTGTTGGATGGTGTGAAAGACCACCTTATCCCACACTTGGATGAGAAACCAACAACCCAAGTGATGTAGGACACTTTGAAAAAATTGTTTGAAGCCAAAAATGAGAATATAAAGATGGCCCTGAAAGACAAGTTGCATGAGGTTAGAATGACCAAGGAGAATAATGCAGCTACCTACTTGACCATATTGGCTCAAGTAAAATATGACCTAGTTGTTGTAGGTGAGGTCATCTCTGACTCGGAAATGGTGAGGATAACCCTTAAGGGGTTTACCAAAGACTGGGAGGTTTTTGTAAAATGTGTGGTGGGTAGAGAGAAGTTTCCAGACTGGAGTATATTATGGGATGACTTTACCCAGGAGGAGATTCGGGAGGGGTCTCAAGGTAAAGCCAAGACAGATATTGGTATTGATGAAAATGAGGCCCTTGCTGTAAAACTCAAAGGCAAGAAGAAGAAAGACTTGAGTAAGATTTGTTTCTATGTTTGCAAAAAACTTGGACATTTTGCAATCCATTGTCCTGATTAGAAGAAGGAGAAGAAGGATGAAAGTTGTGTAGTAGTTTCAATTGTTGTAGATGACTTCTCAAAGGAATTTGAGAAATAAATTTTTCTTGTGTCTCTTGATTCAAGAATGGGAAACTCAGAAAGGTTTGCATATTCTTGGATCATTGATAATGGTGCATCCAAACACATGACTGGCATATGGGGTGCCTTTATGAGTATCAACGAGATTGGTCTTGGTTGCAATGTTATGACCGACATTACTCAAGCAGTCAAAGGGGTTGGAATAGTCAGGTTCCAACTTGAATTTGGTGAGCTCTTCACTTTGGAAGGAATTCTATTTGTCTTAGGGCTTCCAGTGAATTTAATTTCTATTTCAGTCCTGGAAGATTTGGGATGGGGGACAGTGTTCAGGTTGGGATATGTGTTCTTGTATCCTGTAGGAGTACAACCGGTTGAAGCATTGTTGCTCGGCGATCGGAAAGAGAGATTGTACTTGGTTCGAGGAATGACTATGTATAGTAGTTCTAGATGGTTGTCAGCATATGGAATTAAAGATGATCAATTGGCTCAGGAAAGGGTTGCAGAGGGAGTGCATGCAGAAGATCAACCCTTGGATTCAAGAGAATAGGAAGGTTCTCTTGAAATCACTAGCAGGAGACTCAACCAACATAGAGAGAATGAGCAGGATCCAGAGTTTCAAGTTGTCTTCCAACATCAGCTTCTAGAGCCAGAGGGAGTTCTTGACAGTGGTCAAGATGATAGTGTTGGGACCTCCCTCGTTAAGAGGGAGCGTTAGAAATGTAACTCGGGAGGTCACACCATGATTTTGTGATGTTTTACATTTTGGGGAACATTTTGACTTTCCTAAAGTGTTTTATAATATAAAATTGACTTTATATTATAAAAGTGACTTTATGTTTTTTTAATGATTTAAGAGAAAAGTTAAGTTGTCGGTCCCAAAAATATTTGTGAGCATTTAATAATAAAGTGTATTATTAAATGAGCATTTAATGTGAGCCTTTAGATATGATTGATCTCAGCCATTGATGAGTTAGTTGAGATTAGTTAGTTAGGGTTTTGGGAGGAGGAAAAATATAAAAAGACATCTAGGGAAAGAGAGAAAACATTATTGAAGTCACATTGTCATTAATTGAAGAGAGAGAGCAATTAATGAGTTGGAGAAAGGTAGAGAAAGAACAATATTTCAAGCACAATTTCCAAGAGAGATTTTTGTACAGAATGAGCATTTAATTTATGGGTCGTACTGTTGTATACACAGTTGGAGGGCGCATTTATTATTTTTGGGACGTATAGTGATTTCCAGCACGTAAATCGAGGTTAATACAGTCATTAATGAAGGTCGTTCAGTTTCATATTGCAAGCACACATTTCTAGACTGATTTCTATGCATTTATTGCTGGTATGGACAGTCTGTACAGTGTACGAAATTGACAGAAAGGGAGAAATAGCATTTCGTACAGTTTCTAAAGATAAATGTTGGTCAGATGATGAGATAAGTACAGCTTGAATGATTGTAATTTGTACTTGAAATAAAATATTTTCTCTATCTTTGGGTTGTCTCACAGTTCATGAGGATTTTCCCTGGCTTCTGCCTAATTTCTTGTGTCAACTACTTACAATAGGATCTACTTGGTTGATTGGTACTTTCATTTCAGTTTCAGTTTGATTCCAGTTCATTAAATGCATGTGGTGTAATTGGTTCATTAATAACTCAGATTAAATGAAAACTTGAGTGTTTCAACCAAGTGTTTGACGAAAGGTTTCAGTGAAGTTTTGCTTTTTGCCATAGAAAATCTACATGGGAGACATAACTACTTCCATAAGATGATGGAGGATGGAATGCCTCCCTCTCTAAGAGGGAGTGTTGATGATTTTGTAGCATCGAGAGGCATTCCCACTTGTGGAGTGTGGTGAGAATACCTTCCTTGCTAAGAGGAAGTGTTGATTTTTGTAGTTTTGGTCAGGTATTCTCACATGACCCTAGGTGTTGGGCATGTGGGAATCGTCGTGGGCACCACATCACACTTTCGGTTTGGTGAAAACCCCATTGTATTTGAAATGATACTTCATGGGTTTGGTGATGGGATTTGTGGGCTTTTGTTGGGGCTTCACACCCACAAGGAAAACCTAATTTGATGTTGACTTATGGAGGGGATTCTATAGTGAACCCTTAGGATTGTATATAAAGGAGAGAAGCCATTGTGACATTTCATATCATGTAGTGTGTGTGGAGATGTGATGGAGCTAGCATAAGTGAGTCTACACTTGTGCTAGGAGGATTGGTGATCTCAGCAAAGGGAAAGTCTGCATGTTGGCGAATATGGCTCAAGACAGAGGAGTGAAGAAGGTCGCACGTGTGAGCAAATTTTCTGTACCATACATGATTTTCAAAAGGCGAAGCGCGTATATACATGGGTTGCAAAAGGAAAAATCGTGTATAGGGTATACGTGATTTGCAATGGAGAAAACGACGTGTTTCTGTGGGTTTCCAGTTGGTGAATCACGTATCTATTTTTCTGGGCAGGTACAGATCCATACAGGCTGACAAGTGACATTAGCAGGTCGTACATGTGGTCTACAATAGATTAGTGTGTATATGAGATTCCCATGGATATTGTTGAGGTTTGGTTTTCTTATTTGTATATTGGAGAACAAGAGTGTTCTCAGTTTTGGTGACTTTGGAGGACAAGGTTGTCCTCATATTTTTTGGTGATATTGTATTGACTAGGAGGGATGGTTTTTCCCTCAGGATTTCTGATGTTAACAAGATTACAAAAAATAATTAGTGTGTCTCTTGTGTATGATGGTTCACCTATGATCTTGTTGTTTTCACTGCATATGTTTTCAGTCAATAATTTCAGTGTAAAGTTGTTCAGTGATAGTTAGATCACTAGGAAGCAATTTTCAGATATGAAGTTAGTCACATAGAGTTTCATGTGAAAATTGGTAATGACATAGTGGTTTCATTGTCTCTTTGATTTCACTTAGCATTGCATCTTCATCTCATAGAGTGGTGTAGGAAGAATAAGCTCGATATTCACAAGTTGTAGATTTATTTTATATCTTCTCTTTGGAATTTTGGGATCACGCTTTATCTATAGCATCTCTTGAGAATGAGTAGTTAGATGAACATTCTCATGTTGTTTGTAATAAATTTGGATTAAAGAGATTCCTATAACATGTGATGAGGATGTCGATTTTTTTATTCTTTTTTTCACAAACGACTAGCCCTTTGATGCACCTTGCAGTTACAGATTCAGTGGAGATTATGTTCTCTTACACCCCACAAGAGAGTGCAATACTCATATGGAGCCAGATTGTTACCACCTCAAAATGCATGTCTTAATCCACATGTTCATGGGCTTTCTCTCTTGCCATCACAACAAACATAGTTTGGAGTTTAGTGGTAGTTAATAGTTGCAAGGAAAGAATTGGAGACCATGCACCTTGTTCCATATTGTAAGAGCGTCATTCATCACCTGAATGGAAAGAACAAATGTGTGTAAGTATTTATGCACCATTCGTCATCCAGATGGAAATAACAAAGGTGTAGAATTATTGTTGGTTGATGGAGTCATTTTCAAAGGCATATTTCACCATGAGGTTCCATTTGGCACACTTGACACGTACCTGAGGTTAGTAGCATGACATATGATAAGAAAAAGGGTTAATTAGCATAAAAGGAGAAACACGTTTCTTAGAAAGGTGCCACATGGCACTAAGTTGCACTTGGGCTTGGACAAAGGCCCACCTAAGGTTGAATTCCCTCTTCAAGGAGATGGATAGGGCATGTTGGAGGCGAGGAGTCAGAAAAATAGTCACCTAGTTCATGTTCATGTTTGAATTCATCAACAATGAAGTTCGAGAAAAAATTTCCTAGCCAAAAACCTTTGATAAAATTCACTATTAAGTTCAGAAGAAGTTGAATTAGAAGCACAATGGAAAAGTAATAGTCCAACCATACCTACATCAAATAAGGAGTGTGAAATATGAAATAACAAAGAAAATAAATCATATCTCATGATTGTTGCTATGGTAAGTGAATATGTGAGCCACCATATTGTTTCCATTAATGACTACTATGGTGCTTTAAAGAAATTGAAGGATTTGTATGACTCTCACTCAAAAGTGGAGCTCATACAATTGCTAGTGAAGCTCTTCAACCTAAAATTGAAGAATGATGATCCCATGGCTTTATCTTTTGAGATCAAAGCCATAATGCATGACATCTATGCCACTGGAATGAAGATAGAAATTCCTCTCATAACCTTCACTAAGGCCCTCTACCCTACATATTCTCACTACCTTCAATCCCTACAAGCTAGTGGTCAAATGAAATCCATCACATTTGACACTTTGGAGGAAAATGTTGTAGAACATGAGAAAGCCTTTGGAAAGAAGTCAACTCATCCCATTGGTGAGACTGTGTGCCTTGCTAAGAAAGGAAAAAATCAATCACGTGATTCTTCTAAAGGAAAAGGCAGTGAAAGAGGATGTGAAAGAAATAATTTTAGAGGCAAAGGAGTTAGACATAATCAAGGTGAGAAATATTATATTCACTGTGACTGTTGCAGAAAAATAGGTCACATAAAGCAAAGACATGCAAAATCCCATGGGAGAAGATCAAAGACAAACATAATCAGAAAGAAGACAAAGTTAAAACATCAGATGTGGAAAAAGGTAAAGCACTTGAATCTGCTCATTATATTGTTTCCCATTGCAATATAGGAGTAACTGAATATTCGCTTAACACTTCATTTTCTTCTTGGAGAGATGCATGGCTACTTGACACAAGAGAAACTTTCCACATGACCTTTTGGAGAGACTTATTTGAAGATATCAATGACAATGTAGATGGCATAGTCTATTTTGCAAATAAATCAAGTATCAAACCTTCACGAATTGGCACCATCGGGCTTAAATTGCCTTCCCATATTTTCTTCTACATGATGTGCTCTATTTTCTTGATCTGCGAAGAAACTTGTTGTCTCTTGTGCACATTCGACAAAAGGCCACTCTATTCATATATTCAATGGTAAAGTTGAAATAAGGAAGGATTCTGACAATATGGTCGTCATGACCGAGGTGGGAGATGGAAGATTGATGAAGTTGAAAGGGACTGTTGTAGGAAAATCTCCCTGCGGACAGGTAGATCGCCTCTAAGAGTTTGACCTTAAACCTAGACAGAAAAATGCTTAATGTGGACACTGACTTCCCTTCAAATCTATCTAAACTAATATATGAGAAGGAAGGATAACAGAAGTACCTCTTTATCGACGTTTGTCCCTGCACGCTCCGGGTTGCGCTCCAATCCTTTTCTCCTCGCTGATTTCTGCAGACAAACAAGATACAACTACTTCCTACTCTGTTGATATTAGCTTGAAAACAGATCTATCAATTAATGATAAGTTCGTGTAACATCAGACACAAACTAGAAAGAAACAGGCCAAGCGTGACAGATTAATGAGAATAATGACAGCAGTACTTACAATCGTAGATGCGAATGCGACAGCTTCGTCAAGTCCCCTTCGTCTAACCCTTGCTCGAAAGATCCACAACCTGGCTGACAGCAGCTTCACTGATCACTTCTCCTTTGGCTAACTGTGTGTTTCCTATGAGATCATAGGTTTCATGCTAGCCATTCTTCCCCCTTTCCACCATCATAGAGCTTGCTTATATAGGTTGGGAGGAGCCTAACCTCTTGAGTTATGTTTAGAACAAGTTGGGAACCTCCTCCTTAGATCAGGGATCTCTTGATGAAACCAAGAATTCGAGTAGAACTGCCTCCTAATCTCGAAAGATCCCTTCCTCATTCTCCTCAACGGGCTAACAACTGACCTAGATTAGGGAGCGTTCCTTCAAAAGGGGCATCAGAGCGCTAGAACGCTCCCTGAGAATCTTAAGGGGAGCGTCAGCGCTTCAAACATGGGCAGCGCCCCTTCAGAGGGGTGAGGAAGCGTTATAACGCTCCCTGAGGCCTTATAAGGGAGCGCCAGCGCTCCTAAGGCTGTTTTAGGGGAGCGTTCACCCTCCAAACTCTTGATTGAAAGCCCTTCTTAGGTGTTAAGAGTTACCTGACTCCAGTGAACCAGTTCTCCTTCTTTAAACCAAGTACATCAGATGTTTTAGGTGTCTCCTTAGTGTCGTCATCATGGCAGTATGATTAAATGACATTTGCGACACTTGTAACCAACTTGCGACACTTGCAAAAGTTGTAAGGAAGTTGCGACACTTACGACAATTGAGAGGAATATGCGACACTTATCCAATTGAGCAATTTTGACGTGTAACAGGGACATATTTTCATGCACATAATTTTGCATACCTATCTCATCACGATAAAGGTACAATGACATCTAGTCTCTTATGGCATGCTATATTTGGTCACATTAATTATGACAACCTTCATTTGTTGAAAATAAATGTGATGCGTGTATCCTTGGAAACACAACAAACAACCATTTCATGATTCTACTTCCACAATATGTAGAAAACTTGGACAAATACATTATGATTTGTGCGGCCCCGTGTATATTCTATTTGTTAATGGAAATAAACATATCATGTCTTTTATTGATGATTACACTGAGATGTGATCGGTGTACTTGTTGAAAGATAAATCACAAGCTTTTCAAACTTTTAAAAATTTTCATGTAAGGATCCAACATGAAGCTCAATCTCATATTGGCTCTCTTCGTATTGATAATGGAAGAGAATATACATCTAATGAATTTGAAAACTATCTATGCCGACATGGAATCAAACATCAAGCCATAGTTGCATACAATCCTCAACAAAATGGTGTTGCTGAAAGAATGAACAGGGCTCTCCTAAATATGGTTTGTTTCATGGTGTTTTCCAAAAATGTAAAAATGATGATTTTGGATAATGTAGTTCTGTGTAATTTATGTGAAAAACAAGTGTCCATCTCATGCTCTTAAAAAAAAGACTCCTTATGAAATGTAGTATGGTCACATTCCTTTGGTGAGGCATCTCAAAGCTTTTGGTTCCACTTGTTATGCCTTAATTCCTAAGGAGCAAAGAAACAAGCTTGACACAAGGAGTCGAAAGTGCATTTTATTGGGTACTCAAATACCACCAAGGAATATTGTCTTTACGATGAGGTAAACAATAAATTCATTATTCCCAGAGATGTATTTTTTCTTGAATCCTCCAAGAATGACAAAATTGTTGAAAGCTAGTTTGATCATTTGGATAAATTCACTCATGTAAAAACATATCATGAATTTGATGATGAAACTCCGCATCTTGAAAGGGGGATCCCTATCTTGGATCAATCTATGGAATCTCCTTTTGAAGCACCATCTCCCCCTCATGAAGAAGTTATACCCACTTCATCAGAACCTAAAGTTCATTTGGATGATGTGATTGAAAGAATTGAAAGGTTGAGCCTTGATGAGAATTCAACACCATATCAATTAGTTGAGAAAACTGGACCATATCAGAAAGGTCCACCAAAGTGGTTCATAAATACACTTGAAATTGTTCATCCTGATGAGGTTGGAAAGACTGGAACCAAAAATTCAACCAGACAAGATAGAGGTGATGTAAATAATTCAAATTCAAGTGAGGTAAATGATATGGATGTTTCGTGTGATTGTGATTCGAATTTATCTACTAACTTTGAACCAATTTCCTTTGAAGAAACCATTTCTCATGATGAGTGGAAAGAATCCATGTAGGAGTATGATGCTCGCATCAAGAATGGGACATGGAAGTTGGTGGACCCTCCATGCGAAACCAAACCAATTGGCTACAAGTAGGTCTTTAAGAACAAGTACAAATCATATGGATCACTTGAAAAGAACAAAGTGAAGCTCGTGGGAAAATGATTTGCATAGAGATAAGGTATTGATTATGAGGAGATGTTTTCCCCCACAACAAAATGGGCTACCATTCCTACTCTATTTGCCTTGGCAACGCATAATGGATGGAAAGTTTATCAAATGGATGTGAAGATTGTTTTCTTGAATGGAGACTTGAAAGAGAATGTCCTCATGTCTCAACCAAAATATTTTGTTGTGAAGGGACAATAACAAAAAGCATGCAAAACTCATCGAATCCTTATATGGCCTGAAACAAGAACTGCGAGCTTGGTATGAAAATCTAACTGAGCATCAAATTCTAAAATTGATTTTCAAGCACTTTAATCTTGACATGAAATTCTATTTGTCAAGAAAGCTGGAAAAATTGTGGTATATCTTGTAGTGTATGTGGACAATCTATTGATAACAGGGAACAATGAAAGCTATATTGCATCCAAAAAGAAAGAATTGAATAAAGGCTTTGAGATGACAGATTTGGGACATCTTCACTACTACTTGGGCATTGAAGTGACTCAAAATCCAAAATACATATTCATCTCCCAAAAGAAGTACATTGGAGAATTGTTGAACAAGTTTGGCATGGGTGAGTGTAACCATGTCTCTACTCCAATGGAACAAAATTTGAAGCTCACGTCAAAAGAAGGGAATGAATTTGAGGATGAAACCAAGTAAAAACAACTTGTGGGAAGTCTTATCTGCCTTACCACCACCAGACTAGATATTTCATTTGTTGTTGGGATTCTTTACAGGTTCATGCAAAAACCTTATGAAATACATTGGTCTGTTGCAAAAAGAGTTCTAAAATACTTGAAAGGAACTCGAGGTTTTGAACTCAAGTATTCTAAGGTGGATGACTTCAACCTGATTTGATATTTTGATTCAAACTTTGTTGAGGATAAAGAAAATAGAGTGTCAACTTCAAGATATCTCATGAGTCTTGGATCAGTAGTTGTCTCCTGGAGATCACACAAATAGTCAATTCCAGTAGATTCCCAATAGAGGCAGAATATGTGGCAAACGCAAAAGCAACAAAGGAGATTGTGTGGCGCGAGGAAATACTTGAAGATTTGTAGGAGAAATAGGTGAATTCTAATCCTCTTATGGTTGACAATACTTATGCAATCAAGTTTGCTAAGAATCTCAAATTCCATGATCGAACCAAGCACATCAACACAAAGTACCATCTGATTTGATATCATGTAGAGGCCAAATCTATTCACTTGAGACATTGTTCCCCCAATGAACAAATAACAGACATCTTCATCAAAGTTCTTGGAAGAGAAAATTTTGAAAAATTCAGAATGATGCTTGGACTCACAAACACCCCTTCGGATTAAGGGGGGTAATGTTGAATACCCAATCCTTATGATTATGGTATTTTGTAAATATCATTGTAAATATTATTTAGGATAAATATGAAGAGTCATAGGTGATATGAAGAGTCATTCAAAAGATGAAACCAAAGGTCATCCAAAATTCGTATTTATGAAGGTTTCATGTTAATGCAAAGCATCCAAGTGTAGAGTTATTTTCTTTTGCCCATACCTAACCTCACACACACACACACACAATTCTACTAATATAACCCCTATAAATAATAAAAATAATACATACATAAACTAAATTTTTAATATAAATAAATTTATACTAATTTATAATCTAACCATGTTACTAATTGATATTAATTTATAGCTAAACCTATCAACACACATTAAAGGTTCTTGTTTTTTAAGACACCAACATTGGATGGTTCGATGGAGCTGCACTCTATGATGGCTCTTAGAGCGGAGCTGGAGGGGTGATCAAAACCACACAAAATACTTTTTACAAATGGACCTTAAACTTTGCCTCGGGCACCAACACCAGGGCAGAACTTTTGGGTGCCTGGGCCACACTATACTTGGCCTCCAGACTTCATTTAGAAGTCCTTCGTGTTCTAGGGGATTCCAAAACTATCATTGAGTGGTTGAACAATAGGGGAGATCTCCAAGCTATCTCACTCCTGGCTTGGAAGGACAGAATTAAAATGATTCAGCCCTCTTTCAAAAAGCTCAATTTCAATCACATTTACCGAGAGCACAACAATTTTGTTGATCAATAATCAAAGTTAGCACTACATAAAAAAGTGGGAATCCTCTCTTACAATTTAAGGATAGATGGCCATGAGACCGCCCCCGTCCACTCACCCCCCTCTTCTTAACACTTTTTTAAGTACAGTTTCCCACTCTTCCATAGTGGGCTTTCTCAAATATGAGAATTGGCATTCTTCCCACTGGTCATAGAAATACACAATTTTTATTTTTTATGGATTTATAGATCTGCCATCACTTTTCCTGTCTCCTAGGAGCTCTATTTATATCTATTTTTCTTGTATTATTCACACTATTAATACTCTTTCATTTGCTAGATGAAAGACTGCTATAAATGAAATTATAGCAGCGATTGTAAACTTTTTGGTTTGAAAACAAATTATATAATATATAATTGAGCAATTTTCCAGTTGGAAAAAAAAAATTAAAACTTAATATTATAATTAATATAATAGAAACATGATTTATATCATATCGTATATCTAAATGAAATCTACTATATATTAATATAATACACATTAGACAATGGATATATATAAATTGTGCACGGACGCATGAATGGGCTATTTGCCTCGACATGAATGAGTGATTCAACATAGGGTATGGCCAACAAATACGAAGGGATTTCGTCAACTATCTTAATCCAAGTGCATGTTTTTTTATTACCCTTCCAGTTTCGGGAAGCCATACTATTTGAACATTTCAATAGAAACAAATTCAAAAAATGAGTTTTAAAAATTGTAGAGAACCTTCGAGCCTCATAAGGTAACCGTTAGTTTGAATATCTACTCAATGCATTCCTTTACTTCTAGAAATAAACAATTTTTAGCAAATTCTCCTTGAAAACAATGAATTTACATACGAATTTAACTACAATATTAATGGAAATGAGATTATTTATGCTCTGCATGTTTGGAGGCATGTTTTCCCTTTGAGGAGAACATTTGGGGGTAAGGACACATTATTTAATCCATTGTCACATATTTGGAGGCATATTTCATCTTTTGAGGTATTTGGGTGTATAGACACATTGTTCGAGGCATTTTTTACATATTTGGAGTCATGTTTCACTTTTGAGGAGGGTTTTAGGGTGAGAACACTTCGTTCAAGACGTCTTCTACATATTTGGAGGAAATATCTTTACATGAGAAAATGCCATGTGGCATTGTTGACATGGTCAAACCCTCAAATTAATAATAATGAATGCAAGTTTTAAAAGGATCTCATGAAATAGAAGAGGACAAGTGGCAAATGGACCTATTTTATTCACTCAAAAAGAAAACTCAAGGAGAATTACGTTGATGTTTGTAGCATTAGACAGATACTTCCTCGGAGGTCTAAATGTCTAGACATGTGGAGGTCGTCCAAAGCCTTCTATCGTGAGACTTTACTTTAATTAAATGAATTATTAAAGTAAAGCGTTTTTATAATTAAAGTGATTTTTTATTTAATGAAATGCTAAAATTAACATTAGTGAATTAAATATTAGTCAATGATCTCAACCAAGGTGAGAAGTAATCTCAATCGTCAATCACTTTGGAAATTAGGGTTAGGTCATAACTCAATCTTATAAAAGAATCGCAAGGGTGAAGGAGGAGACACTTGATACTTTTGGAGAGCAAAGAATAAATTTTGCTCAAGGATTGGATCACGAAGGACTATGATCAAAGAGATCTTAGATAGGTGGATAAGAACTCCCATCTAGAGATTTAGGGCAAAGGAAAAGAGAGAGCAAGTGTGCAACAGAAGGATCGAGCCACCACATGTAGCATGGGTATTTTGTTATGATTCACATAGATAGCTTGAGTATCAGCGTACAGGTCACGCAGAGAGTGCAGGTATTTTGTTACAAGCCACACGGTATAGTGCGGGTATCAACATACAAGTTGTGTTGTAGTTGTACAAGATCATACAATAGCACAACATAAGTGTTGGATAGTTTTGGAAACATATCATCCAGTCATATTTTGATGCACATTGTCTCTTTTCTAATTGGGCCATTTTCCCAGTAAGGGAGCCCTTGTAAGTTTTGAAGTTATTTGAATAATAAGCTTAGTTGATGGGTGAAATATCTTTGTGTATTGTGTTTTGAGATTTTGGTTTCCAATATTGTTTCTGCTATATTTATTTGAGTTGATTGTTCCAACAAGTGTATGTTGTTTTGTGCGCTGCTAATTTGATTTATAGCAAGGAAATCACTAAATAATAAGATACCTAGGTGCCAGGATAGGGAATTTCAACAGATTCTAGGGTCTTATAGAAAGAGATATTATTTTATGGATTTGGGTTTTGATTTGAAAGATATAAATAGAGGAAAAGATTAATTTTCTAAAATCATGGTTGAAGTTTTGGAAGTTCCCCTCCAAGATTAGTTGACTATTTTCAGGAGGAAGAAGTTAAGGGACAAGTTCAATGCAAGATTATCCATCTCTTTTCTTTCTTGGATGATTAGGGTTTTTGCAAGGATTTCTCTACTTTTTGCCACTAAAATAATCATTGGAGAAGGACAAGTTTGTCACATAAGAAGAGATTAGGGTAGAGGTTGTAAAACCTCCCTAATCCTTACATAAGCATGAATTATTGAAGGATATTTATTGTTGCAATTTTCTATTTAGGATTGTTCTAATTAGGGTTGTTCACTATGTTTTTGAAAGCTATCTTAGTTAAGGAGAAAGGTTAAGTGTGACACATTATGGTTCTCTTGATCTTGTTGTGAAATCAGATTTAAAGAATGATGTATTGTTGGTCGTTCATTCAATAAGAAGGTTGTCCTACTTTGTCTACTTCTTCTAGGGTTTCATATTATGGTTGTTCTTTCTTTGTTCATTGGTTGCACATTATTCTTGGCTATAATTTCATGGTTGTGATGGTGCATTTTGTATGAGGGCTCTCACTTGTTTTTGCATATTCTGGACATTATGACACATCAATGAATGGCTTAATTGTGTCTTCTTCGTAATATTCAATCTCTCTTTCTCTTTGATCTTGACTCCATCATTGGTCTTAATGGTGCACCATCCCTTTATTTCTAAAGAATATCATAAACTTCTTTTCTACAGCGTCCCCCTTGTGCCGAAAAAAAATGGGCTAAAGAAAAAGGAAGACTTGTTATGGTGACAATGGGAAACCTTCCTAAGTGCCCCTAGAGTTTCACTTTGTTCAAGGACTTGAATATATTTAAAGTGCAGGTTTGGGAGGTAACAACTTCAATAATCAACTTTAAAAACTGTTGTGAAGGAATTTATCATCGGGATGTTGATTCAGGGATTCCCTGTAACAATAGATACATTGTTCATAAGTCAACTAATTATTTACAGCTTTGTTGCAAGAGTCAGGGATTCAGAATGGAATACGGGCCCTATAAGTGTCTGCTTGGGTAAGCTACATTTGACCGCAAGCATAAGCTTATTATTATGCTAGCCTGCATCTGTGAAGGGTTTCACTTCAATGATCACCATAAAAACATTATTTGTCCTCGGAAACATGGAATGAATCAGCATCCTTATGACAAATTCCTTCAAAACAATCTTGGGGATGAATTTTGTAGTATAGTAGCATAAACCGTTGCAATCTGAATTTATTGACACAACTGTCCCAAAGTGCATGGTCAATAACTGACATGTGATTGCCAATTACTTGCTATGTCAGTGATTTGTCATTTTTATTTGTCCACATCGATTAGCATAAAACTCATGTCGGGGATACTTTATCCAGCATTAAGTGTTTGCTATAATCTAAACGTTTTACGAAATGATTATTTTCCGGCGATATTTTTAGGACATTTGCCTGAAATTCGACAAGAAATTGTTAGATCCACAGATTTGTCGTAGTCTAAACATTCTACGAAATGAATATTTTTCGGCGATTTTTTCTGGGGACATTGCCCGAAATCCGACAGAAAATTGTTAGATCCATAGATTTGAGTGATTATTTCTGTATAATCCAAGTGCTTCAGGGGTTTTTCAACAGGCTGAACCCATTTCTATATTCAAAACTGGATTTTAAACAACAAAAAATAGTGATTTCGTGCACATTTATGTCTCCGACGAAAAAAACTATTTTGTAGAATAGTTAGACAATATTTGAGTGATTATCTGAGTACCCCAAAGGTTTTTGAGCATGCTGAACACATTTCTGCATTAAGAAATAAATTTTAAACAACAAAAAATAGTGATTTCTTGCAAATTTATATAGCCTTAAGTGTTTTTGAAAGAGACCATCCCCTACAAGGAATGCATATACATGCTTATTGACCTCAATCCAACTGCATCTTAAGTGTTTTTAAAAGAGACCATCCCCTACAAGGAATGCATATACATGCTTATTGACCTCAATCCAACTGCATCCTGACTTGGCTTTCACGCCTCTGTCCTTCATTGTTTTCCGCAGTGCTTCCTTATCATCCCACCTGTGAGCTGCAGCATAGATATTTGATAGCAGCACATAGGCCCCAGCATTTTTCGGGTCTATCTCAAGAATGCTTTCTGCGACAAATTCTCCTAAATTGGTATTGTTATGGGTTCTACACGCACCTAACAAACACCCCAATACATCTGCATTAGGCTTTATCGGCATTTTCTTGATTATAACTTGTGCTTCATCCAGATGCCCGGCACGCGCAAGTATATCAATTATGCAACCATAGTGTTCCATTGCAGGTGTGATGTTATATTTTTGACTCATATAACCAAAGTATTTCCGCCCCTCCTCTACTAAGCCTGCATGGCAGCATGCTGATAAAACACAAAGAAAGGTGACATGGTTCGGTTTAGTACCTAACTCTTGCATTTGCTCGAATAATTTGAGAGCTTCCTTGCCACAGCCATGCATTGCATACCCTCCAATCATAGTCGTCCACGAGAAGACATCTCGCTCATACATTTTGTCAAACACGTGACGTGCTTTCAGGAGACTCCCACATTTTGCATACATATCTACAAGGCCATTTGCCACAAAAACTTCAGACGCAAACCCATTCCTAATTATTTCTCCATGGATCCACATGCCCTGTTCCAGAATAGCCAGCTCGGCACATGCTGGAAGAACACTTGCAAAGGTCTTTGAATTTGGTCTCATACCCGATAGCTGCATTTCCCAAAGAAGCCTCAAGGCTTCCTCGCCACGCCCATTCTGTGCATATCCTGCAATCATCGCTGTCCACGAAACTACATTCCGTTCAGGCATCTTCCAAAACATCTTCACAGCTTCATCAACCAGTCCATTCTGCGCATATCCGGCCATCATCACAGTCCATGAAACAACATCTCGCTGAGGTATTTTGCCAAACACATTCAATGCATCCCGCACACTCCCACATTTTGTATACATGTCTATTAGCGCATTCCCCATATAAACATTTTTGTCAAACCCATTCCTAATTATTTCTCCGTGGATCTCCTCGCCGAGTTCCAGAGCTGCCAAGCCAGCGCATGCATGAAGCATGCTCTCAAAGGTACTCGAGTTCGCCTCAACCCCGGCCGCTAGCATCTGCCGGAAAATAGCCAAAGCCTCCTCTCCCTCCCCATTCCGTGCATACGCGGCAATCATCACAGTCCAGGAAACAACATCGCGCTCGGGCATCTCATCAAACAATTCCCTCGCCTTCGCAACACAACAACGCTGTGCATATCCTGCAATAATGGTATTCCATGAAACTACATCCCGTTGACACATTTCGTCAAACACATTTCGTGCATCCTTAATGCTCCCACATTTTGCAAACGTATCTATCAGAGCATTCCCCACATAGACATCAGGTTCATACCCAGTTCTAATTATTTCTTCATGGATTTCCCTTCCCATTTCCAAGTTCCCCAAGTTAGCACAGACCGGCAAAATGCTTAAAAACGTAAATCTGTTCGGGCAAAACCAAGCCTCCTGCATTTGATAAAACAGTGAAAATGCCTTCTCAGAGAACCCATGTTTGGCATAAGCAGCAATCATGACATTCCACGAGAACTCATCTCGGTTCGTTATAGTGTCAAAAACTCTGCGAGCGTCCGTTAAACTCCCGCACTTGGCATACAAGTGGAGAAGGGTGTTTAGCAAATATCTCGCTGGCCAAATTCCGCTCTGAATCATGTGCGCATGGAGTAACTTGCCTTCTGAGAAGGAATTGTTGTGAATGCAGCCTTGTAAGGGGTGGACATATACAGAGGAGTTCATGCTGTGGTTGGTCACATAAAAGCAGCTTCTGTCGTTGGGGTAGTGATACGTCTTAAGGGCAGATGTTGCAATGCGGTTAGCATGGCGTTGAAGATGCAGTGCCGAGGCAATGGAGAGCACCGTCGTCTCTTTTTTCGTAGCATTGCTGAATAATGGTGCCATTGGCAGTCATCCAGTGGATGACTGTGCGTGAGCCGTTGTATTTTGGTTTGACACATTGAAGGTGGACGGAGTACAATTTTTTGGCAGAGTGATGAAGAATGGAGGTGTGATAATGTTTGTGAATATCATGGAGATGAAGTTTATGTGCGAGGAGGTAAATGTATGGTGGATTCTCATCTTGTGGAGGGTTTATATGATAAGTGTGATTTACAATGACAAATGGTATATTGGATTGGTTTTATATTTTATGTTTAATTTTAAATTTTTTGAATTTTTATTTATGATTTTTTTAAGTTATTTAATTATTTTTATATATTTAAAAATGTTAATGTTTTTTTTATATAAATCGATTTATATATTATTTTAAAATGTTAAATGTTAAATTATTTATAAAATATTTGATGCGATAGAAAAGGGAGAAAATAAAACTTAAAATATTGAAGTCGTCTTTAGTGAAAATGGATTGGTTAATATTTAAAGATGTATTTTATTGTTTTAAATTATTATATAAAAAATTATAAGAAGCAAATATGTGTAAGTAATTATTTTATAAGATTTTGAAAAAAAAATCCAAATTCCAATAATTTCATAAGTTGGAAATTTAAAATCTTTTTAAATATGTTGTTTGATCACATTTAAAATGTTTAGAAGTAATTATTTTATAAGATTTTGAAAAGAAAAATCCAAATTCTAATAATTTTGGAAATTTAAAATCTTTTTAAATATGTTGTTTAATCACATTTTTAATTGTAAATATTTTAAATATTTCAATTCCTTTGAATAATTAGTGTTGAAATAGAAAGAGGTGCATAATCTAGGGTTGGTATATATTTCCTAATTATATAGTGTAATTATTTTTTAAATTTAACGTGAATATGTAAACTATTTTATATTTTATTTTATTGAAGTTGTATTAAAATGGTTTATATTAGTTTATTAGGAATGTCATTTATTGATGTACACATTAATATAATTTAGTCTTTTTTTTTTTTTATATTAAACAAGAAATTTCTAACTCTTGTGATTTTCCAAACAATATGAAAATTTTACAATAACCCAAAATGCATTGCATTTGGCATATCAACATAATGCAACATCATTAACAAACTCAGTATATGACTCTTGATTTTTTTTCCAAATAACATGGAAATTTTCTAATGGCATAGAATGTGTTTTATTTGACATATGGATAGAGCAAAAAAACCCAATACTACTTTTTTCCCTAGGAAAGGAACATAATATATAAGAAAACCATTGATGACATGATTTTTTTTTCTTAAAATTACTATGTTTTATATAAGAAAACCATTGATGACATGATTTGTTTTTCTTAAAATTACTATGTTTATATAAGAAAACCATTGATGAGATGATTTTTTTTTCTTAAAATTACTATGTTTTTGTAAAATTTTCAGACCCTAACCCAGTTTCAGTCTCGTTGATTTTTCAGCCAATGTTAAATGCACAAACCCAGTTTTATATCAGCGTATAAAAACTTAGCAGAAAATAAACTTCAGAACTGAAACATGAGGATTTTGAACATCATTTATAACGCAAAAATAAAATATCAGCAGCATATAAAACTCAGAAAATTATAGACACGGAGATTTTCGGTCTAACATCGACCCTGGAAAAACCCACAAAGGGAAAACCAGTGAAAGAGGGTTTTTTATTATTTATGAGCTTTAGAGAAATTTCTTCTACAGCATATTCATCTTCAGAAATTACAAAAACTTATCTCAGACTTTCTTTCGCAAAAAAATCCTTTTGAACAGTCCTGGAAAAAGCTCCTTGATTTCTGTGCCAAAAATTCGTACAACTGTACGACTGTCCTAGCAATAAATGTTGTACGGATTGTCTCGATTTTCATGCCAAATTTCTGCTAAGACTGTATGGAATATGCAGCAAGAACAACGCCTTGAAAATATGCACAATCTTCTCGAAAACTGTGATGTAAGGCCCTCGAAATTCGTGCCAAAAACTATATGAACTGTATGGAATTTCACCCAGAAATTTATGACAATAGGTGCCTCGATTTATGTGCCAATAAATCACTATATGGCAGCCTTGGGATGCATGCCAAACTTCTCAGGAAAACTTCTGCTATCCCCCTCGATTTTTGTGCATACTAAATGGTTGTACGGCCTCTAAAAATCCATATTGTATGGTCTGCATTCAATGTTGTATTCTGCCTTGAAATTCGTGCGAGCTTGTTGCCTTGGGATGCGTGCCCATCTCTGCAAATGTTGCCTCTTATTCAACTTGACCTCTCTCTTGCTCTCTCTTGCTCTCCAAAAGAAAAATGAACAACCACCTCAAGAATGGTGCACCCCCATACCCTAATCGACCTCATGAGGGAAGGTGAGGGGTTTTCTAATCCAACGGTTGAGATTAGATTAGATGAGTGGTTGAGATTAGATGTCTCTTCACTCGCCCTCACTTTAGGCATAAAATCATCTTTTAATTTGCATCTCACAAATTAAATGACTAGGGCCCACATTAGGCATTTTCTCACCCCTTAGGCGCCTAGGGATAAGAAACACTTGCCTTGGTACTTTATTTAATTAAAAATTTAACACTCCCGCATACCGAGGAAAGTGTTACTCACCACTCCAAGCTTGTCCCTGAAAAACACAAACTTGCCTCTGCCCAATGCCTTGGTGAGTATGTATGCAACCTGCTCCTATGTAGATATGTACTATAGCTCCACAACTCCTCTCTGAACATAGTCATGGATGAAGTGATAACGAATCTCGATATGCTTAGATCGGTCATGAAAAACTGGATTCTCCGAGAGTTTAATGCAACTCTGATTATCATAGTAAATCACAGTAGGCCTCAACTGCACACTGAACAATCCCACCAGCATCTTGTGAAGCCAAAGGGCCTCACAACTGGCTTGACTGGCTGCCATATACTCAACCTCTGCAGAACTCAAAGCCACTGACTTTTGTTTCCGACTGAACCAAGACACAACTGTTGATCCCAATCCAAAACAGCACCCTGAAGTGCTTTTCCTGTCACTGACACATCCTGCCCAATCCAAGTCTGTATAGCCAACTAGACGAACTCCATCTCCTCTCTGATAGTCCAAACCATAATCTACCGTACCACAAAGATACCTGAGCACATGTTTTGTTGCCACCCAGTGCACTCTCTCAAAGTGTCCTGAAGCCACTTAGGCTTCCTCCTCTCTGAAGTAGTTTCCTGTGGAGGGGACTCTCCCTGCTCAACCCCATCTTCTGAAGACAATGATCTTGTAGTAGACTCTGAAGTACCTGATCCTGAAACCTGTGGACCAATAGCCTGTGAACCTGAAACCTGTGGCCCTGTCACCTGTGAACCTGTCGACCCCGAAACTGGTGGCCCCGAACTTTGTGTCACTGTAGTCTGTTGTAGACTCACCTGAATCTGTGGTGAAGACTGCTCACCCTTCTCTATCCCTCTAGACTTCCTAAAGGCTCTATCCTCCTCAAATCTGACATCCCTCCTCAAGACAGTCTTCCTCAAGGAAGGAAGGTATATACGGAAAGCCTTTGAAGTCTCACTATACCCAACAAAGATCCCTCTCTCTGTCGTGGGCTCTAGCTTTGTCCTCTTCTCAGAAAGGACATATGAAAATGTGATGCACCCAAAAATACGAAGGTGCCCCACCTCAGGCTTCTTCCTAGAGAAAGCCTTCTCATGAGTCATGCTCCCCACAGCCCTGTGAGGACTCCTGTTCTGCAGATAAACTACAGTGTAGCATGTCTCAGCCCATAGAAATAGTGGCAACCCCTGATCATGTAACATGGCTCTCGCAGCCCCAACAATGGCCATGTTCTTCCTCTCTGCAACCCCATTCTGATGTGGGTTGTAAGGAACAGTCAACTCCCTCCTGATGCCCTCTCCTGCACAGAAGTCCATGAACTCCTTGGAGGTATACTCACCCCCATTGTCTGATCTCAGGACTTTGATTTTCTTCCTTGTCTGGTTCTCCACAAGAGCTTTGAACTCTTGGAACCGACTGAAGACCTGTCCTTTGGTCTTCATGAAGAAAATCCAGGACTTCCGAGAGAAGTCATCAATGAATACAATATAGTATAAGGAACCAATCAACGATGTCGAAGACATTGGGCCACATACATCTAAATGTATAAGATCAAGTATCCTTGTTGCTCTACTGTCACTGCTCGGAAAAGCAGTCTTGGTGTACTTTCCCAAAGCACACCCCTTGCACAACTCATGGTGCTCTGAACTGAAATATGGAACTCTCGTCACCATCTCCCTCAGAACTCTCAAAGCCCCATTGTGCAAATGTGCCATCCTCCTGTTCCATAGCTCACATAGGTCATTGTTGTTGCTGGTAGAATGAATCAATGCTCTCACTGGCTGGAACAAAAACTTGTGCAACCTCTCATGTCTAGTACCAATCACTTTGGTCGAAGTGATGCTAGACCCTCTAGGGAAAAGAAGCCCCTGCCCATCACGAAACAAGACCTCATAGCCCTTCTCCTCAATAGTAGAAACTGACACGAAGTTCTTCTTCAAGCCTGCAACATATAGAACCTCTGTCAAAGTCATGGGAGGCAAAGACTCCCTCCGAAATGATACGGTCCCACAACCAGCCACCTTGACCTCCCGGTCATCTCCAAGCACTACCTCTGCATCTCCACACTGTGTAAGATCTATCAGGTGCTCACGAACTACTGTCATATGGCGAGAGGCACCACTGTCAATATACCAAGTATCTGAAGTAGTGGTCCTCGAGGATAGACACACAATCAAGGAAAATTCCTTGTCAAACTTGGTGAAAAACTCTTCCACCTCTGTTGAAGCTGTTGTGTGTTTCTTCTTCTTGTTCGGACACTGACCTGCATAGTGCCCAAACTTATGGCATGCAAAGCACTTGACTTCCTCATGTCTTTCTTCCCTTCACCCTTGGGCTTCTGTCCTCCCTTTGGACCCCTTTTGAACGTCTTCTTGCTAGTGGTAGCAAGAGCCACATTCTCCTCCTCATGACCTGTAGATGAACTGCCATGTACATAACCTCTCCAGGTCTCCTCCTGAACAAAGTCATCCCAAAGACGTTCCCAACCGAGAAGCTTCTCCCTAGCAACAATGCCCTCCACAAAAACAACCCATTGTTTGGAAACTCCATTCAATGTTGTTCTCACAAAATCACTGTCAACTATGGCTTCCCCCACAGCTCCAAGCTCATCCCTCACCTGTGTCAATCTAGTAAGGTATGTGACCACATTTTCAGCCTTGGTCATTTTTATGCTCTTTAGTTTTTCCCTCAAAACCATTTTCCGGTTCTCATTTGTACTCTAGTACAATTTAGTCAAAGACTCCCACATCTCATAGGCATGTGTCTTCCCCGTCAAGTGAGGAATAAAATGATCCTTGATGGCATCAAGAATAAATCTCTTAGCCTTGATACTCTTCTTAGTGTAGACTGCAAGAAGAGTAGCATCAGTAGGTACCATAACAGGTTGAGTAGTGGTATTCTCCACAATGTCCCACAACTCATTTTCTTACAAAAGCAAGATCATCCTCTCCTTCCAAGCACCAAAATTTGTTGCCCCATCAAGTCTGTCCTCAACCCTCAAACCAATAGCCATTGACCCTTTTCTGCTGAAAATAACAAATTCAAAAATCTGCCCTGTGAAGTGACTATTGTCCCAACTTTTTGTCTGCTGAAATCTCTGCTTCCCTTCAACTCAACTCTGATACCATGTAAAATTTTCAGACCCCAACCCAGTTTCAATCTCGCTGATTTTTCAGCCAATGTTAAATGCCCAAGCCCAGTTTTATATCAACACATAAAAACTTAACAGAAAATAAACTTTAGAACTGAAACATGAGGATTTTGAACAGCGTTTATAACACATAAATAAAATATCAGTAGCATATAAAACTCAGAAAATTATAGACACGGAGATTTTCGGTCTAACATCGACCCTGGAAAAACCCACAAGGGGAAAACCAGTGAGAGAGGGTTTTTTATTATTTATGAGCTTTAGAGAAATTTCTTCTACGGCATATTCATCTTCAGAAATTACAAAAACTTATCTCAGACTTTCTTTCGCAAAAAAATCCTTCTGAACAGTCCTAAAAAAAGCTCCTCGATTTATGTGCCAGAAATCCGTACGGTTGTCCCAGCAATAAATGTTGCACGGACTGTCTCGGTTTCCATGCCAAATTTCTGCTAAGACTGTACAGAATATGCAGCAGGAACAACTCCTCGAAAACTGTGCCCAATCTTCTCGAAAACTATGTTGTACGACCCTCGAAATTCGTGCCAAAAACTATACGGACTGTATGGAATTTCACCCAGAAATTTATGACAACAGGTGCCTCGATTTCTGTGCCAATAAATGACTGTATGGCAGCCTTGGGATGCATGCCAAACTTCTCAGAAAAACTTCTGCTATCTCCCTCGATTTCTGTGCATACTAAATGGTTGTACGACCTCTAGAAATCCGTACCGTACGATCTACATTCAATGTTGTATTCTGCCTTGAAATTCGTGCTAGCTTGTTGCCTTGGGATGTGTGCCCAGCTCTGCAAATGTTGCCTCTTCTTCAGCTTGACCTCTCTCTTGCTCTCTCTTGCTCTCCAAAAGAAAAATGAACAACCACCTCAAGAATGGTGCGCCCCCATACCCTAATCGACCTCATGAGGGAAGGTGAGGGGTTTTCTAATCCAACGATTGAAATTAGATTAGATGAGTGGCTGAGATTAGATGTCTCTTCACTCACCCTCACTTTAGGCATAAAGTCACCTTTTAATTTGCATCTCACAAATTAAATTACTAGGGCCCACATTAGGCATTTTTTCACCCCTTAGGCACCTAGGGATAAGAAACACTTGCCTTGGTACTTTATTTAATTAAAAATTTAACAGTTTTTGTAGCAGATGTTTTGTTTTCTAAAGCTAAGATCATCTTTAGTAGGTAGAACGAATCTTGCCTAATGAAAGAACTTATTTTACTACCTATTAATATGCATCAATAGTCAGACATTGTTTAAGCTCAGAGGATGTTGGTTTCTTGGCCTCCATGTTTCACTCAATTTATAATCATCTCCACAGTTTAAGTTATTTGTGTCCTTCTCAATTTCCAAGGTTTCCCTAATTTTTCTCTATATAATTATCCACCTTGGCAATATGAAAAATTTTCAATGGCATAGAATGCCTTGTGTTTCGGATATGGATAGAGAACAACATCATTAACAAGCTTTCAATGCACAACTAGGGAATAAAAAACCATAATAATGTGAAATAAAGCTTTCAATGCACAACTAGGGAATTAAAAACTATAATAACGTGAAATAAAAATAGTTGGCGACAACTATTGCAATACTTAAGGTGAAAATACCGCAACTACACTCAACATTATTGCTCATGTTATCATTACAAGTACAATGCTACACAATCCCAAAGTTGTCAACTTTAAATTGAAGGGTAGTAACAATATTTGATTGTCACAAATTCTTTGGTTGGCACACAAGGAAGAACATCAAATTTCAACATTGGTTGGGAATCCGTATGTTCATGATTCATGTTGAATGTCAATGTTGTGCAATGTGGCACGTGTGAGACAATGCCACAACCATCTAAACTTGTAGCAAACTTACCTCGAGTTGTCAGAACCTGACTACAGAAAGGTAGAGTTCCCATCGATCTCACATTCTAATCAATTTTTTGACGATTTGAGTCAATTCAAAATTGGGAAAAACCCTAAGGGCCTTATTCCACCATCCAAGGCCCTTAGATCATGGTAGAACTTTGTTCCTACCTAAAAATTTTGATGGATTCTTATCAGATTTGTGACCGGAAAAAAGGGTCCATTTTCTACACTATTAACTTATACCCAATGCCACTTGTTTTCATCAGGTATAATATAATTGGTCAATATTCTTTCCACATATCAAACCAAAGTAGTCACATAAAGGGAAGGAAGTGAGATTTTACAGTGGTAAAATCTATTCCCAAACATCACAATATAGGTTATCCATTCTTGTAATTATTATTCATGATATTACTCACACAAATATGCATGCAAACAATTTAAAAGAAGACAGTAAATTTGTAATGGACATACAACCAATTAACCATTATGTTATAAAGAAAATAATAAATTTGTAAACCACCAATATAAAATAAAAAGAAGAAATTAAATGTATTTGGCATACCCTTAAATAAATTCAATTACATACATGGTAGACACTAGGAATAACCTTCAACTTATAAGTTAATGGTCTTGTGACCACTTGTAGGGTGAAAGTAAAATTAAAAACCTTATTTTCAAAAAAAAAAAAAAAACCTTGGATAAAGACAACCAATTAGTTGGGTGGGCATTTAATTGAGATAAGCAAATCTAAGAGACAAATCGAATCAAATTTGTAAAATTGTTATTATTTTGTATGAAAAAAATATGGGTACCCGAAGTAACAATTATGTTGAACTTCTCACTCTTCATTATGGCCTTAGGCAAGATTAGATGTTGCAATTGAAATTTCTAGACATTGAAGGTGAAAAGCTTGGATGTCTTCCTCTGGAACATCTCATTTCATCAAATCATAATTCAACTACTAATGCATTAGCTAAATTTGAAGCATATTTAGACTAGGATGCAATATGAATTTGGAGGCAAAAGGCTCTTACCATCCAAGTTGAATTCCTCATTTTATTTATTACATAATCCATCATGAAAATGAACTCACCCCATGGTAACAACATTATGATATTTTCACTATTTTTCAAATGTAGAAGCCATCTTCACATATTAGTTTCATAAAGCCTTTTTTAGTTACTATTTTCAATTACAACACTTACTTTATAAGATTAATAATCCACTTCTTTTTTTTTAAGGTTCATATGCTTCTTGCTTTTTGGTGGTCATTATTTACATTATACATTAGGGTTTTGACTTGTGATTATTTTAATAGTGGATTGAATCAATTTAAATAGCATAATATAATCATTTTTTAAAGCAGGGTGGCACACTTTCTACAGCCTAGTGTGAGGGAGATGTGTAATTATTTCCGTGCTCAACATAGAGTTGACAAGTGACATTTAAAAAATATTAATAACAAAAAATATTTTGATGTCAACCATAAATAAAATATTTCAATATCCATCTTAAGTAAATTAATTTTATATAAAATCTATAAAAGAAAGAGACAGTAATAGAAAGTAAAAATTTGTGCTTTGTACTTTCGAGAATGAGGGAGATGTTTAATTGTTTCAATACTTAATATTATGGAGTTGACATGTAGCATTTAAAAAAATATTAATAAGAAACAAATAATTTCAATGAAATAGACATAAAAATTGCTAGAAACAGAAAAATACAACAATACATGATTTCTATTAATGAAATAAATGTACAAAGAATGTAAAAATACAGAGTGCAAGACAATGGTGGCAACTTTATCTCTGAGAAGAGATGTGACGACTACACTCATTCACAAGAAAATGATTATAATGAGGCTTTGAATGCATTTTTATGATAAACATGAATGTCAAAACCCTAGACATCCAAAAACCTAACCCTACGAGATGAAGCGTCAAAATTCATGTGGGCCCCGTTGGGGTAAGTTAGTACATTAACTTCCCGRGATCGTAACTTTTGCATAAGATCTTCGTTTTAGGCGTGTGATAGCGCGTTGGAAACGGGGTCTACAGTTTGATTGTGGCAAGCCAAGAAAACAATGTTTAGAGCCCAAAAACGACCCTGAAAGTAGTACTGACATAAAAACTTTCAACATAAGCTAGTTGGAATAGGTGGACGGCCACCAATATCCACCTGGATGTTGTATAGGGCTTCAGGGCAGCCCCGTAAATGCAAAAACCACAATTACAAAGAATTGTCCCCATTACAGAGAAACGTGTTGAACTGAAAACTGTCAAGATGAGTCAGTTGGAATTTGGAACATGTGAGTGGCCACCAATATCGACCTGGATCAATATTCCRATCTATCAAACTCTATTCATTGAAAAGACAATGTAGCTCACTATTGAAAAGACATTGTAGTTCACTATTCAATATACACATTTGGCATGAAAACACCCCAAACTCTTCTACATTAATTTTCTATGTTTATTTAGAAAAGCATTTGAGCTAGAAAGAATCACCCATACAAACACATTTGCAATAACTTGGTTAACATATCTTCAAACTCTACTTGTATACATACCAAATTGGCCCAGGTGTGCAATTCCACATTTTTTTTTATCTTTGTTAATTATCAAATCCTTGTTTCATCCACCTCAAGTGTTGGATTTGAACTTTATTGGAATCAAGTGGTGGATTTGAACTTTATTTCAAACCTCTTTKATTAAAACTAATAATAGAGTGACCCTATGTTTCTATTTTGGTTCTTATATAAATTCTACCCGCATCAATTATAATTTAATCATTAAGTTAAAATAATAATTGAAAAATGACAAGGTATATACACTAAAATGTTAAAATAAAGTTTAATATTGATCAATAGAATTTTTTTACAAAATCAAATTCATCTAATTGTGTTAAATGAAATTGGTATATACACTAAAATGTTAAAGTTTTATGTTGATGAATGAAATTTTCTTACAAAATTAAATTAATCTAATTATGTTTAATGAAGTTTCTTTTTGTTTTGGTAAAATCAAATTCATGTTGATCAATAAAAAAAAATTAAACAAAATAGAATTTTAAATTTTAATGTGAATAAATTTTTAAATTTTAAAGTAAATAATGTTTTTGTCCACAAAATTAAATTTTAAAATAAAATAATAAAATTAATGTAATTTATTAGTTCTATTATATTAATTTTTTTAAATAAAACAAAATTATTTTAATATTTAATATATATCATTAATAGTATAATGTTATAAATAATTATTCCATAATAAAAATTAAATGTTATAAATTATATTTATATTAATATGTATTTATATTGTTAATGAAAAGTTATTTTTCATTAGTCCAAAAGATATGATTTAAAAGACATGATTTACTATTTCAAAGTCATTTTGTTTGTTTAAAATATAAGATTCATTGATTTATTACATATTACATAAGGATCAAGGTCGCCGCTATCAGAAGTATAAAGCAGGTATTTGTTTTCTTTATATAATATTTGAAAATAGTGTAAAGGATGAAGTATTAAAGAAGAAGCAAAAGTGTTTATAAGAAATCCAACATATTAAAAAATATATATTATTAGAGATTAAAAGTGATTATAGGTATTAATAATTGTTTTTTGTTTTCTTTATAATATTTGAAAGTGGTGTAAAGGATTAAGTATTAAAGAAAAACAAAAGTGTTTATAAGAAATGCAACATATAAGAAAAATAAAAAATAGTATCAGAGATTAGAATCACTTAATATATATTATTACAAATTAAAAGTGATTATAGGTATTAACCATTATTTTTTGTTTTCTTTATATAATATTTGAAAGTGGCGTAAAAGATTAAGTGATTATAATCACTTAATATATATTATTACAGATTAAAAGTGATTATAGGTATTAACCATTGTTTTTTGTTTTCTTTATATAATATTTGAAAGTGGCGTAAAAGATTAAGTAATTATAATCACTTAATATATATTATTACAGATTAAAAGTGATTATAGGTATTAACCATTGTTTTTTGTTTTCTTTATATAATATTTGAAAGTGGCGTAAAGGATTAAGTATTAAAGAAAAACAAAAGTGTTTATAAGAAATGCAACATATAAGAAAAATAAAAAATATTATCAGAGATTAAAAGTGATTATAGACATTAACAATTGTTTTGAAATTTAAGGAGATAGTTATTCATATTTTTTTAAATCCCAAGTGGGATGTAAAGTAGTATATAAAGAATTATAAGGTGTGTTAAAATTAAATTTTAACATTGAATAAGAGTCACAAGGTAGTAATGTCCTTGCACTTTAACACACTTTAACAGATTTAACTTTTTTTTTTATGTTTTTATAAATAACACACTTTAACAGATTTAACTTTTTTTTATGTTTTTATAAATATTATCAGAGATTAAAAGTGATTATAGGCATTAACGATAGTTATTCATATTTTTTTAAATCCCAAGGAGATAGTTATTCATATTTTTTTAAATCCCAAGGAGATAGTTATTCATATTTTTTAAAATCCCAAGTGGGATGTGAAGTAGTATATAAAGAATTATAAGGTGTGTTAAGTTAAAATTAAATTTTAACATTGAATAAGAGTCACAAGGTGGTAATGTCCTTGCACTTTAACACACTTTAACAGATTTAACTTTTTTTATGTTTTTATATAGATTTTTTTTAAATTTGCAGCATGATCAGTTAAATCAAAATAATTAACAGCAACAAAAATGATGAAACGTGCAATAAATTTTACATCAGAAACAATTCAATTCCTATGTTTTGAATGTTTTCACTGATCTGAATATCTTGTGAGGATCCATGATTCTCACTGCCATTTCTGCAAAACAACCCATTCCTTGTAAAACATCTAATTGTCCTGTGCATATCTTCTGCTTCCATTCCCTCAGAGGGTGCCCATATGAAATGATGAAGCAGGTGTCCCAACCTAGACTGAAGCAAACTAATACTCAAATGGGCATCATGGCAGATCTTGCACCCTGCACCAAATGACAACAGCCTATATTCATGGCCCTTAATAGCAACATCTTCCTCAATAAATCTCTTAAGCCTAAAGGTCACTGAGTCAATCCATACAGCTGGATCCCAAGCAATAGCCCACACATTTACATGTACATTGGTTCAAGCAATAGCCCACACATTTACATGTACATTGGTTCCTTTCTATATCTGTTTCTCATGGTGAAATTTCTGCCATATATTGAGGTTGAGCCAAATTTTCAAAACTATATTGTTACTGTGTTTAATTGTAACAAGCATTTTATACTTGCTAAAATTACTCTAGCCACTCAGCCAGTTGACCTAAATACATAAAGGTATAAACTGTAAAGTACAATTGCTAATCTAGTATTCATTACCAATGGATAATGAATAACATTCGACTTGTAATGAACCCGGATTTGCTACCCCAAAGTAGATAACCACATAAACCAAAATAAATAAGAAAATCTGTAATAAAATAATGCACAAATACAATCAACGAGCAGACAACCACATCAACTGAGGAAAATGTAGGTTAGAAAATAAAATAAAATTAAAATATATATATATATATATATATATATATATATATATATATATATATATATATATAATTGTAAAATCTGAAATACAATCATGGACATCTTCAAGATCTCATTTGGCAGACAAATTTTCCTGTGTAAAAAAAGTATGACTAACAAGGAAATTACAATACGGCTACCAGTAAAAAGACTTCTCAACACTGAAAAGGGGCATTTTCACAAAACCAAGCAACTAGAAAACAAAGAATCATCAATTGAAACATAACAACAAGAAGCAGGTCTGTGGCTCAAACTAACAAGTGCAACCATGAAACTAAACAATCAAGATACTCAACTGAGAATACAAGCTACACAACTGAAGTCGCAAAGCTCAAGGCTGCATATATATATATATATATATATATATATATATATATATAAATGAATCTATGCTAGCGTTTATAATTATAGCAGCTCATGTATCATTCAGATACAATGTGTAGTTACAGAGAAACACACAAAAGTTAATGATCGCCTCACCCAAACTGCACACTGCAAAACGAACACTGCTCCTCTTTGTGCAAATATCTCAAATTTATGTCTGATTCTTAATCATCGGCCACTTGCATTTTCTAACTGCATGCATTTTATAGCATTATAAAATCTGTGCACAAATCCATACATATTAAACATAAACATGGAATGGAACCCTTGACATCTGAACCTATACAATAAATTCCCTGCTTTCAATTAAAAAATGATACCTTTCCGAGGTTGCCACAAGATCGCTTCTCTTAAAATAATCAACAGAAACCATTGGGACGTTATAACTTATAGCTTTTGTACATTCTTCCTTTTCCAAGAAGAACATGGTTTGGGCACATCCTTAGTAACATAAGTAGTACAGATACCTGGAATGGAAAAACCTTGAGCTCAATCTTCAATTCTGCCAATGTTTTAAGCAAACCAATATTGGAAACATTCTTCTGGGTATTTGGATCTCCTGTAAACAACTACATAATCCCAATCCAAAGCACAAGCCCTAACCAATTTTTTAGCACTCGGGAATAAGAAACATCTTTTTAATGCCAATTGTAGCCATTACCAGTGAAATAATAACTGTAACTAGAATACATATAAGTTGACAAAAGCACTCAACCCATTGCTATGGTAGCCTCTTTTTGACAGAGATTATGCAATAAGCTGAAACAAATCAGGTCTGAGCTGGGTCTAGTCGGATGTCTTTCAAAAGACCAACCACCTGCTGCATAGAGGGATGCATGGAGGGTGACTCTGCAGTGCAGAGATACCCAATTCTCAAAGCATCCAGCATTTGTGTTGCAGGGGCAGCATTGAACAACCTTGGGTTCAGTGCACTAACGCCGTGTTTTTCTTTCATCAGAAAACAAACCTAACCAAACAAATTCCCATTGAACCCATCAGGAAAACCCCTATCAGAAGCCCTTCCGCCCATGACCAATTCTAATAACACAACCCCAAAACTATAGACATCAGCCTTTGCACATTCATCAAGAGTCTGAATGGATTCAGGAGCAACACATACAGAATTGAGGATTTCAGGTCGAACTGATACTTTTGAAAGGTATCTGATCTCGGATTCAGCAATGCAGGGTTCAAATTTGTCATCTAACAACACATTAAATGGTTTCAAGCCTCCATGAATGATTGGCGAGGATGACCCATGGTGGCAAAATGCAAGTGCTCTGGCCATTCCTAAAGCTATGTTGTGCCTGGTAATCCATCCCATGCATTCCCTGGAAACTGTAACCCCTTCGATCTGCTGCTCCTCCCATGTGTCCATACTCCAGTCTTCCGATATTAGGCTGCATTCCCAGAAGCTCATGAAGCCATTAATGGAGGTTGCCATTGTGCATAAATTCACAGATTAGCAATTTCTCTTTCCCAGCAATGTGTTGATGTTTTGGTAGCATCAGACAGGTACTTCCACATAGGCATGTGTTTTGCATGTGGAAGTAGTCGAAAATATTCCAGTCTTGAGTTTACTTTAGTTAGAAGGAATTAATTAAAGTAAAATTGTATTTATTATTGAATTGAGTTATTTCAGGACATGCTTAGCATGCAGCATGTAATCTAAATCTTAAGTGGGTGTGAAGTAATCTCAACTGTAGATCACTTTGAATATTAGAAATAGATTGTAACTCGTGATTATAAAAGTAAGGCTGGGGTATAGGAGAAGTTCTTTCGAGAGGAAGTCACTTGTGTTGAGGGAGTCGACACAGTCGGGATTGTTGACGAGAGGTTGAGGTCAAGAGACTTGGTGAAAGACCAAGGTAGGGACTTGTGTGAGATACACTTGTGAGAGACTTGGTGAGATACCAAAGTTGAGGATAGCAAAGGACTTTTGCTAGAGAAGAGTGTAGGAGCAAAGGACTTTTGCTTACACTAGAGTGAGGAGATCTCATTGGTTGGGTGAAGAAAGTTCATCCAAGTATTGATGAGAGGGTTGAATCACAAAGGACAGTGATTCAAGATCTTGATAGGTGGAGAAGGACTTCCATCTAGAGGTCATACAGGTCAAGGAGGAGAGAGAGCAGAAGTAGCCACAGGTGGGTTTCAAAGGACAGAGACCAGAGGGAAGAGCAAAGTCGTACGGAGGTTGTCGTACGGGCTTTCCGTACACATCCACGGGTCTCAGAGGAGACAAGCGCAGATATCCGCAGATCAGAGAAGGGAAAGGCGTGGACATCTGTGGGCCAGAGAAGGGAAAGGCGTGGACATCTGTGGGCCAGAGAAGGGAAAGTCGCAGATGCATTGGGAAACGTGTTGGTACAAGGCCATACAGAAGCACGGGAGTTTCCAGGTTTGTCTACGGTGTATAATTCTCTCAGTGGACCATTATCCCTGTTATGGGAGCCCTGGTTTCACCTTAATAAAAGCATCATTGGATTGGTTTTCCCTCCGGGTTTTCCCAGGGGTTCACCCGAATCTTGGTGTTGTTATGTGCTTGATTTGGTTTCCTAGTTTATGCTTCCGCTGCATGATATTGAGTTGAATATTTCAGTAGTGTATTATTGTTTTGTGAGCTGCTAATCTAATTGCAGTAAAGAAATCACTAGATAACAAAGTACCTAGGTGTTGAAGTAAGAATTTTTTTCAATACAATGCAGTACCCCAAAAGAGGCAAAATGTTGGGATGCTTGAGACAACCCAATGCATCTAGCTTTGAGACAGCTTCCTCTGCTTTTAAATCCTTTGCCCACTCTAATTCATTGATTGCTACATGGACTTCTCCCAATAATATGGCTCTGTAAATGGGACCATTTTGTCCTTCAGCCAGCTAGGATTCTTTGTTGAAACGGGAAGTTAAAGCTAGGAGATCAGAGAAGGTGAGCTTTAGCAAGGGTTTTTCAAAAATGATTACTAGCACCGAGGTTGAGTCCTTCATGTCAGCAACCCATGTACCACAATCTGTCTTGAATAAGAATGGCCCAGACTTAGTTATGAATCTATTTGTTTTCCATGTAAATGGAGGCTTTGGGACAAGCCATTTCTTCTTAACTCAAGCTCTTCGTCTTCTATAGAATCAAAGCAAGATGAATGCCATGGCGGCCAACGTGACTGCAGCAACTGATACAATTCCTTCTCTTGCTCCTTTCCTCAACGAATGGGATACCATATAATGCGGAAGAGGGGAAGGCAAGGGAGGCGTGAATTGGGCATTTTTCTAATAGGGGGTTTTGAGTGCATTGTTACAAATTCCAAAATTAATGAAGGTCGCGAGACCAAATTTCTTGATGCCCTCTTCATTGGTTCTTCCTAAAAAGTTAGCGAGAGAAATGTTGAGGAATTATAGTTTTTGGACATCAATTGGGAAGGACCAGATAGATTATTATGGGAGAGATCAAGATAGTGTAAAGAACTAATGCGAGGCAAAGAAGAGATGATACTGCTGAGACTGTTGTCAGAGAGATATAGATATTCAACCTTGCTTGAAGTCTTTGATAACAATGGTATTGAAAAAAAACTATTTCCAGCTAGAGAAATACTGGTGAGGTTTTTCAAAATGCAGTGTAACACATGCCCCCCTTCACTAGTCATCATATCACCATAGCAATTTTATGACAATGCATTAACAACAAGGAAGATGGAGCTGACATAGGACTGTCGCCCCCTATTGGCACAGAACTCCATGCAAACATCATCTATGCAACACCAATCAAATGCCAAATAATTACTTTTCCAAAAAAAGTAAAAAATAAATTAAATCAAAACTAAAGCCAAACTTTGGCACTGGCAAAAATTAGAGTTAGTATGAACAAAATAATGCTTCAACACCATTACTATATGTCCCCACAGGGACATAATGAGAAGGTATCAATTTGATATAGATGAAGTGCAAGATGTTGCAACTCAATGTTACAAGATAAGTCACCTAACATGGGACACAGAGGACACGGAAATACGAGTATCCGACACATGAAATTTTGACCCTGAAAATAGGACACAAAGGACACATTTATATATATATATATATATACATACATGAAAAAAATTTGAAAATTACACATACAAAATGAAATTTAGACATAAAGATTCATATTTTGTTAGAAACTAGAAGATTTACATGATGYTAAACTTTAAACATGTAACATAAATGTTAAATCATGATTCATTATACATTGTAACATCAATGTTGAT
This sequence comes from Picea engelmannii, assembly GCA_009831015.1. NCBI lineage: Eukaryota > Viridiplantae > Streptophyta > Pinopsida > Pinales > Pinaceae > Picea > Picea engelmannii. The sequence goes on from ML779536.1 coordinate 408,293, forward strand.
CAAATGACAAACACTTAACACATGAGAAATTAGAACCATAAGTTGCAGCATTCTCAATCTCAATAAGTCATCAAAATCAAAATGCACATAGATACTGAGTCAGAGTCACTGATACTATAGGTGGGAATACCAATGGAAAATACAAAATAGCCATAGGGTAGATAATAGAACCGTAGATGGAAGAATCTCATAGCTCATGAGTCACGACTGTCAATAGCCCTCCATGTCATAGTCATCAAGATTAGCATCACTACCAGTGCTCTCTCCTCCATCCTCCACCTCCTCTATATCCAATGCAATCTATGCATCTGTTGGTGTGGTGGATGACCCCTCGAGAGGATCACCATCATCAAAAATGACTAGTTGTAGCACTGGTTCATTAAGATCCAAGTTGACTAATGCCAATTCAACACTATTGTCCAAACCCATATCATCAGGAAACACATCCCACATCTTTTTCTTTCCCGTCAACCATTCTTCTCTATGCATGTAAATAAGATGAAGGTCAGTGTGCACATACACCACTAAGTCACCTAACACGATGACAAAGAGAAGAATTCAACAAAAGAGTTTATACTTGAGTGAAGGGTACATTTTTACTAGGGTCCTGACAAAAGAGTTCAACAATCAATGCCACCAACATCGAGGTACATAAAAGGCTTGGTGCTCTTGACTAAATGCCAGTTCCATACGGTCATGATAGAAACCAATGGAAACATTGCAATCCTGCCAATCTTGAAATCCTGAATACCGTTAGGTCTACTAAATTTTGAATGGGACCTAAAATTCTACTTTCTCCATATGAAGTCCAATGAGGTTGGAACCACTCTCAAACATCCTGAAACAATTAATAGTAATGTTAAAAATTTAAGTAAAAGTGGCATTCTCCTTTATCTTTCATTTTCATCCTTTTACTTTAAGAATTTAATATTACCATTAATTACTAAGGTGGGTGAAATGGAGGGGGTGGGGACCTCTTTAAATAGCATTAGTAGGGAAAACTAACCATCATTTGCACACCAAAAACACCTGACAACTCCAACTTCCATGAGAAAACGTGAGCTCGGGACCTTTCTTATGCATGACACATGTCCTAAAATTGGGACACGGATTTAGGACGTGTCATGTGCACAGGACATGGATTTGGGACGTGTCATGTGCACAAGACACGTCCAAAATCCATGTTCGACACATATCCTCACGAATCCATGTCCCCACGAAGGATACTGCACAAGATACGTCCCAAATCCGTGTCTAACACGTATCCTCATGAATCTGTGTCCCCACGAAGGATACTGCACAGGACACATCCCAAATCCGTGTCTAACACGTATCCTCATGAATCTGTGTCCCCACAAAGGATACACGACACGGAGGGCTAAATGGATGTGTCATGTTTCATAAGTTACAAGGAATCACCACAACAAAATTATGAAAATTTATAAGAAAAATCAAAAAAATTGATCCATGTCCTTGTCAACAAAGGCAAAGACATTGTTCAAACCCAAAGGAAATTGAACAACCAAGATACAGAATTCCAACAACAAAATAGCAGCATAAAAAATGTTCACAAGGAATAGATCTAAAATATTAGTTAAGACATATCTAACAACAATGAATAAAAAAATATTAGCCAAAGGGGTTAGCTCAACCGATTAGAACCCAATATTGTTGGGCATTTGGCTCGTTCCTTGCTTGCAAGTACTTGGTTCAAATCCCCCCTAGGTGAGACATGCTAGTTTATGCTAATGGGTTTAATAGGGACTCCTCCAAAAATATGGGAAAGCATCCCTTGGGTTTCCCTTGGGGTAAAAAAGAACAATAAAAGAATTTCTTGCCAGAGAAATCATAACAAAAATCTACTTGCAGAAGTCAAAAAGTTAAAGAATGAGAAGAAGACACAACACAAAATCCAGAAACAAATTGCTGACAAAGAAACCTAAATTGATTCAAATGAATCAAGGAATTTTTCTAAAGTTAAAATCCAAATTGTAGATATGGAAACCCTCACGGACTCAATTAAAGTGGAAAAGCCTAATGCCGCTACTAATAAAGTTTTATAAGATGAGGAGCATTCAGAGATTGAGATTGAGAAGCAATTCAACAACAATGCAACACCTAAATATTCAGTTACAATTGAAGGTCCATCAGTTTTCATTGATTAATTTGTATCATAGCCAAAGGATATTAACACATCAGTGAATACAAAAATATCAAAGATCAACACGACAACACAAGTAAATCATGAAAATATTAAATCTAAGATTAATAAGGATCAACTTCTAAAGGTATCGTATCGTCACTCGAATTACAGAATTCATAGCACATAAGAATCAAAGTACCAACATCCATAGTTACCCAACCAAAGTCAATGCTTTACTTACATACCTAAGCATTCGAAGATCAATACAAGTCAAAGAAAAAAAAAATCAAATCAAGAATCTTATCAACGAAGAGTTCCAAAATGAATCCACCTAGGATGGATTGATTAGTTTTAAATGCAACAATATTGCTCAAAGATTAGAAAATCATATTTCCTTGTGTCCTCAACCTTATCAAATAGGCAAAAGTTATTAGAAGATAGATCAGTTTATTAGAAGAAGTGTTCTCTGCCCATGCTTTAATGACAAAGCATTTTAAGAGGGGCACTTGTAATACACCTAGGGTATATTACCACTATTGTCATAATGTTATAAAGAATTATTATGTTATAATAATAGGCATAGGCCATAATGTACAATTATGTTGTATAATGATAAGTCATCCATTTTCCCAAAGGGTATGACTTATCACCAAAACATGTATTTGTATAAACATGCCATTGTAACTCAATATATCATCCCCTATCAATATTTATTATTTTAAAATGGACCTTATGGGGTATCTCTTGCATGGATGAATTCATGAAGTGAACCATGAGGGCCACTTCATAATGGGAGACATTATGTAACATCCCCATTACCAAACTGCTCTCATACCAATTTGTAACATCCTCGTTACCAAACCACAATGTAACATCCTCGTTACTTATCAAACTGCTTTTGATACAATATTGTAACATTACCCAGCTTACTACTGAGCAATTCTACTCCAAAATCCAGTGCGCAGATTCTCCTCTAAAACATTAGTCTGCGCAAAATTATTTGAAGTAACGTGCTCAGCCCCAAGCTAAGTCGCGCCACACAAACTTTCCTCTTTTTGGCACACCTTAAAACAACAGAAGTAACACAATGCAAATGTGCACCCAAGCATACTAAGCACACCGCTTTACTATGCACGTATTCCATACTGAACATGAGATCACTACTGTGCACTCAACCTTTCTAGCGTCACACGCTAATTTTGTTCTCCTTGTGCACGCGGACTACTTCCCTGTGCACCCAAGCAAATCCAGCCTCTTGTGCACACCGAGTATTTCCCTGCACGCACAGCCATTCTAACTCTGCCATGAAGACTCATGACCAATATCATAAGGTTAACTTACAGGAATAACTAACATCAATTGTCATACTCATGCACGACTACAATTACTAAATATCAACACCATACTTACATGTGCAAGAGCATTGTACAGAACGACAACAATTACTTATATGCAACAACATACAAGAATTAAACCCATATTAAACATAGATAATTAAGCACACAGTAAATGAGACAAGCACATAAAGACACTTATCTTTTATGAAAATTCACCAATTGTGCACAGAACTCAGACGTTCCTCCCAGCCATAGACTTTGTTGCTCATATACTTTCAGCAACATGTCACCCTCAAGTTGGGGCTTAACTCCACCAGGGCAAAAGGGATCCTAATGCCAAGCTAAGGTCTGATAATCAACAAAATTGTTCAGTCCAAGGTGCCACTGCTGCAACTAGCCTATTGTCTCTCATTCCCCACGCGCCTGTTACACCCAAGGAAGTGTGCCCCTTCTCTGCTCAACAGTCCCTTGGTTGCCCCAGTTCCCTTCCAGGGTTCCAACAACAGGCCAGACAGGAAGTCTTAGAGACCTACAACTAATGCCCAACACACCAAGGAACAACTCCCAACAAAACTCTCACTTGGAGAGAATGCTCATGGGCTTGACAACCCTCATTTTCGACAACAAATCTCTCACCTGAGAGAATGCTCACGGGCCTGACAACCCGCCTCTTCGACAGCTATTACTCTGGTTACAATACAGAAAACCCCTTTACAACTCTTCTCTGCAAATAAAGTAGTGGTAGTCCTCCCTCAAATGGTTCGACCCCTTCTTCCCATGAGAATGAATGAATTCCCCCTAAATACACTAAGGCCAACAATATATATTGCATGCCTTAAACTCAACATTTGTCACCTTCAGAAGTAGCTTTAGCCACTTGGTGACTCGTTCCCCATCCCTCGGGAACTTAAGATAAATAATTATCCATAACTTACACTTTTCCAGAAATATTAATAAAATATTCCCTAGGACTTAAGTTCCCCTCTTTTCCCTTTTTCCGGTGGAGTTAGCCCCCTGTCTCTTTTCTTTTGATTTGTCTGTGCGCAATGATGTGATAATATTAATAACTTGAGTGTGATTACATTTTACAAGGATAGGCGCATTGGCCTATTTGTTGATGTTTTGGTAGCTGCAGGAGGTACTTTCCCTCCTAGACGACCTTTCTTAGACAAGAAGATTCTGGAAGCAAGAGAACCATTGAACAGATGTGGAAATACCCCAAAAGATAAGTCGGCCCAGAAGAATAAAGAACAATGAAGAGACCCCTTTCCAGAAGAGAAGTCGGCCCAGTAAAGAGGACAAGAAGACTATAAATAGGAGGAGCCTTAGCTCATTTGGACACACTCACTCACACTCTCTCATCCACTCAGAAAGAAGGTGCAAGTTTGAGGAAGGTGACACAACAGCTGTAGTGGCAGAGGTTATTCTTGTTCATTCTTTGCGGTATCTCTCTCTTGTGCGCTACACTTGGTAAAGGTGCGCTACCACTGTATGGTGTTGTATGGTGTTGTTGTTGCAGTTGGGGTGGTATTTCTAGTTGTAATTTGAGCTAGCCTTTGTGTTAGGGTTTATCTGTTAGTTCATGATTGGAATTGCTTTGTGAACAGAATCTATCTAAGAAAGGTTGTTGGGTTTTTCCCCCATTTGGGGTTTTCCCAGGATAAATCTCTTGTGTTCTTTTGTCTCTTGTTTCTGTTGCTATTGCTCAGTACATGATATATAAGTTAATGTTAAAGAAGTAAAAGAACATTGGTAACTCTACTGCTCTGTAAATAAAAAAAATCTAACATGGTATCAGAGTTGGTTACCTTCAGAACAGTTTGACCACTGGAAGGAAGATCTTGCCTCAGTACATTGCCACTGCATCACACTCTCTTTGTCAAGCTCGTTGAGCACTATCCCAAGGTCGTTGGGGATAATTCTTTCATTGGGAAGTTCGCCCTACCCTAGCGCACCTCCTGCAACCTTCAGTCTGCAATTTGGTGAAATCCAAAAATTTGAAATTTCTCAGATCGAGGGTTTCTACCAGTGAAAATGTCAACTAGTATGAGAGTTGAGGATAGATTGGATGGAGCAGATAACTTCAAATCCTGGAAGCATAGAGTACTTCTCATTCTAGAGGAGAATGAGTTATTGGATCATGTCAAGCAGGTTCTTCCAAAACCAGAAGAAGAAGATGCTAAAGCAAAGTTCAGGAAGAATGAGATAAAGGCCAAGAGGATCTTGATAGACTCAATAAAAGACCATCTGATACCTAATGTATCAGAACTGAAGACACCGAAGGAAATTTTTTATGCCCTAACCACACTATGAAAGTAAGAATACCAGTCGGAAACTTACTCTAAGGCATCAACTCATAAATGCAACAATGAACAAGTCGGAAACAGTCGCCAATTATTTCATGAGGATCTCACAAATCAAAGACCAGTTAGCAGCCATTGGAGATCCAGTAGATGACGCTGAACTTGTGACCACTACACTCAATGGATTTCCTTCCTCTTGGGATCCATTCGTTCAAGGGATTTGTGCTAGAAGCAAATTGCCCAAGTTTAACAAGTTATGGGTAGATTGTACCCAAGAGGAATCCAGATTGATATCCAAGTCACAGAAGACAAATGATGATGAAAATCAAGCCCTTGTTGCTCAAGTGAAGAAAAGGAAAGAAAGGGAAGAAGGTAGTCTGAAGAAATCTAAGAGACCACGTTATAAGAAGGATGTGTCAAAGATCAGATGCTACAACTGCAAGGAGACAAGACATTATGCCACACAATGTCCTCTTAAACATGAAAAGGGAAAGAAGAAGCACCATGCACATGCAGCAGATGTTGAAGAGCAGAAGTCAAAGGATGAAGAGTATGTCTTTTAGCCAGTGGTGCTTCCAAGCACATGACTGGGAAACTATAGAAGACAACTCAAGTGGGACAACAGCATCTAAACTCCAGGTTTGCATATCAGGTTTGATATTTTATATTGTTGCAGTTTAAGTAAGTGTTGTAACTAGAATAATAGTCTTTAGAATTCTATTATTGTTATTGCTATTGCTAGTTTAATAACACTTGATTATTGTTGGTACAAGCTCATATTAATAATGCACTTGTTTACAAGATAAATTGACCTCCTCTAGGAGATGTTCTTGATTGTTGACCTTGTTCTAGGCAAGTTATCTTGTAAATTCCATGGAGGTTACCACGGAGATGTTGTTCTTGTTTCTTGTTCCGGGCAGGTCATAGGTAATAGCTCTGAGAGGGAGCTATAATGACGATTGCAGGAGACAATAGTTTAGATGGTCTTTAGCTGAGACATGGAGCAGATTATCCAAACATAGAGTTGTGCACATTCATATAATGAAGGAGAAGAGGACAAAGTTAGAACCTTCTGGCAAGAAGGGTACTTCTACGGATACAAAATATCTCATAATGGAGATCAATTGTAAGAAGTAGAAGGCTCCGAAGATGACCATACAGATCCCTCTAGTTCAGTTGATCACTCTTCAGATCACCAAGGAGAGTCAGTAGAGCTAGAAGGGCCTACCCAGAATCGTTACAGTGACCAGGAAGAGACCAGCAATGTCCAATGATACTTTGCAGAATGCAAAGGAGATACAGATATATGGCATTGATGAGCCATATCATGAGGAGGAGAAGATGACTCCACCAGTGGTGAGGCAGGCGGCCCCACCAAGTACTAGCTCAAAAGGAGCTAGAGTTTAGAGGGAGTCATCCCTCAGGATTCAGTAGGGAGGAGCAGCCTCGCCAGGACAGTTCATAGGAGATCAAACTTCAGATGAGGTCAGCACATGTAGAGGGAGAAAATGGCTCCGGAGATTATATAGACTCAGAGGTAGTCAAGCTTCAGAGGGAGCATGCAGACACAAAGTGATCATGATCTCAGAGAGAGTCAGTGGCTTAGAGACTTTCATTCAGAAAGTATTCCTCCTTAGATTCAGAGACGTCTTCCAGGACTAACAAACAAGAGGCTAGATCGAAGCTTCAGAGACTTCAAAGAGATATGAGACCTCCTGGGAGGATTCCCTTGTTTCAGTGACAGAGGAGGAAGCCAGTCAGAAGGACTGGGATATGGATTTTTCCTTGGTTCCGAGATCATAACGGAAGTCAGTGGTGACTTCCAAGTTGATCTACAAGATCAAGCATGTTGCAGATGGCAGCATAGAAATATACAAAGCTTGATTTGTGGCCAGAGGATTCTTCCAACAAGAGGGAGAAGATTATGACAAGACACTTGCTCCAGTAGCCAGAAGAAGTGTACATAGAGCAGCCACAAGATACATGAGAAGGAGTCTCATGTATGTAGATTAAAGCCTAAGCAGGCACCCAGCGAATGATATGCCAAATCAAACAGTTACTTGATGAGCTTGGGAATGGTTTCCCATTGATCCTATATGTGGATGACCTGTTTCTTACAGAGGATGAGTAGCTCACAGATGGGTGCAAGAGGGAGCTCACTTCAGAGTTCGAAATGAAGGATCTGGATTTGATGGGATTAGAGGTGTGGCAGAGACCAGATGAGATTTTCCTTAACCAAGGAAAATATATACAGTTGAGATCCTGCAGAGATTCAGGATGATGGACTGCAATTCCATGACCACACCTATGGTTACAAATCTGAAGCTCTTGAGTGATTCATCTTCAGATTTGGTTGATCCCACGATGTATAGACAATTGATTAGATCTTTGATGTACCTGGTTAACACTAGGCCGAACATATGCTTTGCAGTGAGCACTTTGAGTTAGTACACGGTTGAACCTAGACATGTACATTGGATAGCAGCAAAGCATGTGTTGAAGTACCTGCATGGTACGGTTGGATATGGACTTAGATATGTCTCGGATGGAGAAGTTAATTTGCAGGGATATACAGACTCTGACTGGGCAGGGAGTGCAGTGGATCGAAAGAGCACATTCGGATGTTGCTTCGGTTTCGGATCATGTATGATCTCATGGTTGAGCAGGAAGCAAACATCAGTGGCACTCAGTACAATAGAGGCAGAGTATATCGCAACTAGTGTGGAAAGCCATGAAGCAATGTGGCTTCGGAAGTTGCTTGCAGGGATATTTGATCTAGATTTGGAGTTGTTGTCGCCTTTATACACACTTGGTAATGTGGAAGAAATATTCAATCCACTCAGTGTGTCCTTGGGGGCAAGTCTCGAGTCAAGGTGTTGTCACCTGATCCTCGACTCCTCCGTCTAGGCCAACTCCTAGCAAAGCCAAGGGGGGTAGTCCCTAACAAAATACTATGGCTTAAGCTAATCTAAGCAAAGGAATAATTCTAGGAGTTTTATTGCAAGTAAAGACAAGTATATCAAAGTAAAGCTTACACTAGCAGCATATGATACTCATTCATTCATTCATAAGATAAAAGCTTGATGAAAAGAGATGTCCAATACATAAGATACTTGCACAAAATGTGATAAAGGATACAACTTATATGCAAGTAATAAACCACAAGCTTATTAAACGATCACAAATATAATGAATGAAAGTAAGCTCTTGCACATATGAAAGTGTAGCAAAGATATGTGTAAATAATGAGACCAGTGCCTTAATGAGATCGTGGGTTGCTGAATGAAACGCATGCTTTGTGATATTGCCTTTGAAAATTTTTAAATAAGTGAGATATGATTATTAATGCATGGAAATAAAACTATTCTAGATGTGGCCTCCAAGAGAATATTTCTTAGGATGGAGGTTGAGCTTGCCGAATATCCAACAGGGAGAATATCCCTCTGATTTTGCACACAAGCTCAAGAAAAAGTGGGAGATCCAATAGGGAGAACCTAGATCTCAAAGTTCCTACCGGATTTCTTACACAAATTCTCTTATGTTTCCATACCAGAAATAACTCCTAAAGATTGTCCTAGTTAATCTAATCTGCACTAACCAACCCGGTGTGTTTGAAACTTACTCCCATAAGATCAAGGCAAGCTCACAACTAGAAGAGTCAGGAACAGGCACCAAGAGCTGAGGGTGTGAAATTTTCTTCAAACCCAGTTCACTAAGTCAATTAATTTTTTTGTTAACTGATTCTGCCAGGTTTTCTTCACAAATAAATAATACACAGCAGAAAATAATAACCAGGAACTTAACAGTAAAAGATAACATCAATCACATCACATGTACACAAGTAATTTTTGAACAATTCGTCCCTAGAAAAACCCCGGAGAAAAAACCAGTGCAGCAGATTTGGATTTTATTATTATTGAGCAAGAAAATATAGAGATCTCTTACAATAAAATCAGTCCAACCAAATACAAAACCTCCTCAACAAATGTATGGCCCCCTTCTGCAAATCCTCATGATCAGATCTGTAGGAAAAGACCTCTACAATGCTGAAGATGTGTGCTAATCTCAGTGTAGAAACCTCCTCTGTCTCCTTGCAAACTCTCTCTCCAAACCCTCAAGCAATTCTGCTCTTTCTCTCTTCARAAAATTGCCTCTTTCTTGTGCATAATGCACCCCTATCCAAGTTGATYTCCTTTTTACTCAATGAGCAAGTGAGAAACCCTATCTCCAAAAGGATGGAGGGCCAAGATTGATCCTCATACACCTTATGAGATCAATGGTCAAGATTAAAAGACCAYAACTTAAATTRTTTCTCACTTTAACTTTATAAAAAGTACTCATTAAGTCAACATTAAAATATAACCCATTTAATGTACTTTTTCCTAAGTACAATTTTAAGAAAAAGATTAACCCATCAACTTGTATAAGTTTCATTGTCCTCCTCCATGCCAGGATGTCGTGCATGGTGAAGACCTTCCTTGCTATCCAATCTCAACAAAGGGGAAGGTTTATTTAAACAGAAAGTAAAACACTGAAAAGTAAATGTTTTCTAATTAAGCTATTGTCCACACTAACCTGCCTCTTGTGAGGCGCTGAGGGGACAGGTTTATTTGCTCTAAATTGAAATGACAAAAAATAAAGATTTTCTAATTACTAAAGTCCTCACTGACCAGCCTCTTGCGAGGAGTTGAGGGGATAGGTTTATTTCCCAAATTGAATTTGCAAAAATGAAAAAGTTAATCTAGCAACTAGTGTTCTACTTTGCAAAAAGGAAAATTAATCTAAGATTGTGATTATTATGCAAAATTAAATTAAAATGAAACTATACTAAAGATTGTTGTTTTTGTTTTATCCTTTTTAGTTATGAAAGCAAAAATGAAAAACACTTAGAGCAAAACTCAATCACACCACAAGACACCACCACCCCTTCCTAGGGAAACAAAACAGGGGCGTTGTATAGCCACTCTTTTATTATTTCAGTTACAATGATCTCCTTCTAAGGGAGCTTGGATCCTTATAAAATGGATCAAAATGAGAACTTAGGATTTTACAATGTTTCCCAAAGGTGCAAGGTTGTTTTCGGGGTCTTGGAAGCTCCTAATCTTCAAGATTTGGGCAGCATATCCCCTTGTTCTTCCACAAACCTGCACAAAACAGCAAGCAAACCAAGGTACAATATGCCCAAAAACACTTTAAAAGTGTCTTGGGATGTTGGTAATAAAAATCCCAAATTTTTCTAAGTTAAATTTTATTGAAAATTGAAAAAAGGAACTAAGGAATCAAGCTAGAAAGCTTGCTTCCTTAGGATCTTTTGTTGTTGTTTTAAGGCAGCAAATTGCAAGCACTTAAATGCCAAATATATAAATGAAGCACCTAGAAAAAGAGACTACCTTTATCCTTTATGAATTTAGAAGAGAAATTTGACAAAACTAGCTCTTTTCCTACTCTAGATCTTATGCTTTGAAATATAAACTTTTAGATGCAAAAAATAAATCTAGTTTTTCCTCTATATGCAAAATTGAAACTAAATATCTTTAAGCTTCAAATCAGATTCAAATAATTTGTATATAAGATCTTTAAGGTAACTAGAGAAATGATGATGTATTGAGAAAGAGAGAGAAGGATCTTCAAAGCCTTGGAACTTTGGGCAATGTGGGGTCTTCTTGATGGGTCAAAGAGGGTCTTTTTGTCTTTCTTGAAAGGCTTGAAGGAGAAGAGAGTGCAACAATGCCTATCCTCCTCTTCAAGTTGTGAGAACCTGCACACTTAGATACTTCTTTCCAACAAACTATTAGTAGAATAGTGTTTCTTGCATAAGAAAGCATAAACATTAATCGAAATGGATATGCAACATAAAATATTCATATACAAGGAAACAACAATATTATAAAGTAACTTAGCTCTTATAATCTTATCCTTCTTGGAGACAACTCCACTTGAAGGCCACAATCTAATAATCAAACAAGAAAAAAAAGCAAATTACCTCACAAATTGGCACACAACTGACAAATGAGATCCACACATGAAGCTTGATCATCAAAAATAACCTCCAAAGCTTTTTATTCCAAATAGAATGATATTACAATAGCAAATACAATAGCAATCCTCCAATAGCTCCAACTAGTATGAAAGGAGGGGTCGACTTTCTTATATAGCATGAGAAAGTGATGTTTCCCAAGAAGGAGGGCGAGTTATCTCCAAGAAAAAGTGTGATGTTTCCCCATCGCAAGGGCGAGTTATCTCCAAGAAAAAGCGTGATGTTTCCCCATCGCAAGGGCGAGCCATCTTAAGCATGAAAGCGTGATGTTTCTAAACATGGGAGAGATGTTTCCTTCCCAAACATGAAAGGAAAAGTTTCCCATTTAAAAGGGCGACTCAACTCAAGGATAAGGAAGATGTTTCCAAAGAGAAAAAGCGTGACCAAATAAGAAAGTGTACCTTTCCTTCTTGGACGTCCAACTCATGACAAAACTCTTCCAATTAAGTCGATTTCCCTTTGAGACAACTTGCCACCACTTCAGTAGACTATAGAAACAAGGAAAACATGTCCCAAACATGTTTCCTTGATTTAAGGATTGCTGATTTTTCCTTTTATTTGTCTTTTATGACCCTTTTTGTGAGTAAAATTAATTTTAAGTGATTAAAAATCACTAATTTCACTCACAAAGTGGATACTTAGGTAAAGTGGGTATTCTGAGTGTAAAAACAATACCCCCAAGGCATATAATGCCTCCTAGTACCACTTTTTAAATGCATACTCAAATTACAATTAAAATATCTCGTTTTATGGGAAATTTTTTATTAATTGAAAAAATTAAAAAAAAATCCAAAGGGGGACTTAGCACATTCCCATGAAACTCTAGGATAATGCTTAGCATGGTTATATACATAGGACTCTAGACTTAAAACACTCCCCAAGTCATATATGTTGGTACAATTACTCCAGCTTTGGAGGTTATTGAGTGAAAAAACTCGAAAATTATAGATCGCTTAAAGACCAAAATATAATTAGCTAGTAAAAAAAAACACTCTAGAGTAAAGTACTAGTGTTTAAGCCTTGGGTGGCTAAACTTTTTACAAAAATCACATGCTTAAATCATTTTATTACAATTCCCCACAGGGTATGGAAATGTGGTAAAAAGTTGAAAAAGGGCCATACTGGCCGACTGGACTTTTGAACTCTGAATTTTGAACAAGTATTAGTTCAATCTTTGGCGGCTCATCTGCAAGTCCATCCTAGTGCAACTTGGTGGATAACAGGATCCAACTTTGATACATTGTGACAATCAAAGTTGTGTAAACCCTGTCTTTCATGACAAGTCAAAGCACATAGAGATCAAATATCATTACATCCGAGACATGGTGCAAAGAGGAGCTATAGAGCTCCAATACATATCCACAAATGAGTAGATAGCGGACATTCTCACCAAGCCTCTGTCTAGAGTGAAGTATGAGTACTTCATAGACAAGCTTGGCATGATGCAAAATGTCCACCCTCGTTAAGAGGGAGGTGTGTTGTTTCTCCTCCCGTCGACTACCCCCTCTGGCCAAGGGTTCCCTAGATTAGTCATGTGAGGTGACTGAGGGGGTAATGCACTGTCGGACCCGATGACAGAAGAAACATCACATGCATAGTCATGAGGACTATGGGAGTAGCTTTGTGCTACTGGATGAGACTATGACTATGGTTGATAGCATGGTACTAGTTGTGTGCTACTAGCTGATTGTTGCATAGTTATAGAGACCATCGACTATGACTATGGTTGATGCCATGGTAGTAGTTGTGTGCTACTAGTTGATTGTTGCATAGTCATAGGGATTGCAGACTATGATTATGGTTGATGGCACGGTAGTAGTTGTGTGCTACTAGTTGATTGTTGCATAATCATAAAGACTGTTGGAATGCATGGTGGTAGCTTGTGTAGCTACCAATTGCTTGCGGGATAGAGACCTTGTGTCTCTGGACAGTAGTTGTGTGCTACTACGGTTGATGTGCTCCACTGGCAATGATTGTGTATCATTGGACAGTAGTTATGTGCTACTCTGGTGGATGTGTTCCACTGGAAGTGATTGTGTATCACTAGACAGTAGTTGTGTGCTACTACGATGGATGTGTTCCACTGGCGGTGTTTGTGTACCACTAGACAGTAGTTATGTACTACTATGGTTTGGCAACAGATTGGATGGCATTGTAGTAGGTGTGCGCTACTAGCTAATTGCCATGGAGACTACCCGATCGCTTGGAAGTAGTTGTGTGCTACTGTTTGATCGCAGCACAATCAGGAGAACTATGGCAGTAGTTGTGTACTACTGGACTACGACAATAGTTATGTACTACTGGATAGTATGGGTAGTTGTGTGCTACTGGATGATTACAGCATAGTCTTGGAGACTGTGACGGACGATTTGAGCTACCGATGGCATGGTAGTAGTTGTGTGCTACTAGTTGATTCCAGAGTAGTCAGTGGACTACTAGATGAAGACATCGTGAAAGATACCTCCCTAACTAAGAGGGAGTGTTGATATTTTGGTTGTTGCGGTGGTACTTTCCCTCCTAGACGACCTTTCTTAGAAAAGAAGAAGATTTCGGCAGCAAGAGAACCATTAAACATGTGTGGAAATACCCTAGAAGAGAAGTTGGCCCAGAAGAATAAAGAACAATGAAGAGGCACCTTTCCAGAAGAGAAGTCGGCCTAGTAAAGAGGACAGGAAGACTATAAATAGGAGGCGCCTTAACAGATTTGAACACACTCTCTCATCCACTCAGAAAGAAGGCGCAAATTTGAGGAAGGTGATGCAGCGGCTGCAGTGGCATAGGTTATTCTTGTTCAGTCTTTGTGGTATCTCTCTCTCTTGTGCACTACACTTGGTAAAGGTGCGCTACCACTGTATGGTGTTGTTGTTGTAGCTGGGGTGGTATTTTTGGTTGTACTTTGAGCTAGCCTTTGTGCCAGGGTTTATCTGTTGGTTCATGATTAGACTTGCTTTCTGAATAGAATCTATCTAAGAAAGGTTGTTGGGCTTTTCCCCCATTTGGGCTTTTCCCAAGATAAATATCTTGTGTTCTTTTGTCTCTTGTTTCTGTTGCTATTGCTCAGTACATGATATATAAGTTAATGTTAAAGAAGTAAAAGAACATCGGTAACTCTACTGCTCTGTAAATAAAAAAAATCTAACACTATTTGCGTCCCGTCTCACCAGCCGCATAACCACACAGGCTCTTCGGCCTCAAATACATATATATATATATATATATATATATATATATATATAACTCAATTCGATGCACACTTCCAAGTAATCTCTGCGCACTTACTCAAGTGTGCACAACACTGTGAAATGTGCGCACCCTTCTTCGATAACAATTTCCGCGCACTACTCAGGTGCATGCAACACCAAAACTTGGTGCCAATGACTCACCAGCCTATATGTACATTTACATTTACAATTGGTACCAATGGCTCACCAACCTATATGTACAATTACAAAGGGTTCGGATTAGGGACATTACACATTACCTTTTGAAAGTGATTTAAATGTCGTCTATGGAATATGTGGTACGCCTATGCATTCAAGTTTAAAACTACTTTGTTTATGTTTGCAATATGCATCAACATTATCCAAATAAGATCCACATTTACTCCTACATCTTTTAGAAACATGAGGCACATTAATTACAATGTAGGTCTAGAGTTATCGTGCATCAGGTTAACTAGTTTTATCACACTTTCCAAGGAATGGAGGTGGCATAGAGTTTTCAACATTAATGCAACGTTGCTCTCTCCACCGATCATCTAGAACCATTCCCTCTTGGTAATATATGAGAGTCAATTTAGTTGTGGTGACAAATTATCTATTATCTAGTTGGGACAAATGTGGTTGATTCAGCACTAAGGTAGAGTTTTTCATCATTGTTACAGTATGGTTTTACTATTGGGGTTTCATGATTGTCAAGCACTTTGAGCACATCCACAAGTTCTTGGCACATATCCTCATGCGCACCAAGTAGCACCCATCCTTCGCATCAGCCTCCTCCATCTGGACCACTTTAGTGCCTTCCAATTGTGTGCACTAATCCAAGACTATGATGCATAGTGCACCCCATGGAGTCCCAAGGGTTAGTTCCCTTGACAACCTCTTGTTGTCGATAATGTGCAGGGTCAAGAGGGTAGAGCCTTATGCCTGTAAATCCTCTACATCATTTGGTGCACTAAATTCTTGTTGTGCTCATACATCTCAATACACTTTCCACACATCAGCACAATGTGCAGAACTCTGCCTATAGTGCGCCTCTACCCAACATGCACGTCTACAACTTATGATGCCAATTGTTTCCCACACCATTACAGAATACCCATCGACGTTCCTCTAGCATCACATCCATGCCATAGCATCAGGTGACACTCATAAAAGTTTTTTCCACCCGAAAAATGTATCCTTTTAGCATCTTTTTGGTTATCTTTCCATAGCTTTTTACTCCAATCTCATTTTTTCGTGAAGTTTGGACCATTGGAAAAAGAAAAAAGATACCTACAACTTTATTGCTCAGTACTTTTCATTATTTTACACATTTATTCCTAAATTTAGAAGAAACAGAAAAAAAAAATTTGACACCTAAAAGAAAACTTTTGGTATTTTACCATAATGTGCCCTGACCACCAATTTTCATGTTGTTTGGACCATTAAAAATATATTGAATTTACCTACAACTTTTTTGCTATGATATTTTCCTAATTTCAAAAATAAAACTGTGAAAAAATACAAGATACAGGGAATATTCCTTAAAAAGGCTTACATGTCAACAGATTCTAATTTTATTCTTCTAAAAACATGTAGCATTCTTTGCAGAATCAGTAAAATTGTATAGAAAATAAGTTGTGTATCAATTTTATATATTTCTAATGGTCCAAAGAGCGCAAAAAATAAAGGTCGAAGTAAAATGTTATGGAAAAAATATTTTTTACTGTAAAAAAGTTCCCCCTTTATATTCTTTCAAACATAGGATAAATTTGTGCAGAATCATCAAAAGTCCAGAAAACAAAGTGGTAGATCTCTTCAAGATCTTTCCAACAGTCCAAAGAGTGCAAAAAATGGAGGTCAGAGAATTTACACAAACTTTTCCTTCAAAATTTACATTTTGCACTGGAATAATGTTATTCAGAGGAATAGTCACTCCACCTTCAGTGACAGAACTGAATTGCTTTAACAACTCAATGAGTCAATACACATTAATATAATTGAGAAGTAATTTTATATATACAATGTATTATATGAAGCATAATAAATAGTTAGTCATCCTTTTTCTATCTGATGCCCTGTTTCTTACACGCTTTCTTACACAGAGCATAGATTGCAGAACCTTTTTTTATCTCATGCTCTCTCCTTGACAGAGTGATGTATAGAACTTTTACACATGATAATAAACATTACTGTGTTCTATATTGTTGTGTGCCTATTATCACTCGAAATCACATGTTAAGCTTGAAGAGGTTTTTCAAATTTAAGCCCAACAACGATAAGTGCTTGTGCTATAAGATTTTGCAGGAAAGTCACAAATTTGTTGAGAGATTCATTATGGGAAACCATTGTGCTTAAATTTTGAGCAAAGGGTGAAAGCAGAGAAAAAAATTGGTTAAGTCTAGTTCAATGAGAAGAATAATGTGCTTGGGACTTCGATCAGCACTAAAGGAATATTGTGCTCAGTAAGCTTGAAACAAGAGGTGTGTTTAACTTGCTGAGCAAAGGGCAAATTGATGCTATCGAGTGAGGCAGCACACAAAAAAGTATGGATCCATCAAGCAATGGGTTCATCTGTCAAGTAAAAAAATTCCTAAGTATCAATTGTGAACAAAGGAAACTTTGCTTGAAACCTTTGCTCAGGGGAAGGAGAAGAGTTGTGAGTGGTAAACAGAAGGAGAATGCAGACACCAAGCATTGGGCAAGGAGAAACGTTAAGCATCAAGCAAAGTAACAAGCCTCTGTCAAGCAAAGAATAATATCTGATCACAAATTTGTCTAAACTCAGTTTCCCAAGCAAAGATGAGTTTGCTTAGAACCTATGCTCGACGACATGGAGAATGATTGTGATTGGTGAAGAAAGGAGTAAGCACATGAACTAATCATTGAGTAAAAGATGAAATCATTAAGCGAGCAGTGCATAAAGAAAGGAGAGAACAACTGGAGTGATGTGCTTGGTATGTCTGTCACACAGTGGAATCATCAAATTGCCAAGCAAGGGAAAATGGCCATGTAAAAGTTAAAACAACCCAATTTCTTGGCATTTGGACCTTGAAGCTAATTATATAATCGACATTGAGAAAATTTACACGAAGACTATCAAGAAGGAGGATACTGAATTGCCGAGCACTCATATCTTTGCTTGGCCAGCGCCTTCAATAAGAAACAATCGAAAGAATTTGCTCACTCTTTCAAGGTAGAGTATAGGTCACAAAAGGTCGAGCATGGAGGGACAAGATCATTGAACAATGAGCAGTATGAATGGATTAGCAGAAGAAATATGTCTTTGTTGGTAAATGATGATCATCCCTGATGAGCTTAGAGACCATCTTGCCATTGACATGGCAACGTTGGTGGCCACATAATTAAGAAGCAAGCCCGGATTTGTGAGAAGAGGAAGATCAAAAAACTGGGAAACGAGGTGAACTTCGAAATTTGGAGACTGATAATTTCTAAGTGTTGATTCCCAAGCAATCTTCTTATTATATACCTGGGCACACTATTCCAGGTAGAAGTTGGGTCTTGTCTTCCTAGCCTACGCTCACCATAAGGGTAGTACTCATTCTATTTTTGTATACATTAACTGTTCTTAGTCTATAAAAAATGGCATGACGATTGTGTAAAACATTCAATTTTGGGTAGAAGTCAGAGTTAGACAGTAAGGTTTTGAGCTTATTACAGTGTAATTTTTGTTTTACTGAGTTAATAGACAGATGAGTGATTGAGAGTTCATATTTGTACTTGTATGTGTTTTTCAGTGTCATGTGTTTGTGGAATCTAGCTTTCAGATTTCGCAGTTTTGCTAGGAGTTTATCAGCAATAAGTTTCCTAGTTTCAGGGTTTGAATTTCGAAGTGCGAAATCTACTTACCATGATCTAAAATTGTAACATGGTATCAACGCCAGTGACAACTAAAGTTTTCTAACCAGCATATGGAGAAGATTGTTTCCTATGATAGGGAGCCACTATCAGAGGATTTCAGCGAATGTGATGCCCAGAGATCTCAAGTGATTTGAGCGGTCCATGCCTGAGATAGGCACAAGGACCTGTGAGGGGTCGGTAGGTGAGATGCCCAAGAAAGCTCCAGGGATTGGAGCAAAATCATACCTGCAATAGGCCCTAGGACCTATGAGAGGTCAATGGGTGTGATGCCTGTTATCACTCAGAAATGCACCAATGGACAGCAATGACTCCAGCATCTGCAGCAAATAAAACTGAGTAATAACTAATAAGAAATCAGCCCTAGGTCACTAGCTGAATGCTTCTCCATTCGGGCTGGAACTTGGCCAACCACAGGGGGTGTCCCTAACGCTTATGTCATGATAATTACTTAGAAAATCTGTGTYAGTATGACAAATCAGCACATAAATAATGGCCCTTGGTATGCGTGCAAGCAACCAAAGACAAGAGAATATTGATAATTAAAGAATGCGAGAGTTTCAATTTGCAACAACTAAATATGAGAGGAAAACAGAAAGAATATGTGCTCTAGGTGACTGATACAATCAAAATAGTGGCATGAAAACTACCCAACCACTGCACAAGACATAAAATATTGCATCAACAAGTTAAAGAGTTGCAAGAAAAGGCATAGTCAAACTTTATCTTCATATTGGTCAAGAGATTGGCTGCATCATCAAAACGGAATACAAGACTAATCACAATATATATGCTCAACAGAAAATATAGGCAGCAAGAAAGAAATAATGGCCCTTGGTATGTGTGCAAGCAACCAAAGACAAGAGAATATTGATAATTAAAGAATGTGAGAGTTTCAATTTGCAACAACTAAATATGAGAGGAAAACAGAAAGACTGTGTGCTCTAGGTGACTGATACAATCAAAATAGTGGCATGAAAACTACCCAACCACTGCACAAGACATAAAATATTGCATCAACAAGTTAAAGAGTTGCGAGAAAAGGCATAGTCAAACTTTATCTTCATATTGGTCAAGAGATTGGCTGCATCATCAAAACTGAATACAAGACTAATCACAATATATATGCTCAACAGAAAATATAGGCAGCAAGAAAAAAATAAAAGAATATGGAGAAGAAAGGCTGTTGGGTGTTCTGAAAAACTCTAACAAATAATGACCATTCACCCTTCCTTTATAGATCCTTTGGCTCTCTAAAGAAGGGGCCTAACTCATGCAAGAGCTTCTCCAAAAATATCCTAGCCATGTGCTCTCTTAAATGAAGTCATCCTTCTTCATGCACCATCCTTAACTCTCTCTGAACTAAAGAAGACCAAAACTAAAGTGAAGTCACCCTGTTTATAATTATCCCAAGCTCATGTGCTTTTCCTTTATTTTCCATGTGGTATTGACTAAAAATAAACTGAAGTTTTTCTCAAAATAAACTGGCTGTCAAAAATGCCAACTTCCTCATGCAAGGTCACCCTGTCTAAAATTACAACTTTCTCTCCTTATATTTTTGCAATTTTTAGAATATAAGGAACTAGAAGAAGGGTGCCTCTCTTTTACCAAGAATAGTTGATGAGTCATCCACTTGAAAATAGAACTTGACGTATGGAGCTAAATTTTAGGCCACTACTAAATTTACCCAACAAGGCACCTAGGGTTTGCGTCAATACACATCGCCACATGTCACGCTGCATGGCGACCACCCCTGCTAATAATAGCAGTAGCACTGCTAAAAATAGCAGTCCCCCTAAAAACAGGAAAAGATGAAAAATGTCAAGAACTGCTAGGAGAACATTGCTAAATATAGTATGCCTAAAAATAGGCAGTGCTAAAAATAACAACTTCTCGCGTGTCGATGAAACCAGGCTCATCAGATTCAATTTTCCTCAAGGAATCCAAATATGTGCTTGGAATCGTCATCTAAGCAATGAAACTCTAACTGCAAAAAATAGCAGTGTCTCATATGCTGCCCGGAAAAAGTCTATCAACATCATGAGCTCACAAAGATCACAAATATGTAATCATCTCTAACATACAAACCTCTGAACTCTGGATCCTAAAATGTAGGAAGACTGCTAAAAATAGAAACTTTCCCCAAAACTGATGAATATGGCTCTGAAATGTCTTTGCCTCTAACAATGGATTGTGATCCCTGGAAAACCTATGAAAACCTGTCTCTGACTACCAGCTTGATGAAAGCTAGCTGGATCTTAACCCTCCATTTGAATAAGCAAATCCGGGGGTTAACAATGCCCAAGGAAGCTCTAGTAATAGAAGTGTTGTTTGTTGAACCTGTGATAGGTTCGAGACTTTTGGGAGATTGCATGCTCTAGTGGTTGGAGCAGATTCTTTCCTAAGATAGGCACACTAAACCTATGATAGGTCCCTAATTTGTTTTTGACTAATCTATGTTGATTTCCAAGATTTGTGCACCATGCAGAGGAAGGATGGCGATATCCCATGATGGAGGAGTATTCTTCCAACTTTGTGGAGGCACATGCAATGCAAGTATGGCAGGATGACCTGATGGAGGAGTATCCTTCCAGCTCCAAGGACACCCATGCAGAGCATGTATGTGTGAAATCAGTGATGAATTCCATAGATGCAGCTGCTCTGAGGATTGAAGAGTACCAGGACAGGTTTGTTCTCGGAGGATTCTCTCAAAAAGAGGGAGTTAACCTTGTAGAAGATTTTACTTCAGTTGTCAAGGGTTTTAAGGTACATGGGTGAGATACCCATGATTGCATATTAAAGAAGTCTCCATATGAGTTGACAGATGCACCACAAGCTTGGTATTTCAGGATCAATAAGTTGTTACCCATGTTGGACTTTTTCAAGATTTGTGCAGATTGATCTTTGGTTTCTTGATTAGGGAAAATTTTAGGGGCTATATATCACCCATGGGTTAATTTTCCATGCTTTTTCCAAAAAAAAGATTCGCCAATTTCCATTTTTTCTAAAAGTGATTCGCCCAAATTCTATAGAATAAAATTATTTTAGCTTCAAAATAGCTCAAATTTTATAGAAAATATATAAAATCCTTAGAAATTTGAATATTTTTACAAAAATATCACCAAACGTTTTATAGTTTACATATTAAGGACTAGTAAGATTCGTCAAGGTTTCTACATTCTGAAATAAATTTCCATCCTTAAAATTATCCCTGTTGAAAGATTTAATCCATTTTGTCTTGGTCTTATATATGGATGTGTTTATCATTGCAAGAAGCCCTAAACAGCTCATGATGTGGTGTGAGAAGAATTTGGCTTGTTATCATTGAATTTTTCCTTGTACTAAAGAGCTTTCAAAATTCATAAGGAAGCAATGATTCTAAGTATGTTCCTCAAATTTGTAGGTGGTAGACATTTTGACTATGCCCCTGACTAAGGGGAAGATTGAGATGAAGGAGAGAGTTTGTTTGGTGGACAACACTTTCCTCACAAAGAGGAGTGTTAGTTTATTGTTGGTCAGACCATGTTCTCTTTCATAACGGTGCACTCATCACTTCCAGCACAGTACTTTGCAGATCCTTGACTGGTGTCATGTGCAGAGAGAGAGGCACCTTGGGTGAGGGCATAACAGCGTTGGAAAAAGACTCTACAGGTGCAGTAGATATAGGCAGAGGCAGGGGCACATGCATGTGCCAATCTTAGTTAGTTTCAAGTAGTTGGCCTTCTGTCTCTAGAATTGTTTTTTCCAGATTTAGGATTGCTTTTCTTTATTGAATTTAGAAAGTGTTTTTTCAGGCCAGCCTTAGAAAACTCCAGATTTAGCTTTTCTTTAATTATAAATTGTCTTCCAAATTTATTTTGTTTTTCCAGAATTAGAGAGTGCAGTTTATCTCTCAGTTTAGGTGCAGATACAGTTTAGAAAGGGCTTGCTTTTGTTATATTTAAAAGGTATTTTTCAGTGTTAGCACAGTTTCTAATTTTGGATGAATGCACATGAGCTAAAGGTGGCCTAGTTTTAGCTAGGTATTGATTTCTAGGCATCCTTCTTATGCTATACCTGGGCACACTATTCTAGGTATCAAGTTGGCTTAGGTTTTGTCTTCCTAGCCTAGGCACACCATAGAGGTGGTACTCATTATATTTTTATATACCCTAGCCATTCTTAGTTATAAAAGAATGACAGGATGAGTGTGTGAACATTCAGTTTTAAGTAGAAGTCAGAGTTAGAGAGTAAGGTTTTAAGTTTACTGCGTTGTAATTTAGTGTTTTACAGACAAAGAACTGCACATATGGCATACTGTAAGGCATTTGTCTCAACCTCAAAAGGCTTATGTAGGTCAAGGACAGCCAAAACTGAAGTTGAACAAAGAACAACCTAAACTCTTAAAAAACTGTTTCACAGTGAGTTACCCATGTGAAAGTCTTCTAAGTTCTAACTAATCAGGGGAGCAATATAAGATAAGTGATGGATGAACTTTCTGTAGAAATTCTATTAGATTTTGACCACACCTCAGGTCTGGTCTATTGTTTCTACAGTTATACACAAATTTACCCAATTTGAACTGTAAACATAAATACACTAAGATGCCTAACCATTTAGCACAGCGGAAGATAAGAACTAGCACTTAGATCATACACAGGTACACATGAATTTCAAACCCAAAATCCTTGTTCTTAAACCAGAACACAAGGGCTCCTGTACCAGGGAAAATGGCCCTATCCACTTACAATAGAAAATGCCAAATACTTACAAATTCACCATAGAAACCATCCTTGGTTTCTGTGCCCAAACCTGGTCTTCAAAACTGCTGCTGTTACAACTCCAAGTACACTGCTGTAACAGCCTTAAAGACTGCCCTCAAGCTGCCCCACAGACCCAGTGACATCAGGCCTTCTTGTTGCCTCAAGACTTGCTTTTGTCACTCTTATAACAGCCCACAGAACTTGTTGTTATACTGGCTGTTACAGCCCTCAACTCTGCCGCTTGTCTTGCTGTCCTTGACCTCTAGAACAGCCCTCAAAGTGCCCTTAAGTCTGTTGTTGTTCCAGCCCTCAAATTTTGCTGTAATGACTGCTGTTACAGCCTGCAAAAGTGTTGTAACAGCCCTTGTACCTGCTGTTGTACTTGTTGTACCTGTACAGCACCCTAACGGCAGCCCTGTTGCCACTTCCTAGCACCTTTCCAGCCTTGCTGCCACCTCCTGGCTGCTGTCGTAGCCTGTGGCAGCTCTCAAACAGCAGGCCACAGCCCTGTTCCTGTCTGTGGCTCCCTTATTTCCCTAGGCCGAGCCTCCTTACCCTCAGCGGCTGCCTCAGAATTACAAGCCAAGCCCTCTAGAGCATAGTGGCAGCCTTCCTCTAGCAGGCCGAACCTCTCCTAGGTTGCGGCCTGCTCTCCTAGGCTGCCTACTGCCACACAGACCTGCGGCTAGGCTTCTCATAGGTGTTGGCTGCTCAACTTCAAGTTTACCTGCCCAAAACAATAAAGAAACACAACAAGAGTAAGGAAAATCAGCCTCTCTCCATGGCTGCAACTGAGGTCGCCCCACTTGTACTAAAATCACCAAGCACCTCCATCCTTATCACTCCACAATAATCAAATGTCACAATGACCTCTCTCCTTTATATACAAGTCTTAAGGGTTATCATAGAAGCCCCTCCACAAGTCAACATTAAATTAGGCTTTCTATGTGGGTGTGAGGCCCTACACAAACCCACAAAGCCCATCACCAAGCCCCCAGCTCAAAATACAAGGGGGTTTTCACCAAACGAAAGGGCTAATCTGGTGCCCACGACGATTCCCACGTGCTTGGCACCTAGGCCACTAGGGGGAATGCCTCTCGATGCTACAAAAGCATCAACACTCCTTCTTAGCAAGGGAGGCATTCCATCCTCCATCATCACCTGGAAGTAGCGTTGCCTCCCGCACTGGATCCGCTACCACAATTGCTCTCCAATCTGCCTAATTAGTTGCTCCCCCTGTCATTGAGACAAGTCCCGATGTCTAGCATGATCCCTCCCTGGAAGACACCCTGCTCCTAGAAGCCTCCCGCTCTTGAGCATCCTTCTTGGCCATCTCAACCCATGACACCCTCTTGATAGTCTTGGAAGATGCATCTCTCCCATCTGGACCTGAAGGTTGGCTCCCACTGAACGACTGACTCTCCCTCTGAGCCTCTTGACTCCCTCTGAATCTCCCGACTCCCTCTGAAGTCGGACTCCCTCTAAATCCATTGACTCCCTCTGAGTCTACTCAACCTTCGAAGCTACCTGCTCCCTGTCCACTGTCACTCTACTACTACGGGTCATGGCTCGCATAGGCTGGCCCTTCTTCCTATAAGTGTTTCCCTCTCTAACTCCAGGACCACTGTTGTGTCTGGGATAGATTCTTTGGGCATCCAATAACATTTGTCCATCTCGAAACAACACTGCATAGCCCTACTTCTCACTCTTTGAGTCTGAGAACACTCTTGGCACCCACGGCACATTTTCCACCAGCAACACATCCCCTGACTCCATCTAGAATACCACTGCTCCAAATCCATATACTACATGCCTGGTCCTCATACCAAGCTTTCCATACATACCTGAGTCGGACACTGTGAAGCTCTCAAACAAATCTTGTGCCCCTGTCATGTGTCGATGGTTCCCATTGTATAAGAACCATGCAATCCTCCAAGGCAAGCATCCTGCTTACCCAAGTCACAACAATCCAATGAACCAAGGCAAGCATCCTGCTTACCCAAGTCACAACAATCCTGCTTACCCAAGTCCATCATCCAAGTCACAAGATTCTCTGTGTCTACGCACACGCTGCAACTAAACCTGTGTCCTCTCTCTAAACAGTGCCAAGTTGCAGATGGACACTCAATCTAGTCCACTCTAGACCTCTGCAACTCATCTCTGCAAGTGTCCTCTTCCTCCTGGGTCAAATACCTCATACATTGTTGCACCTCGACAATGTGCAACTCTCCGGCCCGATGAAGACTCTATCTCGTCAAACTACCATACATACGAAGCTATCTCGTCTGTGCCAAAGCACCCAAGTGGTACCCATCGCAACTCACTATGACAAGTTACCGAAAGTTCACCCACCACACAACATACTGTTGCGAATCAAGCTCTCCACCAATCCACCAAAACTCCCAACCTGCCACACCACCAAGCTGTAATAGTCCACAACTCCTTGTCTAGATGGTCTGCTCCATGTCTCAAACCAAAGACCATCTAACCTGCTGCTACCTGCAGCAGTCACTGCAGCTCCTTCTCAGAGCCGACTCTTCAACACTGCTATAGCTCCCTCACAGAGTTGTCACCTATGTAAATATCTCGGATCCAACTGTCCTTCTCAAAACCACAGCTCTGATACCATGTTCGATTTTGACCGCACCTCGGGTGTGATCTATGGTTTCTACAGTTATACACAAATTTACCCAATTTGAACTGTAAACATAAACACACTGAGATGCCTAACCATTTAGCACAATGGAAGATAAGAACTAGTACTTAGATCATACACAAGTACACATGAATTTCAAACCCAAAATCCTTGTTCTTAAACCAAAACACATGGGCTCCCGTACCAGGGAAAATGGCCCTTTCCACTTACAATAGAAAATGCCAAATACTTACAAATTCACCATAGAAACCCTCCTTGGTTTCTGTGCCCAAACTGGTCTTCAAAACTACTGTTGTTATAGCTCCAAGTACACTACTGTAACAGCCTTCAAGATTGCCCTCAAGTTGCCCCACAAACCCAGTGACATCAGCCTTCTTGCTGCCTCAAGACTTGATTTTGTCACTGCTATAACAGCCCCCAGAAATTGTTGTTATACTGGGTGTTACAACCCTCAACTCTGCCACTTGTCTTGTTGTCCTTGACCTCTAAAACAGCCCTCAAAGTGCCCTTAAGTCTGTTGCTATTCCAGCCCTCCTGCAGCCCTCAAATTCTACTGTAATGACTGTTATTACAGCCTGCAAAAGTGTTGTAACAACCCCTGTACCAACTGCACCTGCTATTGTACTTGTTGTACCTGTACGGCACCCTAACAGCAGCCCTGTTGTCACTTCCTGGCACCTGTCCAGCCTTGCTGCCACCTCCTGGCTGTTGTCCTAGCCTGTGGCAGCCCTCAAACAGAAGGCCACAGCCCTGTTCCTGCCTGTCGCTCCCTTAGTTCCCTAGGCTGAGCCTCCTTACCCTCAACGGTTGCCTCAGAATTACAGGCCAAACCTTCTAGAGCATAGTGGCAGCCTTCCTCTAGCAGGACGACAGTCTCCTAGGCTGCCTACTGCCACACAGACTGAAATATCCCTGATCCGGCTGATCAAGATATTTGCTACTGTTCTACTACTCTGGCATGCAGATCTGATACACTGGGGGTTTCTGGATGTGTTTTAGCTGTGTGATTGAGATGTTCTTCGGTTATTGTGTTTGCATGTTGGTTATTGTGGTTGCATGTCAATTATTACATGTGCATGTTGCATAATGAAGGTTTAACAATCATATAAAGACGCATGCAAGAATATAGAATGTCAACTGCTCAATATCATGAATAATATCGTTCATGCATGGAAATACAAATAGCCTACTGAAAATATAGAGTCT
>ML779536.1:465720-494723 GCA_009831015.1 Picea engelmannii
AAGGTCTTCCTCATTCTGATCAGCAGGTAGTTGTTCTTCTGTTCCTTCCAAGTGTTATGTTTGTTCAAGAGGGATTCTTGCCTCAGGATGTGGTTCTTCATGTGTTGTGTCCTCATGAAATGTCATTTTGATATCAGGGGAATTTTCAGCAGGATTTGAAGAAGAGGCTCATTCTTGGTATTCTTTTTATTTATCTCTGTCAATTGAGGCTCCTAAGCTCCCTAAAACCTGAGCTATTTCTTCCTCATAGCTTTTCAAAAATTCATCTGTCATATGCTCTGATGTTGGTTGGGTGTCTTCTTGACTGTTTCTCTATGAAGTTTGTTCTATATGCTCAATACCTTGGGCATTTTCCTGTAAGCGCTGCTCTATTATGTTCTAAATTTCTTCAAGTTGTTTTGTTGTGTCCTGGATTTCTTTAGGGTTTTGTGTCCATCTGCTTCTCCTCATTCTCTCAATGGGGGATTTAGGAGAAACCATTGCTCTTTTTCTCTTTCTGGTTAGTGGCCCTGTTTGTGAGGTCTGAGCCTCTGTCTATGAGGTCTGAGCCTCTATCTGTGAGGTCTGAGCCTTTGTAATTTGGGCAGGGTTTGCCTCGACTTCTGGTTGAGGAGGTGGAACTTTTGTTTGGGTAGTGGTCTCCCCTTCCTGTATCTCTTCAATTTCCTGTGATGGATTTTCATGGTATAATTATGGTTGTTCCAGTTGCAGAGGTCTATTGGTCCCAGTAAGATCCCCCATGTTAATTGTGTTTGACTCAGGGCCTTACTTACTATCAGTTTAACTAATCCATGGTGGTTGATAATAGTAACAGGATCCTTGGACTTCCGTGTTCTGACAACAATCTCATGTAACATGGCATTTAAAAAAAATGGTAGATTGATTACTAACCTTTGTTTGAGTTCCGCTAGCAGTTTGAGGTGGCATGGTCGGATTACATCATATCGCCCATCACAGGTGATGTACCTTTGAATTACTCCTGCCAGTTATTTCCATGGTTCACTGAGGGTGCTGGGGTTAAGCCCCTTTCCTTTTTTATCCAATTCCTCGCCAAGGTCTACGAAGGATTCTACAACTTCTTTGAGTGTTGTATATCTTCTTGTCCACTAAATTCCTAAGTTAGGGAGACATGTAACCTCTGCTACGATTTTCAGAGTAATTGGAATTCGTATATCTTGAACCATGGAGATTTCTCCTTGCAAATTATGAAAGAATTCAAGCGTGATGTTCATATCATAGCCTTGCAACCAGTTGAAATACTCTGTCCACCCCAAGCGTTGTAGAATTTCTCTGGCCTGCTCTGTTACTTGTAGTAAAGTTGGTTCACTGCGCACACTTCGGCCACCCATCGTTCTATGAGAAAATGAGAACGATTATCGTTCCTGGTTGCAGACTTGGTTAGACCAACTTTGGGGAAAATATTACCAAAAATAGAAAATATCAGAGACAGCGAGTGTATAAAAATGTGGATTTTCCATTTATTACAATCATTACAATCTTATCGGAAAATGTGTCGAACGTCCACTCCCCTCATTATTATAGAGGTCGACCTCGACAGTCAGCGTAGGTGAAAGTAATGAGTGTAGGTATTTCTGGTGAGAGGTAATAATTGCACTGTCACCGTCGATGGGGACCAATCATATACTATTTTTTTCAAAAAGCATATTAACGATAATCATTTAAACGATAGACTTCTTTTGTGGAAATTCAAATTAATTATACCTATACTCAGAAATGTTTTAAGGATAAATAAGCCAAATCAATTAAACCTGTTCATTTATAAATATTCCACATATCATAATGTTGTTACTTTTCTTGAGTTTATTAAATATAGCTGAAACGATAGCCCCGTTATTGAGTAAAGGAAATCTAGAGACACACATAAACTTGGTGTTTTTTATATAAACTTCCATACCATAGGTAGAGCCACTGTTGCCAGCAGGCATCCATAGCCTCAACAGGGTTTCCTTTTAACCCATAGATGAGCCTGTATCCTTAATAAATGTTTGAATCATATTTTCCAGAGAAGACCACTATCCTAGTTTGGTAGCCAGATGATGATAATGCCACTCACTAGATTGTAACTTAAGTGAACAAGTCGGATCGTGATGAGACCTCTTGTCCTTTGACACAAAATGTCAAAAGGCCATTGCCCTGGTGTGGTAGCCATAGTGGGAATGTCACTTGGGTTATTATCCTATGATCGAGGTAGGTTGGCTCGTGATGAGACCCCCTATTCTTTGTGGGAGAAGTTTATTAGTTGTATTTATTTATTTTAATTTATTTTAATTTTTTTAGAAGGGCTCTATTAAGGGAGGCTCATCTACTCCTTAAGAGTAATGGATGGTGTAAAGAAGTGTAAGGATGCCAATCAAAAGTGTGCTTAAGACTCCTTATTATAATATGAGGCAAATTATCATTCAAGTATAATTGTATGTATATAGGGAAAGGAAACGAATTATGGTGGTTACAAGATATGAACAAGATTTAAAATATTTCGAAGAGATTAATAAAAAACAAACAATTTGATAAGGTATGAGAGATAGTCCACAAAATAATGACAGATCGTTACCATGATAAATAGAAGTAATGCTAGTGAAAATTATTTGATGAAAGGCGTACCCCAAAGGAATGGCTAGCGTTTGAACAACAATGACAGAAAGGAATGACAATAAGGAAGAACGCAAAAGGAGCAGTAGTTGTTCCTTTTAAAGGAACAACAAGTTGTGTGAAGGGAACGATAGTTGTTCCTTTCAAATGAACAACAATCAATACTCAAAGGAACAACAATCATGAGAAGTAACAACAGTTGCAAGAAAGAACAACAATTGCAAGAAGGAACAACAGTCGCGAGAAGGAACAACAGTTGTTCCTTTCAATTGAACAACAATCGCGCGAAGGAACAACAATTGTTCCTTTCAAATGAACAACAATTGCACGAAGGAACAATAATTGTTTCTTTCAAATAAACGACATTTGTTAATTTTTAACCATCTCAATGGATAATTTTGGAAACTTCCCCATGGAAATATTTGTTCTTTTGTTGAATCTAAGGTTGATTAGTTATCAACTAAATTCATTCAATTATTATAGGTCAGTTTATTTCAGAATCGAGTATGGGATGGTCTGTTGATGTCATGAGTTCATTATGGTTGCCCTATTATTGTTGCGGAGCATGACATATTCATTTTTTTTGTGAAAGACTAGGTCCGCGTGATAGGATAAAGCAAGAGTGCGGAACAGAAAATAGTGTTAATTGTGTTGATTACAATTATCCTCCCTATTTCTCAAAAAAAATGAAAAGAAAAAGAAAAACTAATACTTAATGAAAACTATATACAGTATGTACAGTGTCAACAAAATTCATCATTTATGGAGTTTGGGTGTCTGGGTTACCTTCCCAGCCATCCAAAATTTGAACGATAGGATCCTTACTTACTTCCTGGTAGAAATATTCTTTTGAAGGTGGATGATGATAAAGTCGTAGTCGGTGCCCACTAACCAGAAATGGAGATCCAAACCCATCGATGGTGCTTAAAGTGACGGTGCCATTATCATGGACTTCCTCAATTTCATATGGTCCCAGCCACCATGTTTGTAATTTTCCCAGAAAATCGTGAAATCTGGAGTCATAGAGAAGCGCCCAATCACTCTTCTTGAATTATTTCTTCTTGATATGCTTGTCATGCCAGATTTCTCTCTGTTGCTGAATAATAGATGTGTACTCCACAGAAGATAGGGGTGCTTCATCCAATTCGTTGAGTTGCTGAAGGCACTATTTATGTGTCGTTGTTAGATCCAGTCCAATTTCCTAGGTCGTCCTTAGGGTCTTAATCTCAAACTAGATTGGGAAGATGGGTTCTTTACCATAGACTAGGTGATAAGGAGAGTAGCCAGTGGTGTTACTCCATGTTGTATGATAAGCCCATAAGGCATTTGGAAGCTCAGTAGCCCAATTCTGTTGGTTTGTTGAGACAGTCTTTGTCAGGATTGCCTCCAGGACCTTATTTGTGCTTTCTACTTGCCCGTTTTCCCGTGGGTGATATGGAGAAGTAACTC
Organism: Picea engelmannii; assembly: GCA_009831015.1. NCBI lineage: Eukaryota > Viridiplantae > Streptophyta > Pinopsida > Pinales > Pinaceae > Picea > Picea engelmannii. Next base: position 469,780 of record ML779536.1, read on the forward strand.
TGTGCTTAATATGATAATTTTCCAAGGTGGTGGTGATTCTATGAGCTGTAAATTGTGACCCCCCATCAGTGATTACTTCCCTGGGTAGTCCATAACATACAAATAATTTAAAAAGAAATTTGATGACTACCTCTTATGTTGCATTTGGTAGGGCTTCTGCCTCTACCCATTTAGTCATGTAGTCCGTAGCCACTAGAATATAGGCCTTCTGATTTGACTTTGGATTGAAGGGGCCAACGAAGTCTAGTGCCCATCTTTCAAATGGTTCTGCGACTATTTGTGTTTTCAAGGGCATTTCATCAGCCTGACTTGGTTTTCCCATCCGTTGACAGTTGTCACAGGTCTGGACGTATTTCTTCGCATCTCTGAATATTGAGGGCCAATAGTAACCCATCTATAAAATTTTGTGTCCAGTCCTGCGATCTACAAAATGCCCACCATAGGGTTTGTCATGTCCTACCTTTAGTATGTCATAGATTTCGTCATCTCATACGCATTTGCGGATCTGGAGATTAGCTCCTGTGTGGAAGAGATATATGTTGATCCAAGCGAATCGTGCGCTACATTGGGCGATCAATTTTCTTTCCCTTGATGACAGATGTGCTGGTAATCTTCCCGCTGCCAGATAATTTGCCACATCAACGTACCAAGGTGGCTTTGTGGTAACGACAAACAGATGCTCATCTGGAAATTGATCTTCAATTGTTAAGGAGTCATCTATTTTGGGTATGTGGGATAGGAAGTCTGTGACAAGATTTTCTCTCCTAGGTTGATCTTTGATGGTGATGTCAAATTCCTGCAAGAGTAATAACCACCGAGTGACCCGTCCATTATAATCGGTTTATTAGCTAGATATCTAATAACAGAATGATCAGTATACAGAATAACGGAATGGCCTGTTATATAATGATGAAATTTATTGATGGCGTGTATAACAACTAAAAATTATTTTTCTGTTACTATATAATTAAGTTCAACTAGAGTAAGATTTTTGCTAATGAAATAAATAGCGTAAGGTTTCTTGTCTTCTTCCTATCCAAGGACGACGCCTATGGCAATATCTGATGCATCGGTGGAGATGTGAAATGGTATTTTCCAATTTGGTCCCCTCAACACTGGTACTGTCGATATCAGCTTCTTGAGTCCTGCAAATGCCACATCACACTTGTCAGACCACTGAAACTCCACATTACCAATCAAAGCATGTAAAGGTGCAGCGGTTCTTGCAAAATTTTCCATAAATCTACGATAGTATCCATAAGCACCAAGGAAACTACGTACCTTTGTTTATGTGTGTGGTGTAGGTAGATTAAGAATTACCTCTATTTTTGCTGGATCTACTCTAATTACATTTGCAGAAATATAATGCCCTAGTACCACACCTTCTGTCATCATCATGTGACATTTTTCATGGCTTAAACATAACCTGGTAGCAATGCACCGTTCCAGTACCTTCTCCAGATTATTCAGTGCTTGGTCGAAGTCATCACCGGAAAGAGTGAAGTCATCCATGTAGACTTCAAGCCCTTCACTGATCAGGTCATTGAATATGCTTAGGATGGCCCTTTGGAATGTGGCTAGAGCGTTACATAGTCCAAAGGGAAATACTCTGTATGCAAAGGTACCCCAGGGGTAGGTGAATGTAGTTTTATATTGATCTTCTAGGGCGATCTGGATCTGATTGTAGCCACTAAAACCGTCTAGGAAAGAAAAAAAAATCTTTCCTGCCAGAGTATCCAGGACGTGATTGATGAAAGGTAAGGGGAAATGATCCTTTTGAGTGGCTTTGTTAAGTTCCCTGTAGTCAACACAGATTTGCCATTTCCCATTTTTCTTTGGGACGATCGCTAATGGGATGATCCAGATGGATATTGGTGGCCACCCACCTTTTCCAACTGGCTCAAAACAATTTTTTGACAATTTTGTCAATTTACTATTTTTGAGGGCCTAAATGAAGGTTTTTCGGAATCAAGCTCCTTAATGATAACTAAAGGCATGATTGATCCCCCAAAATTAATCTCCTTGAAGATACCTTTCCAACGGGATATCACATGCCTAAAACGGAGATCGTATGCAAAAGTTACAACCCCGAGAAGTTGATGTACTAACTTACCCAAAAGGGGCCCACATGACTTTGGCGCTTCATCTCCTAGGGTTAGGTTTTTGGATGTCTAGGGTTTTGGGCATTCTTTCTTATTGTAAAAAGGCCTTCAGAACCTCATTGTAACCTCTTCTTGTGAATGTGTGCTGCCGTCACATCTCTTCTCAGAGATAAGCTGCTACCATTCCAACAAGCTTGTTTCCGCTGCATTTTACAGTTTCAACTTATTTCGTTATTGAATAGAAAACCAGTTTTACTGTATCTCTGTTATTTTGTGTTAAGAACTTGTTAATAATTTGTATTCATTTCATTCTGCTCATAAAATTTGGATCAGTGGTATCAGAGCGGTCTTCTCCTTGTCGTCTTAATGCATGTCCCCAACGAGGTCGGAGTACAAAGAGTTGGGTCTCGAGCTTGTTTCTCTCGAGGACAGAAGATCTCGCATGCCCAAGCGGCCTCCCATGGAAAGAGAAAAGAAATATGATGGGACATGAGATCCTTTCAAACTGTTGATTGAGGAAGCCCTCACACAACAGAGGAGCGAGATGATGGATAGTTTCGTGCAAATCCTTCGGCGGATACCAACAGGCGACACATCTTCTTCGAATGGAGGCGTCGTCCCCTTCAAGGTACAAGTAAACTTCAATATTCCTATATTTGAAGGTCAGATAAACGCAGATGTTGTAGACAAGTGGTTTAATAAACTAGAAGGGTATTTTTTTGTCCATAACTTTTCAAATAGAGAAAATATTACTTTTGCACTCCTTAAAGTCCTTCCCCATGTCAAAGATTGGTGGGAAACTTTCTATGAGCAAAAGGAAACAGAGGAAACCTCATTATTTTCAGTCACGACCACCTGGGAATCCTTCAAGGATGCTATTAAGGAACAATACTACCTTGTCGAAAGTTATGATGACCTGTATACCAAATGGACCACACTGCAGCAAGAAAGAGACCAAGTAGTGCCAGATTTCACAAATGTCTTCCATACCTTGCGCACCAAGTTGGGTATCAAAGATTCGGAGCGACATCCGGTGCTCAAGTATCGCAGTGCTCTACATAGATACATCGAGACCAAAATGGAATTTATGGATATCTCATCCTTGGGCGTGGCCTACCGATATGTCGTCAAAATCGAGCAGAAGCTCAAACAAAAGACACGACAATTTGGGCCTGGGAACCCCTCACAACAAAAGCCAGGAAAGGGCGGCCCCAACCCATCGAACAAAGGACAAAGAAAAGATGGACAGTATCAGAACAACTAGTCCAAGCCGCAAGCAAATAAGGATACCGGAAAGACAAAGAAAGATACCGGGAAGTGGTGCGACTTCCATAAGAGTCCTTGGCATAACACTGCCGACTGCCACTCAAAGCATTCGTTGGTGGCCGAAGTGAAAGCCTCTGAATCAGATGCAGATTCCGACTCTGAGCCAAAATGAAAAAGGGGAAGACGGATCATTAACGCGGAACCCAGTGCCACCGTTGCTACCACCAAGCTCCAGATTGGTGAACCAGACAAGCCAGAAGAAGGAGAGCGCCTCTTCCATTCATAGATGTGCGTAAAAGGCACCCCACTGCACTTCATCATTGATAGCGGTAGCCAGAAGAGCCTCATCTTAGTAGAGGTTGTCGAGCGGCTGGTCCTGCCAACAATGCCGCACCGACAACCCTACACCATTGGATGGCTCTGCCAAGGAAGCGATATTCGTGTCAGCCAACAGTGCCGACTGTCATACGACATCAACCGCTTCAAAGACGAGGTATTGTGTGATATTGCTTTTCTCGAAGTTTGTGATGTTCTTTTGGGCCAACCTTATTTATGGAAACGTCATGTTGTATATGAGTCTAGGCCTCGTAGTGTTATTATTACTTTGAACAAGAAATTGTACAGGATACCCAAGGCAGTCCCACCTAGTGTTATTTCCTTGATCTCTGCTAAGCAATGCAGGAAGGTCATCTCTCGGATGGGGAAGTTTGTCTTCTTCATGATTCGCTCTCCGAATAAGTGAAAGATCACAGCCACATCCAGGGTATTTGCGGCTGATCTCTCCACACAATAGAAGCAAGTAGATAAGGTCATGGAAGAATACTCAAATATCTTCTCCTCACCTATAGGGGTACCTCTGGACAACCAGGTCAAGCACCCCATCGATCTGACCCCTGACGCACCGTTGACCAATGGGCCAGTCTATCGTCGCTCTTTGTTATAGAATGAGGATATCAAGCGACAGATCCAAGAACTGCTCCACAAGGGGCACATCCGCCCCAACTCATCACCTTGTGGGAGCCCAATCATGCTGGTATGGAAGAAAGATGGAACCTGGCAACTCTATATTGATTACTAGGCTCTGAATAAAATCACAATCAGAAACCAGTACCCGATTCCCCGAATCGATGACCTCCTTGATCAACTCACGGGGGCCAAATACTTCAGTAAGATTGATCTAAAGTTTGGCTACCACCAGGTCTCGATAGAACAGACATATGTATTGAAGATTGCCTTCAAGTCAAAGGAAGGCCTTTTTGAATGGTTGGTCATGCCCTTTGGTTTGACAAATGCTCCAACCACTTTCATGACGATGATGGATGATATCCTGCAACCATTCACCAATACTTTTGTAGTGGTGTATCTGAATGAGATTCTAATTTACAACAAGACTTGGGTCGAACACTTGTAGCATATTCAACAGGTTTTGCACACCCTGCGGCAGCACAAGCTATACGCCAACTTGGAAAAATTCTTCTTCGACATGGACAGGGTCCATTATCTGGGATACATCATTAATCAACATGGCATACATGTTGATCCAGCCAAGATCCAAGTCATCCGTGACTAGCCAGCCCCAACAACACTCATTGAGCTTTGGAGCTTCTTGGGCCTTGCTGATTTCTACCGTAGGTTCGTGTTGGGATTCTTCCATATTGCATGGGCCCTCATCCAAATAAACATGGGTGGTGGTAAGGCGAAATTTGCGTGGGTTCAGTCCCAACAACAAGTGTTCGATGATTTGAAGCAACGCTTGTGCTCAACCCTAGTACTTTCACTACCAGACCTACAACATCCCTTTGAGATCGAGACAGATGCTTCAGACTATGCTGTGGGCACCGTTCTCACTTAGCATGGCCACCCCATGGCCTATCATAGTGAGACATTGCCAGATACTGTCTGTAAGTACCCTACTTACGAGAAAGAAATGTACTCTATTATGCAAGCATGCCGCCAGTGGAGACATTACATTCTTGGAAAGGAGATAGTCATCCACACTGATCATAAGCCACTGTAGTTCATGCAGACACGGGGAAAATTGTAGAATGACCGCCATCAAAAGTGGTCCACATACTTGCAATTCCACCTCAACATCAAGTATAAAACATGAAGCACCAATCACGTCACTGATTGCCTCAGCAAACCGCCAGTCGCGACACTCACCACGGTGCTAGACTCTTTCAACCATGAGACATTTGGATGGCCCCAACTCTATGAGACAGACCCTGACATCGCCACCACCTACCAAATGTTAGGTGCAAACGCAATTGTCGATAATTTCCATCTTCAGGATGGGTTTCTTTGTCATCTGGGCCATATTTGTGTTCCATCAAGTGAGCGAGCGAAGCAGATCTGGGAAGCCCACTACAGTCGGGTGGCAGGACACTTCGGCGTCGAAAAGTCAGTGTCGATGCTATAGAAACATTTCTACTGGCCGAAACTTTGACAGGAGGTCGACAAGTATATCAGGTCCTGCATTGCCTGCGTTATTGCCAAACTGACCACTAAGAAACATGGCATGTACACCCCTCTTCCTACTCTTGACAGGTCATGGGAATCCATCTCAATGGACTACATGTTGGGCCTTCCATCCACCAAGCAGGGAAATGACTGTGTTTTTGTGGTTGTTGATCGCTTTTCTAAGATGGCGATTCTGGTTGCTTGCAAGAAGAGCATCACAGCAAAGGCCACTGCCAAGCTCTTCTTTGAACAAGTTTGGGTACATTTTGGAATCCCACAAACCATTGTCTCAGATCAGGATAGTCGATTTCTCAACACATTTTGGTCGAGCCTCTGGTCATTGCTGGACACCAAGCTCACCAAATTCACAGCCTTCCACCCCCAGACAGATGGCCAAACCGAGGTTATAAATCGAACGATTGTGCATATCCTTCACATGTATAATTCAAAGCACCCTCGCACATGGGATGAGAGCCTTCCCTATGTACAACATAACTACAATCGAGCCCGACATAGCTCAACCGACCACAACCCCTTTCAAGTGGGGTTGGGATTCCAACCATTGGGTCCCATAGATGTTGCACTTCCCCTTGCAGTCACCTCGATTGACTCATCTCCTGATCCAACTGAAGATGGAAAAGCCACCCAGTTGATTGAGCGGATCCAACGCATCTGCCAACAGGTTCAAGATATCCTACAGAAGTCCAATGACAAGTACAAACAACGCCATGATCAACCTCGGGTGCCACATAAGTTTCAGGTGGGCGACAAAGTTTGATTGCACTTGCAGAAAGAATGCCTTACAGGACCCCATCGGAAGCTTCGCCCACTCCATTATGGGCCGTACATTATCACCAAGGCTGTGGGGGATAATTCTTTTGATCTCAACATTCCTCCTTTCCTTGGTTTGCACCCAGTGTTCAACGTGGATCTCCTTTGCCCTTATTTCCCACCATTATTGGACACCTCAGAAGTAATAGAACAACTGACACCAACAGAGCTCAAATTCGAATGCATACAATAGGCATCAAATGATCAGATTGTGGACAGACAGATCAAGATCACTTGACAACAAAGGATCCATCTTTATCGAGTCGTCAAACCAGGGCAACTCCTACACCAAAGCAAGTGGCTCACCCGGGGCCAAATTCAGCAGAAATTTCCTCATCTGATGGGGGACCTCAACGCAATGGAGACCATTTCTTCCTAAGGAGGGAAGATTGATCTAGATGGATATCGGTGGCCACCCACCTTTTTCAACTGGCTCAAAATAGTTTTCTGACATTTTTGACAATTTACTATTTTTAGCAGTTTTAACTTCCGGGGCCATTTTGAGGGCCTAAATGAAGGTTTTTTAGGATCGAGCTCCTCAATGATGAACAAAGGCATTATTGAGCCCCAAAATGAATATCCTCGACGATACCTTTCCAACGGGCTATCACACGCCTAAAACGGAGATCGTATGCAAAAGTTACGACCCCGGGAAGTTGATCTACTAACTTACCCAAACGGGGCCCACATGAATTTTGGCGCTTCATCTCCTAGGGTTAGGTTTTTGGATGTCTAGGGTTTTTGGCATTCTTTCTTATTGTAAAAAGGCCTTTAAAGCCTCATTGTAACCTCTTCTTGTGAATGCGCGCTGTCGTCACATCTCTTCTCAGAGATAAGCCGCCACCATTCCAGCAAGTTTGTTTTTGCTGGATTTTACAGTTTCAACTTATTTCGTTATTGAATAGAAAACCAGTTTTACTGTATCTCTGTTATTTTGTCTTAAGCACCTGTTAATAATATGTATTCATTTCGTTCTTCTCATAAAATCTGGATCAGTGGTATCAGAGCGGTATGCTCCTTGTGGTCTTAATGCATGTCCCCAACGAGGTCAGAGTACAAAGAGTTGGGTCTCGAGCTTGTTTCTCTTAAGGACAAAAGCTCTCACACGCCCAAGTGACCTCCCATGGCAGGAGAAAAGAAAGATGACGGGACAGGAGATCCTTTCAAACTATTGATTGAGGAAGCCCTCACGCAACAGAGGAACGAGATGATGGATAGTTTCGCGCAAATCCTTCAGCAGCTACCAATAGGCGATGCATCTTCTTCGAATGTAGGCACTACCCCCTTCAAGGTACAAGTAAATTTTGATATTCTTATATTTGAAGGTCAGAAAGACGCAGATGCTTTAGAAAAATGGTTGAATCTACTAGAAGGGTATTTTTTCTGTCCATAACTTTTCGAATAAAGAAAATATTACTTTTGCGCTCCTCAAAGTTGTTCCCCATGTCAAAGATTGGTGGGAAACTTTCTGTGAGCAAAAGGAAACAAAGGAAACCTCATTATTTTCAGTCATAGCCACCTGGGAATCCTTCAGGGATGCTATTAAGGAACAATACTACCCTGTCGGAAGTTATGACGACCTGTATACCAAATGGACCACACTGCGACAAGAAAGAGACCAAGCAGTGCCAAATTTCACAAATATCTTCCATACCTTGCGCACCAAGTCGGGTATCAAAGATTCAGAGTGACATCTGGGGCTCAAGTATCGCGGTGCTCTGCATAGATACATCCATACAGAAATGGAATTTCTGGACATCTCATCCTTGGGTGCGGCCTACCGATATGCCGTCAAAATCGAGCAGAAGCTCAAACAAAAGACACGACAATTTGGGCCTGGGAACCCCTCACAACAAAAGTCAGGAAAGGGCAGCCCCAACCCACCGAACAAAGGACAGAGCAAAGATGGACAGTATCAGGACAACCAGTCCAAGCCGCAAGCAAAGAAGGACACCATAAAGACAAAGAAACATACTGGGAAGTGGTGCGACTTCCATAAGAGCCCTTAGCATAACACTATTGACTGTTGCTCAAAGCAATCGTTGGTGGTCGAAGTGAAAGCCTCTGAATCAGATGTGGATTCTGACTATGAGATAGAACTAGAAAGGGGAAGATGGATCATTGACATGGAACCTAGTGCCACCATTGCTACCACCAAGCTCCAACCTGGTGAACCAGACGAACCAGAAGAAAGAGAGCACCTCTTCCATTCACATATGTGGGTAAAAGGCACCCCACTGCACTTCATCGTTGATAGCGGTAGCCAAGAGAACCTCATCTCAGTAGAGGTCGTCAAGCGGCTGGCCCTGCCAAAAACGTCGCACCCACAATCCTACACCATTGGATGGCTCCGCCAAGGAAGCGATCTCGTACGACATCAAGCCCTTCAAAGACGAGGTATTGTGTGATGTTGCTCCTCTCGAAGTTTGTGAAGTTACTTTGGGACAACCTTATTTATGGAAACGTCATGATGTATATGAGTCTAGGCCTCATAGTGTTATTATTACTTTGAACAGGAAATTGTACAGGATACCCGAGGCAGTCCCACCTAGTGTTATTTCCTTGATCTCTGCTAAGCAATGCAGGAAGGTCATCTCTTAGACGGGGAAGTTTGTCTTCTTCGTGATTCACTCTCAGAATAAGCGAAAGATCACAACATAAGCAAGTAGATAAGGTCGTGGAAGAATACTCATATATCTTCTCCTCACCTAGAAGGGTAGCTCTGCACTGCTAGGTCAAGCACCCCATCGATCTGACCCCCAACACACCGCTGCCTAAAGGGCCAGTCTATTGTCTCTCTTTGTTAGAGAATGAGGATATCAAGTGACAGATCCAAGAACTTCTCCACAAGGGGCACATCCGCCCTAGCTCATCACCTTGTGGAAGCCCAATCGTGTTGTTACAGAAGAAAGATGGAACATGACGACTCTGTATTGATTATCGAGCTCTGAATAAAATCACAGTCAGAAACTGGTACTCGATTCCACGAATCGATGACCTCCTTGATCAACTCACGGGGGCCAAATACTTCAGTAAGATCGATCTGAAGTCTGGCTACTACGAGGTCCCGATAGAACATACAGATGTATGGAATACCGACTTCAAGTCAAAGGAAGGCCTTTTTGAATGGTTGGTCATGCCCTTTGGTTTGACAAATGCTCCAACCACTTTCATGAGGATGATGGACGATATCCTGCGATAATTCACCAATACTTTTGTAGTGGTGTATCTGGATGACATTCTAATTTACAGCAAGACTTGGGCCTAACACTTGCAGCATATTCAACAGGTTCTGCACACCCTGCGGCAACACAAGCTATACGCCAACTTGGAAAAATGCTCCTTCGGCATGGACAGGGTCCATTACCTAGGCTACATCATTGATCAACAAGGTGTACATGTTGATCCAGCCAAGATCCAAGTCATCCGTGATTGGCCATCCCCAACAACACTCACTGAGCTTGGAGCTTCTTGGGCCTTGCCAATTTCTACCGCAGGTTCATGTTGGAATTCTCCCATATTGCATGGGCCCTCAGCCAAATAAACAAGGGTGGTGGTAAGGAGAAATTTGTGTGGGGCTGGTCCCAACAACAAGCATTCGATGATTTGAAGCAGCGCTTGTGCTCAGCCCCAATACTTTCACTACCAGATCTGCAACATCCCTTTGAGATCGAGACAGATGCTTCAGACTATGTTGTGGGCGCCGTTCTCACTTAGCACGGCCACCCCATGGCCTATCATAGTGAGACACTGTCAGATACTGTTCGTAAGTACCCTACTTACGACAAATAAATGTACTCCATTGTGAAATCATGCCGCCAGTGGAGACATTACATTCTTGGGAAGGAGACAATCATCCACACTGATCATAAGCCACTGCAGTTCATGCAGACACAGGCAAAATTGCAGAATGACCACCATCAAAAGTGATCCACATATTTGCAACAATTCCACCTCAACATCAAGTATAAAACAGGAAGCACCAATTGTGTCGTTGATTGCCTCAGCAGACCGCCAGTCGCGACACTCACCATGGTGCTAGACTCTTGCGGCCATGAGAGATCTGGATGGCCCCAACTCTATGAGACAGACCCTGACTTCACCACCGCCTACCAAATTTTGGGTGCCAATGCGGTTGTCGATATATTCCATCTTCAAGATGGGTTGTTGTGTTGTCTGGGAAATATCTGTGTTCCATCAAGTGAACGAGCGAAGTTGATCTGGAAAGCCCACTATAGTCGGGTGGTAGGACACTTCGACGTCGAAAAGACAATGGCGATGCTACATAAACATTTCTACTGGCCGAAACTTCGACAGGAGGTCAACAAGAATATCAGGTCCTGCACTACCTGCACTATTGCCAAACCGACCACTAAGAAATAGGGCATGTACACCCCTCTTCCTACTCCTGACAGGCCATGGGAATCCATCTCAATGGACTACATGTTGGGCCTCCCATCCACCAAGCAGGGAAATGACTGTGTTTTTGTGGTTTTTGATCACTTTTCTAAGATGGCGATTCTAGTTGCCTGCAAGAAGAGCATCACAACAGAGGCCACTACCAAGCTCTTCTTTGAACGAGTCTCGGTACATTTTGGAATCCCACAAACCATTGTCTTAGATCGGGATAGTCAATTTCTCAACACATTCTGGTCGAGCCTCTAGTCACTGTTGGACACCAAGGTCACCAAATCCACGGTCTTCCACCCCCAAATAGATGGCCAAACCGAGTTTGTAAATCAAATGATTGTGCATATCTTTCGCATGTATAATTCAAAGCACCCTCACACATGGGATGAGAGCCTTCCCTATGTCCAACATAGCTACAATCGAGCCCTGCATAGCTTAATCGACCACAACCCCTTTCAAGTGGGGTTGGGATTCCAACCATTGGGTCCCATATATGTTGCACTTCCCCTTGCGGTCACCTCGATCGACTCATCTCCTGCTCCAACTGAAGCTGACAAAGCCACTCGGTTCATTGAGCAGATCCAACACATCCACCAACAGGTTCAGGATATCCTATAGAAGTCCAATGACAAGTACAAACAATGCCATGATCAACATCGGGTGCCACATAAGTTTCAGGTGGGCGACAAAGACTGGTTGCACTTGCAGAAAGAACACCTTACAGGACCCCATCAAAAGCTTTGCCCACTTCGTTATGGGTCGTACACTATCACCAAGGCCATGGGGGACAATGCTTTTGATCTTAACATTCCTCCTTTCCTTGGCCTGCACCCAGTGTTCAACGTGGATCTCCTTCGCCCTTATTTCCCTCCATTATTGGACACCTCAGAAGTAACAAAACAACTGACACCAACAGAGCTCAACCCCAAATGCATACAATAGGCATAAAATGATCATATAGTGGACAGACAGATCAAGGGCACTTGACAACAAAGGATCCAGCTTTATAGAGTCGTCAAAGCAGGGCAGCTCCTACACCAAGGCAAGTGGCTCACCCAGGGCCAAATTCAACAAACAATTCCTCATCGGATGGGGGACCTCAATGCAATGGAGACCATTGCTTCCTAAGTTGGGAGGATTGATCCAAATGAATATCGGTGGCCACCCACCTTTTCCAACTAGCTCAAAACAATTTTCTGACAATTTTGGCAATTTACTATTTTTAGCAGTTTTAACTTCCGGGGCCATTTTGAGGGCCTAAACGAAGGTTTTCTAGGATCGAGCTCCTCATTAATAACTAAAGGAATTATTGATCCCCTAAAATGAATCTCCTCAACAATACCTTTCCAACGGGCTATCACACGCCTAAAACGAAGATCGTATGCAAAAGTTACGACACCGGGAATTTGACGTACTAACTTACCCAAACGGGGCCCACATGACTTTTGGCGCTTCATCTCCCGGGGTTAGGTTTTTGGATGTCTAGGGTTTTGGGCATTCTTGCCTATTGTAAAAAGGCCTTCAGAGCCTCATTGTAACCTCTTCTTGCGAATGCGCGCTGCCGTCACATCTCTTCTCAGAGATAAGCCGCCACCATTCCAGCAAGCTTGTTTCTGCTACATTTTACAGTTTCAGCTTATTTCGTTATTGAATAGAAAACCAATTTGACTGTATCTTTGTTATTTTTTGTTAAGCACCTGCTAATAATCTGTATTCATTTCGTTCTACTCATAAAATCCAGATCAGTGGTATCATAGCAGTCTGCTCCTTGTCGTCTTAATGCATGTCCCCAACGAGGTCAAAGTACAAAGAGTTGGGTCTCGAGCTTGTTTCTCTTGAGGACAGAAGCTCTCGCACGCCCAAGCGACCTCCCATGGCAGGAGAAAATAAATATGATGAGATAGGAGATCCTTTCAAATTGTTGATTGAGGAAGCCCTCATGCAACAGAGGAACGAGATGATGGATAGTTTCGCGCAAATCCTTTGGCGGCTACCAATAAGCGACGCATCTTCTTCGAATGGATGCGCCGCCCCCTTCAAGGTACAAGTAAACTTTGATATTCATATATTTGATGGTCAGATAGACACAGATGTTGTAGACAAGTGGTTGAATCTACTAGAAGGGTATTTTTCTGTCCATAACTTTTCGAATAGAGAAAAGATTACTTTTGCGCTCCTCAAAGCCGTTCCCCATGTCAAAGATTGGTGAGAAACTTTCTATGAGCAAAAGGAAACAAAGGAAACCTCATTATTTTCAGTGACGACCACCTGGGAATCCTTCAGGGATGTTGTTAAGGAAAAATACTATTGTGTCGAAAGATATGACGACCTATATACCAAATGGACCACACTGCGGCAAGAAAGAGACCAAGTAGTGCCAGATTTCACAAATATCTTCCATACCTTGCGCACCAAGTTGGGTATCAAAGATTTGGAGCGACATCTAGTGCTCAAGTATCAAAGTTCTCTTCATAGATACATCCTGACCGGAATGGAATTTCTGGACATCTCATCCTTGGGCGTGGCCTACCGATATGCAGTCAAAATCGAGCAGTAGCTCAAACAAAAGACGCGGTAATTTGGGCCTGGGAACCCCTCACAACAAAAGCCAGGAAAGGGCGGCCCCAAACCACCGAACAAAGGACACAACAAAGATGGACAATATCAGGACAACCAGTCCAAGCCGCAAGCAAAGAAAGACACCAAAAAGACAAAGAAAGATACCGGGAAGTGGTGCGACTTCCATAAGAGTCCTTGGCATAACACTGCTGATTGTCGCTCAAAGCAGTCGTTGGTGGTTGAAGTGAAAGCCTCTGAAGTAGATGTGGATTCTGACTTTGAGCCAGAACCAGAAAGGGGAAGACAGATCATTGATGCAGAACGCAGTGCCACCGTTGCTACCACCAAGCTCCAACCTGGTGAACCAGACGAGCCAGAAGAAGTAGAGCACCTCTTACATTCACAGATGTGGGTAAAAGGCACCCCACTGCACTTCATCGTTGATAGCGATAGCCAGAAGAATCTCATCTCAGCAGAGGGCATTAAGCGGCTGGCCCTGCCAACAACACCACACCCACAACCCTACACCATTGGATGGCTACGCCAAGGAAGCGATCTCCGCATCAGCCAACAGTGTCGACTGTCGTATGACATCACACCCTTCAAAGACGAGGTATTGTGTGATGTTGCTCCTTTCGAAGTTTGTGATGTTATTTTGGGCCAACCTTATTTATGGAAACGTCATGTTGTATATGAGTCTAGGCCTCGTAGTGTTATTATTACTTTGAACAGGAAATTGTACATGATACCCGAGCCAGTCCCACCTAGTGTTATTTCCTTGATCTCTGCTAAGCAATGCACGAAAGTCATCTCTCAGACGGGGAAGTTTTTCTTATTCGTGATTCGCTCTCAGAATAAGCGAAAAATCACAACCACATCCAGGGTCTCTGCGACCAACCTCTCCACACAGAATAAACAAGTAGATAAGGTCATGGAAGAATACTTAGATATCTTATCCTCACCTACAGGGGTACCTCTGCATTGCCAGGTCAAGCACCCCATCGATTTGACCCCCGACGCACCTCTACCCAATGGGCCAGTCTATCATCACTCTTTGTTAGAGAATGAGGAGATCAAGCGACATATCCAGGAACTACTCCACAAGGAGAACATCCGCCCCAACTCATCACCTTGTGGGAGCCCAATCGTGCTGGTACAGAAGAAAGATGGAACCTAGTGATTCTGTATTGATTACCGGGCTCTGAATAAAATCACAGTCAGAAACTGGTACCCGATTCGCCGAATCGATGACCTCATTGATAAACTCACGGGGGACAAATACTTTAGTAAGACTGATCTTATGTCTGGCTACCACGAGGTCCCAATAGAACAGATAGATGTATGGAAGACCACCTTCAAGTCAAAGGAAGGCCTTTTTGAATGGTTGGTCATGCCCTTTGGTTTGACAAATGCTCCAGCCACTTTCATGAGGATGATGGACGATATCCTATGACCATTCACCAATAATTTTGTAGTGGTGTATCTGGATGACATTCTAGTTTACAACAAGACTTATTCAATAGGTTCTACACACCCTGCGGCAACACAAGCTATACACCAACTTGGAAAAATGGTCCTTCAGCATGGACAGGGTCCATTACCTGGGTACATCATTGATTAGCATGGCGTACATGTTGATCCAACCAAGATCCAAGTCATCCGTGATTGGCCAGCCCCAACAACACTCACCGAGCTTTGGAGCTTCTTGGGCCTTGCCAATTTCTACCGCAAGTTCGTGTTGGGATTCTCCCATATTGCATGGGCCCTCAGCCAAATAAACATGGGTGGTGGTAAGGTGAAATTTGCGTGGGGCCGGTCCAAACAACAAGCGTTTGATGATTTGAAGCAACGCTTGTGCTCAACCCTAGTACTTTCACTACCAGACCTGCAACATCCCTTTGAGATCAAGACAGATGCTTCAGGCTATGTTGTGGGCACCGTTCTCAATTAGCACGACCACCCCGTGGCCTATCATAGTGAGACACATTCAGATATTGTCCATAAGTACCCTACTTACGACAAAGAAATGTACTCCATCGTGAAAGCATGCCGCCAGTGGAGACATTACATTCTTGGGAAGGAGACAGTCTTCCACACTGATCATAAGCCACTGTAGTTGATGCAGACATAGGGAAAATTGCAGTATGACCGCCATCAAAAGTGGTCCACATACTTGTAGCAATTCCACCTCAACATCAAGTATAAAACAAGAAGCACCAATCGCGTTGATGATTGCTTCAGAAGACCGCCAGTCGCGACACTCACCACGGTGCTAGACTCTTGCAGCCTTGAGACATCTAGATGGCCCCAACTCTATGAGACAGACCCTAAATTCACCACCACTTACCGAATGTTGGGTGCAAACGCAGTTGTCGATAATTTCCATCTTCTGGATGGGTTGTTGTGTCATCTCGGCCATATCTGTGTTCCATCAAGTGAGTGAGTGAAGCTGATCTAGGAAGCCCAATACAGTCGGGTGGCAGGACACTTCAGCTTCGAAAAGACAGTGGTGATGCTACAGAAACATTTCTACTAGCCAAAACTTCGACATGAGGTTAGCAAGTATATCAGGTCCTACACTGCCTACGCTATTTCCAAACTGACCACTAAGAAACAGGTCCTGTACACCCCTCTTCCTACTCCTGACAAGCCATGGGAATCCATCTCAGTGGACTACATGTCGGGCCTCCCATCCACCAAGTGGGGAAATGACTGTGTTTTTGTGGTTGTTGATCGCTTTTCTAAGATGGTGATTCAGAACAGAGGCCACTGCCAAGCTCTTCTTTGAATGAGTCTGGGTACATTTTGGAATGCCACAAACCATTGTCTCAGATTGGGATAGTCGATTTCTCAACACATTTTGGTCGAGCCTCTGGTCACTACTGGACACCAAGCTCACCAAATCCATGGCCTTCCACCCCCAGATAGATGGCCAAACCGAGGTTGTAAATCGAATGATTGTGCATATCCATCGCATGTATAATTCAAAGCACCCTCGCACATGGGATGAGAGCCTTCCCTATGTCCAACATAGCCACAACCGAGCCCTGCATAGCTCAATCAACCACAACCCCTTTCAAGTGGGGTTGGGATTCCAACCATTGGGTCCCATAGATGTTGCACTTCCCCTTGCAGTCACCTCGACCGACTCATCTCCTACTCCAATTGAAGCTAAAAAATCCACCTGGTTCATTGAGCGGATCCAACACATCTGCCAATAGGTTCAGGATATCCTACAGAAGTCCAATGACAAGTACAAACAATGCCATGATCAACATCGGGTGCCACATAAGTTTCAGGTGGGCGACGAAGTTTGGTTGCACTTGCAGAAAGAACGCCTTACAGGACCCTATCGTAAGCTTCACCCACTCCGTTATGGGTCATACACTATCACCAAGGCCATGGGGGATAATTCTTTTGAGCTCAACATTCCTCCTTTCCTTGGCCTGCACCCAGTGTTCAACGTGGATCTCCTTCGCCCTTATTTCCCACCATTATTGGACACCTAAGAAGTAGCAGAACAACTGACATGAACATAGCTCAACCCCAAATGCATACAACAGGCATCCATTGATCAGATTGTGGACAGACAAATCAAGAGCACTCGACAACAAAGGATTCAACTTTATCGAGTCGTCAAAGCAGGGCAATTCCTGCACTAAGGCAAGTGGCTCACCCGAGGCCAAATTCAACAGAAATTTCCTCATCTGATGAGGGACCTCAACGCAATGGAGACCATTGCTTCCTAGGGAGGGGGAATTGATCTAAATGTATATCGATGGCCACCCACCTTTTCCAACTGGCTGAAAACAATTTTCTGACAATTTTGGCAATTTACTATTTTTAGTAGTTTTAGCTTCTAGGGCCATTTTGAGGGCCTAAATGAAGGTTTTTCAGGATCGAGCTCCTCAATAAAATTGAAAGGGATGATTGAGCCCCCAAAATGAATCTCCTTGACGATACCTTTCCACCGAGCTATCACATGCCTAAAATAGAGATTGTATGCAAAAGTTACGACCCCGGGAAGTTAATATACTAACTTACCCAAACGGGGCCCACATGACTTTTGGCGCTTCATCTCCTAGGGTTAGGTTTTTGGATGTCTAGGGTTTTTAGAATTCTTTCTTATTGTAAAAAGGCCTTCAGAGCCTCTTTGTAACCTCTTCTTGTGAATTCGTCGCCGTCACATCTCTTCTCAGAGATAAGCTGCCACCATTCCAGCAAGCTTGTTTCCGCTACATTTTACAGTTTCAACTTATTTCGTTATTGAATAGAAAACCAGTTTTATTGTATCTCTGTTATTTTGTGTTAAGCACCTGTTAATAATCTGTATTCATTTCATTCTACTCATAAAATCCGGATCATTGGTATAAGAGCGGTCTTCTCCTTGTCGTCTTAATGCATGTCCCCAACGAGGTCGGAGTACAAAGAGTTGGGTCTCGAGCTTGTTTCTCTTAAGGACAGAAGCTCTCGCACGCCCAAGCGACCTCCCATGGTAGGAGAAAAGAAAGATTATGGGACATGAGATCCTTTCAAATTGTTGATTGAGGAAGCCCTCATGCAACAGAGGAACGAGATGATGGATAGTTTCGCACAAATCCTTTGGCGGCTACCAACAAGCGACACATCTTCTTCGAATGGAAGCGTCGCCCCCTTCAACGTACAAGTAAACTTCGATATTCCTATATTTGAAGGTCAGATAGACACAGATGCTGTAGACAAGTGGTTGAATCTACTAGAAGGGTATTTTTCTGTCCATAACTTTTTGAATAGAGAAAATATTACTTTTCGCTCCTTAAAGTTGTTCCCCATGTCAAAGATTGGTGTGAAACTTTCTATGAGCAAAAGGAAATAGAGGAAACCTCATTATTTTCAGTCACGACCACCTAGGAATCCTTCAGGGATGCTGTTAAGGAACAATACTACCTTGTCGAAAGTTGTGACGACATGTATACCAAATGGACCACACTGCAGCAAGAAAGAGACC
This sequence comes from Picea engelmannii, assembly GCA_009831015.1. NCBI lineage: Eukaryota > Viridiplantae > Streptophyta > Pinopsida > Pinales > Pinaceae > Picea > Picea engelmannii. The sequence continues at coordinate 488,395 of ML779536.1, forward strand.
AAGCAGTGCCAGATTTCACAAATATCTTCCATACCTTGCGCACCAAGTTGGGTATCAAAGATTTGGAGCGACATCTGGTGCTCAAGTATCAAAGTGCTTTGCGTAGATACATCCTGACCAAAATGGAATTTATGGACATCTCATCCTTTGGCACGGCCTACCGATATGCTGTCAAAATCGAGCAGAAGCTCAAACAAAAGACGCGGCAATTTGGGCCTGGGAACCCCTCACAACAAAATCCAGTAAAGGGCGACCCCAACCCACCGAACAAAGGACAAAGAAAATATGGACAGTATCGGGACAACCAGTCCAAGCCGCAAGCAAAGAAGGACACCAAAAAGACAAAGAAAGATACCGAGAAGTGGTGCGACTTCCATAAGAGTCCTTGGCATAACATTGCTGACTACCGCTCAAAGCAGTCATTGGTGGATGAAGTGAAAGCCTCTGAATCAAATGCAGATTCTGACTTTGAGCTAGAATGAGAAAGGGGAAGATGGATCATTGATGCGGAACCCAGTGCCACCGTTGCTACCACCAAGCTCCAGCCTGGTGAACCAGGCGAGCCATAAGAAGGAGAGCGCCTCTTCCATTCACAGATGTGGGTAAAAGGACCCCACTACACTTCATCGTTGATACTGATAGCCAGAAGAATCTCATCTTAGCAGAGGGCGTCAAGTGGCTGGCCCTGCCAACAACACCGCAACCACAACCCTACACCATTGGATGGCGACACCAAGGAAGCAATTTTCGCGTCAGCCAACAGTGTCGGTTGTCGTACGACATCACGCCCTTCAAAGACGAGGTATTGTGTGATGTTGCTCCTTTCGAAGTTTGTGATGTTCTTTTGGGCCAACCTTATTTATGGAAACGTCATGATGTATATGATTCTAGGCCTCATAGTGTTATTATTACTTTGAATAGGAAATTGTACAGGATACTCGAGGCAGTCCCACCTAGTGTTATTTCCTTGATCTCTGCTAAGCAATGCAGGAAAGTCATCTCTCAGAAGGGGAAGTTTGTCTTCTTCGTGATTCGCTATCAGAATAAGCGAAAGATCACAACCACATCCAGGGTCTCTGGGACCAACCTCTCCACACAGCAGAAACAAGTAGATAAGGTCGTGGAAGAATACTCAGATATCTTCTCCTCACCTACAGGGGTACCTCTGCACTGCCAGGTCAAGCAACCCATCGATATGATCCCCGACGCACCTCTTCCCAATGGCTAGTCTATCATCGCTCTTTGTTAGAGAATGAGGAGATCAAGCAATAGATCCAAGAACTGCTCCACAATGGACACATTTTCCCCAGCTCATCACCTTGTGGGAGCCCAATCGTGCTGGTACAGAAGAAAGATGGAACCTGGTGACTCTGTATTTATTACCGGGCTCTGAATAAAATCACAGTCAGAAACTAGTACCAGATTCCTCGAATCGATGACCTCCTTGATCAAATCACGGGGGACAAATAATTCAGTAAGATTGATCTGAAGTTTGGCTACCACGAGGTCCTGATAGAACAAACAAATGTATGGAAGACCACCTTCAAGTCAAAGGAAGGCCTTTTTGAATGGTTGGTCATGCCCTTTGGTTTGACAAATGCTCCAGCCACTTTCATGAGGATGATGGATTATATCCTGCGACCATTCACCAATAATTTTGTAGTGGTGTATCTGGATGACATTGTAATTTACAACAAGACTTGGGTCGAACACTTGCAGCATATTCAGCAGGTTCTGCACACGTTGTGGCAGCTCAAGCTATATGCCAACTTGGAAAAATGCTCCTTTGGCATGGACAGGGTCCATTACCTGGGCTACATCATTGATTAGCATGGCATACATGTTGATCCAGCCAAAATCTAAGTCATCCGTGACTGGCCAGTCCCGACAACACTCACCGAGATTTGGATCTTCTTGGGCCTTGCCAATTTCTACTGCAGGTTCATGTTGGGATTCTCCCATATTGCATGGGCCTTCAGCCAAATAAACATGGGTGGTGGTAAGGCAAAATTTGCGTGGGGATGGTCCAAACAACAAGATTTCGATGATTTGAAGCAACGCTTGTGCTCAGCCCCAGTGCTTTCACTACCAGACCTACAACATCCCTTTGAGATCGAGACATATGCTTCAGACTATGCTGTGGGTGCCATTCTCACTCAACACGACCACCCCGTGGCCTATCATAGTGAGACACTGTCAGATATTGTCCGTAAGTACCCTACTTATGACAAAGAAATGTACTCCCTTGTGCAAGCATGCTGCCAGTGGAGACATTACATTCTTGGGAAGGAGATAGTCATCCAAATTGATCATAAGCCACTATAGTTCATGCAGACACAGGGAAAATTGCAGAATGACTGCCATCAAAAGTGGTCCACATACTTGCAACAATTCCACCTCAACATCAAGTATAAAACAAGAAGCACCGATCGCGTCGCTGATTGCCTCAACAGAATGCCAGTCGCGACACTCACCATGGTGCTAGACTCTTGCGGCCTTGAGACATCTGGATGGCCCCAACTCTATGAGACAGACCCTAAATTCGCCACCACTTACCAAATGTTGGGTGCAAATGCAGTTGTCTATAATTTTGATCTTCTGGATCGGTTGTTGTGTTGTTTGGGCCATATATGTGTTCCATCAAGTGAGCGAGCAAAGCTGATCTGGGAAGCCCAGTACAGTTGGGTGGCAGGACACTTCGGCTTCGAATAGACAGTGGCGATGCTACAGAAACATTTCTACTGGCCGAAACTTTGACAGGAGGTCATCAAGTATATCAGGTCCTGCACTGCTTGTGCTATTTCCAAACTGACCACTAAGAAATAGGGCTTGTACACCCCTCTTCCTACTCCTAACAAGCCATGGGAATCCATCTCGATGGACTACATGTCGGGCCTCCCATCCACCAAGTGGGGAAATGACTGTGTTTTGTGGTGTTTGATCGCTTTTCTAAGATGGCTATTCTGGTTGCCTGCAAGAAGAGCATCACAATAGAGGCCACTGCCAAGCTCTTCTTTGAACGAGTCTGAGTACATTTTGGAATCCCACAAACCACTGTCTCAGATCGGGATAGTTGATTTCTCAACACATTCTGGTTGAGCCTCTAGTCACTGCTGGACACCAAGCTCACCAAATCCACGACCTTCCACCCCCAGATAGATGGCCAAATCAAGTTGTAAATCAAATGATTGTGCATATCCTTCACATGTATAATTCAAAGCACCCTCACACATGGGATGCGAGCCTTTCCTATGTCCAACATAGCTACAACCGAGCCCTGCATAGCTCAACCGTCCACAACCCCTTTCAAGTGGGGTTGGGATTCCAACCATTGGGTCCCATAGATGTTGCACTTCCCCTTGCGGTCACCTTGACCGACTCATTTCCTACTTCAACTGAAGCTAACAAAGCCACCCGGTTCATTGAGTGGATCCAACACATCCACCAACAGGTTCAAGATATCCTACAGAAGTCCAATGACAAGTACAAACAACACCATGATCAACATCGTGTGCCACATAAGTTTCAGGTGGGCGACAAAATTTGGTTGCACTTGCAGAAAGAACGCCTTATAGGACCCCATCGGAAGCTTTTCCCACTCCGTTATGGGTCGTACACTATCACCAAGGCCATGGGGGATAATGCTTTTGAGCTCAACATTCCTCCTTTCCTTGGCCTGCACTCAGTGTTCAACGTGGATCTCCTTCGCCCTTATTTCCCACCATTATTGGACACCTCAGAAGTAGCAGAACAACTGACACAAACAGAGCTCAACCCTAAATGCATACAATAGGCATCCAATGATCAGATCATGGACAGGTAGATCAAGGGCACTCGACAACAAAGGATCCAGTTTTATCGAGTCGTCAAAGCAGGGCAACTTCTGCACCAAGGCAAGTGGCTCACCCAGGGCCAAATTCAACAGAAATTTCCTCATCTGATGGGGGACCTTAACGCAATGGAGACCATTGCTTCCTAAGGAGGGAGGATTGATCCAAATGGATATCGATGGCCACCCACCTTTTCCAACTGGCTGAAAACAGTTTTCTGACAATTTTGGCAATTTACTATTTTTAGCGGTTTTAGCTTCCGGGACCATTTTGAGGGCCTAAATGAAGGTTTTTCGGGATCGAGCTCCTCAATGATATTTGAAGGCATGATTGAGCTCCCCAAAATGAATCTCCTCAACGATACCTTTCGAACGAGCTATCACACGCCTAAAACAAAGATTGTATGCAAAAGTTACGACCCGGGGAAATTAATGTACTAACTTACCCAAATGAGGCCCACATGACTTTTGGCGCTTCATCTCCTAGGGTTAGGTTTTTAGATGTCTAGGGTTTTTGGCATTATTTCTTATTGTAAAAGGTCCTTCAGAGCCTCATTGTAACCTCTTCTTGTGAATGTGCGCTGGCGTCACATCTCTTCTCAGAGATAAGCTGCCACCATTCCAACAACTTGTTTCCGCTGCATTTTACAGTTTCAACTTATTTCGTTATTTAATAGAAAACCAATTTTACTGTATCTTTGTTATTTTGTGTTAAGCACCTGTTAATAATCTGTATTCATTTCGTTCTGCTCATAAAATCTGGATCATGGGAAAACCCACCGACTATCTGAGATAGGGTATATAAAATCTACATCCAACAACTTTTGTAATTCTTCCTTAACAATATCCCTTAGATGGGGATTCAGTCTTCTCTACGGCTGTCGGATAGGTCAAGCGTCCTTCTCAATATAAATGTGATGTGTGCAGAGTTGCAGATCAATACTTTCATATCAAAGTACTCCCATGCAAAAGCTTTCTGATATTTGGAGAGGACTTGAATTAACTTTTGTTGTTGTTGTTCATCTAAATTGGCATTGATGTTCAGAGACTTCCCTGGTGCAATCTCGATGGATTTGTTGTTATGAACAGTTGTAGTTGGAATTTGTTCTTCCATTAAATCTTCCAACGAGTCTCCCTGTCCTTCACAGTCTAGAACATCTTTGAGCATCTGGCAGGTTGGGTTACTCATGGTGGTTGGACTATTAATAAACCCATTGATTACGTCATCCTCTAGCTGGTTTTTAAGTCCGAGGGCTTCTTCCAGCGTGAGAGGGGCTTGTAAATCCTTTTCTGGATATCGTGGTGGTGGCAATTGTGGATATACGAAAGTTGGGCTTGGCTTGGTAGGAAGATATAAGATGAGATTCTTTGTGACACCTCCTCTAGCAATTGTCATATTACCCGTTTGACATCCTATGTACACATCTGCTGTTGCGATCCATGATCTGCCTAGTATCAATGGATGTCCTTCAAGTCCACTTCTTGGGTTGATGATGAGGAAATCCGCTGGATGCTCCCAAGAATCGACGGAGATAGCTATATCATGTAATGTGCCAACTAGTCGAACCACCCATCGATCTGCCAATTGTAACATAATTGGGGTGGGTTCGAAGGAATAAAAAACCAGGGTATTGCAAGTTTCCATAGTCAAGATGTTGATGGCCGCTCCCAAATCAACTAGTGTATTTGGAAAAGAACATCCCTAGATCTAAACTATTACTATGGGATTCCCTGGATCTGCATATTTAATTGGTTCTTGTCTACCAAGAATTAGATTAGACAAGGCTCCTACTATGCGAACTGTCGATGATGAATTTTTGATCTTCCTAACATGCTTCCTCCCACATAGTTCCTTGATTGTTTTCACGTAGATTGAAATATCTTGTAGAGCCTGCAGGAGTGGAATCTTGACATATAGATTCTTTAGTTCCCCTACAATGTCAAAGTTGGGATATTCAACAGGTTTTGCTATCATCAATCTTTAGGGGAACGGAGGGGATGGAGTTGCATCCTTATCGGGATCCTGTTATTCGAATATGTTTCCCCTCTGCTCGATTTATTCTGTTATTACCACAGTTGAAGGTGTTATTGCTAGTTTTTTTTCACTCTCCTGCTCTTGAGAAATGTTATTTTCTTTAGGAGAGATTATATGCCCCGATCTCAACTGGAGTTCGTTGCACCCTACCGAGTTAGTTTCCCCTTCCCCGTTCTCCATAATCTGGACGAGCTGAGCCGGTTTATTATTAAGATTTGGGTGAGGTTGGGCTAGTAATTGGCGACGCAATTGCGATTGAGGGTTTTGGGGCAGTTGGAGTGGAGCTTGCAACATGGGTTGGGTTTGAGGGGCCATCCCCATGGGTTGATTATTTATCCCCACGGGGAGCTGCCAATTCTGGTTCCAATTTGGGTTTTGGGCAGTCGTGTTGGGCCACTGTGAAGGGTAGGGGTTATTTGAATTTTTCCAGGGTGAGGTGGGGTATTTCTAGTTAGGCCAAGTGGA
>ML779536.1:496942-516404 GCA_009831015.1 Picea engelmannii
GTAGCTAAAGCAAACCTGAGTTTATCCACAATCAAGTTCCTCAAATGTTCATTTAAAGATTCTAAGATTAAGATCTTACTTAACAAAATTGAAACCTAATTGCTAACATGCTGTGAATGAAAAGGAACTAGCTAACCTGCTAAATTCATTTAACTAAAAAGCAATGATTGAATCTGAGTAAAGACTTGGAGAATTAACTATTAACTAGGAATCGAATTGCTGGAAAGGAAATAGCGAATTATTCTAATGGAAAGAAACTGCAATTGTAATCTAATCATAAGGAACAACAAATATAACTAAATGGAAAGGAACAACGATTGTAACTTTAGCTGAAAGGAATGACAATTGTAACCTATTCGAAAGGAACAACAAATGTGAATCTTAAGTAAAAGGAACAATGCGTATGAAAACGTGAGGAACTGTCAAGCATAAAACTACAGTAATGGAAATTGGAATCAACAATCATTAACACTTAAGAGAGATATCTATCTCCTGTATGCAAACTGTATGAAATCATTAACACGCTTATGCATTCGTCCTAACTATTGTGAAAGAGAATTGAATCGTAAAACATAAATCAAACTGATACAATTACATCTGAAACAGTAGCTCCTTTAGACTGGGCCCTTGGTCATTAGAAGCACTGCTACTAGAAACTCAGTATATAGAAATGGTGAAAACGATCAAATCTTTTATTAACTTCATAGCCGGTACATCATTCACAAAAATGGATTATGCAGAATAACTCTGAGTTTGAATACTTGAACACAATTCTTAGATTGTCTTTCAGGATCTATTATCCTTTATATATACAATAATCTGAGTAAATCAAGCCATCCCGAGGATCAAAAGATCCTTAGGATTTCTTTACTATTATAAAGTTACAATATAGAAAATTGAATCATCTTTAAAACTGCTTTTGCGCCAAAAGTCCTCAACCTCCAATGGCTCACGCATCTTCAAGATTTCCTTTGCTATTTTGGTTTTGACAATATTTAACCAATCCTGTAACAAAATCAAACAATTCCAACCGTATTTTAGTATCTATTCATCATGACTTCAATAATATCACTAGAAGACATATTAATCATTTTCTACCCTAATTAACAAAAAAGTCACTCAAGATTGTGTCACGAACTGTGGGAATAAGGAGGATATTTGTACCTTTTTCATAACCCAACAGAGGGTCTGGGAGCTTATATTCTAGCCATATGTATTACTCTTGGACTTGCTTATATTCTCTCCTGAAGCATCTACGTAAGAATCTGTGACTCTTTTCAATCATTGGGCGATAACCACAAATTCCCTTCCAAGCAAGAACATGTCATCAACGAATTGGGAGTGGTTTATTGCCTTCACCCCTCGATGTTAATACCCATCAAATTCACGAATGTCCTCTCCATCTCCAATTTTTTCCCAGGGATTCTACCATTAGGATATAGAGCATGGGAAACAAAGGGAAACATTGCCCGAGGCCTCGCCTACTTTGAAAAAAGGGAACTGATATTTCATTCACCAAGGGAGTTGTCCACAAATAGTTGATACAGGTTGTGATTTAGTTAATAAATATCTATGCAAATCCAAATTTCTTTAGAACGTTGAGAGGGAATCCCTCACTTTGTCAAATGCATTAGAAATATTTAGTTGGATGACCATTCCTTTCTCTTTGTTATTTTAACTAGAATGGATGCCTCCTGCACCATAAGAATATTATCTGAAATTTGTTTCTATCTAACAAAAACCCCTTGGTTTTTTGAGATAACCTTGGGTAGAAAGTTGCTTCACTTGAGAGGATTTTTGTCAATATTTTATAAGATGCATTATAGAGAGGAATTGGCCTAAATCTTGTAAAGGAGACGAGGTATTCTTCTTAGGAATCAAGGCTAAGAAAAAGGAATTGATCCCACTTCCTAGGTTTAACTTTCGGCGAGATTTGTTTAGCATCATGTAGAGATCTGTTTGAATAATATCTCAAGAGTCTCTGTAGAAACAAATGGTGAATCCATATGGACCATGTGCTTTATCTAAGTTCAACTCCCAGATTGCTTGGATCAGTCTTCACTAGATTAATACTTAATTATCTTCCATTGTGACCAGTCTTGGAAATGGATTGAAGAAGCACTTGGGTGGCATTATCTGTGGCAGGTTCTTCCTTTGTATACATATTTTTGTAGTGCTAGTGAAGAGCTACCCAATGAAGGTCTTCAAAATGAGAGGCTCTTTCTCTAGTTTTGAGAGTGAATTCTTGGATATTGTTGTGCAATTGTCTCACATGAGATTGCTTGTGGAAAAAGCTCATGTTTTAACCTCCAAACTTTAGCTATAGTCTCCTCGATTTCAATCTACAATGCTCCTCTTTGAAAAATACTTTATGCACCTACCATGGAATTTCCCTCTCTTCACCCTATAAGGCTTGGGTAATTTCTTGAGCCTCCATGGCTATTTGGAGTTTTTCTAGCTAGAGTTGTAGTGCCTCCCTTTCTTCACAAGGAGATACATAATTGAGTTTTTTCCATGCCTTAAGTTTCTTCTTTGTTCTTCTTGTTTTGGTATCCCACACAAAGGATGGAGACCTTTGATTCGGAAAATTCCATGCTTCTTCTATGATGTCAATGGAACAAGAATGTTGGAGCCATAGAGGATTAAATTTGAACGAAATCATCCCATAGTCAATCTATGCTTGGAGGGTGAGAAAAATGGGAATATGATCTGATATCTAGCCACGAAGAATGAATGTGTCTATGTGAAAATTTTCTAGTGGGAATGAGCTCTAGAGGAGAAAACAATCTAGTCACTTCGCTATATGCCTAGGCCTTAACGTCCTATTCAACTAAGTAAGCTTCCCTTTTTTAAGCTTGGGATTTTTTGTGCCTTCAACAACCTGTTTAAGTTTTGAGAAAAACTAGCCCCCTCTCGACTTTCCTTCTTCTTTTTTGGGAATTGTATTGGTCTAATCTCCTCGTTGTCTTCATTGTCTTGTAGCTTGGTTTCTTTCAATTCCTTTGAAATGAATATGTTATATGAGCTTCCATGTTTCACACTCTTAATTATGATTCAATTTCATTCCTCTGACTTGGGATGCTATTTTCCTTCAAGAGGTTTTTAACTTAATTTTTGAATTTTGCATCAATTTCCCAAATCAGACCACTTTCATCATCTTTTACTTTTTCTTTTTTAGTTCAATCTCCTTTTCTTTTTTATTGATTTTTTTTTACTTTTCAATTCAAGTGTTTTTTTCAAACTTTTTCAATTCTCTTTTATTCCTTATCTTTCTTATTCTAACTTTGCCCCTCTGATTTCCAAGTCATGCTCGATTGTCAAATCGGGCCCCATTCTCATTTTACTCTCATTCTCCTTGCTTGATTTCAAAATATGCCCAACTTCAACAAAGATCCCCTTCAATTCTTCATTTTAATGGTCATTTCTTTTCTTTTCAAATTCTTCTTATCTTCAAATTTCCTTCCCCCAATTTTTATATCGAGCCCGACTTCAAAATTGGGCCCTAACTTCACCTCCCTTTGTTGAGCCTTGTCCCTATTTCCAAATTAGACCCTTCTATCACCATTCAAATTGTTCAAACTTTTGATTTTGTTGTTTTACCTTCTTTTCTAGATTTGGACCGAACCTTGGAAGACCATATTCTTTAATTGACCCAAACCTATGAATCAGGCCCTCCCATCACCAAAGTTCCTAAACCTTGTTTTGATTTGGAGATCGAGCTCGATCTTCAAATCAAGCTTTCCCCACTGAAATATAGTGAGAAGGGGTCTGATTTTCATGTTGGCCTCCCTTTTTCACTAAATTTTGTTTGCTTCTTTGATATTCTTCAAAACCTCCATGAAACCTTCGAAATCTTTCTCCTGAACAAGAAGCCTTGCCTTTATAATCTTTGGAGTTTGGTTGTGATCGACTAAATTTTCAAAATCATGTCTCCTTTCCACTAAATACTTGTAACTCATTCAAATTCCTAATTGGTCAAAACATTTGAATTAGGCCTCTTCGTTGTGAACTCTTACTCTAATTCCATGATTGGTCCCAATGGCCAAACCAATCCCTACCTCTCCTAAATATAGTGAGAATGGGTCTTGATTTTTTAGTCATCATCGACTCTTAAATTGATCTTCTTCGCTTTCGAACTCTTCGCATGTGTGGATATTTACAAGTTCAAATTGATTTCCTTAACATATACATACCTCTCGTACATTAACGCACTTTTAAACCAATTCTTGTATTGGCTCAATTCAATGACACCATAACTTGAACCACCACCTTTCAAACTTACAAATAAATGCAAGCTTTCCCTTTGGGTTTTTGAATTAAAAGTTTGAATTTGAATGCAAAATCTCATTCGTTTGAATATTCTATGCATTAAAGTTACGATTAGTTTCCCCTAGTAAAGCTTGAGACTGTAGAAGAATTCAGGGATGTTACAACCTAGAAATAGTCACCTATCCATCGACTTCACTAACCAAGTATTGGATTTCAAAATGATATTGTTTGCTTAGCAAGTTTTTTTTTTTAATGAGTTAGTTTGATCTAGATTGGATCACTATATTATTTTCATCTATCTCGATCAAAGTGGAAAAAATTGGAGGAATCAACTTGCAGGGTCATTTTAGTGGCAAGTCCCAGTTTGGAAAATTGGGGTCCGGAACCTTCCAGATCCATTTGAGGCATTAAACAACGTTTTTTGGGATTCTGGTGTCCAATACTTTTGCCCACCCCCTTGAAGGTTTTCTACACTTTGAGACCTTTCCAAAGGTGCATACCATGCATCAATTGGAGCTCATATGCAAAAGTTATGCCTCCCACAAGTTAACCTATCATGTTGACCACCTGGTATGAGAAGATGCCACATAATCCCTTGTTATTCATGCATATGGGGCTATCCACATGAGGACTTTCAAGAAGAATCTAGAGGGTCCAAAACCTTATCACAATTGAAGGTTGAGGAAGTCAAAACCCTAACCCTCTATTGGGTTATGTTAAATACCAAGCCTCTAGGAGGAGAAGGGTTTTCATTCTATGCCATTGTATTTTTTTCCATAGCAGAGTAGAACAACTGGGAGTGGGAAATTAGAGAGCATAACAGAGGGGGAAGTTGATGTTTGAATCAGTTAAGATCGAAATAGCAACCTCACAAAGATATTAATCCCCCTGCATTTTTATAGAGGTGGTACTCCTTTGTATATTCTTTAAAGATTTATATTTGAATATCTTGGGACAACGACTTGAAAAATAAGAGAATGCTAAATAGAAAACTCCAAATCTTTATGAATCAAATAAATTAAAAATGTTGTTGACTGAAAATAAGATACATGCATCAAAGAATTCCTAATAAAGGGATCGAAAATCTTCACTCATAAAATATAATTGCAGAAATATTATACATAAATAACAATTACAAAAACATAATACAGATCTCACATCCATCATAGAATTCAATTGTTTTCGATCGCATTCAATGAAGGAAAGATAAAGGTCCACATATCAGAGAACTTTAAAAGAGTTTTTTCATTGAAAATGAAATAGAATATGATAGGAAAACTTTAAATATCCAATGCTCAAAACTCAGAGTTCAAAACATATTATTAAAGTTTATTCCCGAAGTAATTCTCTGGGATTTATACAAAAATAGTATAGTCTTTGATAGTCTTAAAAATTGAAATGCATTCGTCCAAAATTGGACTGGGATGGGCTTTCGTGGACCATAAAATAAAGATAAGAACAAGAATAGGGTTGGACATGAAAGGAAGACAAAGAAAGAAAGATTGAAAAATCAATTATGTTTTTCTTCGGAAAGATAAAACACAACTGGATGACTTTTGAATAGGAAGAGAAAATAATTGGGAAGAATGTGATATGTATTACTCATTGTGATGGAATCTCTCTCTATTATTTTGTGGCCAATGTTTCTTTTACATTCTCCTTGGTGGCAGTTTCATGGCCGGTATCAACCGCTTCCATTTAATCTTCTTCAATAATCTTGATTAAAGCTAACTTTAACCAATTCTCAATGTATTCGCGCATATGAGCAATGGTTATCTCTTGTTTGACCCTTATATCAAATAATGTACTTTCAAATTCTCTAAAATCAATTGAAAGTTGTTGTAATGTAACTTCAATGTCTTCATTTTTATTTATATATTCTACAAGCCAACTTTCAATTTCTTACTTTGTATACTCAGTCATGTTATAAGGGAAAAACTCTCTATGGCCAAGGGTAAACCACAACAGACAGGTATGAATGTAGAAATCAACTCAATTCCAACATATGATATATAGACTCATGTGCAATATAAGAAATATGCCTACCTCGATCCAAAGTTTGATGATGTTCCACCGTTGAGCACTTTGACCCAAAGCTTTATACCTGCGAGAAGTTCTCAACAAACAAGAAAATCAAGCATATAGTGATGACATAAAAGGGGTTATCACATCAGATAGCATAATCCATTAATAAACAATACAAACATGCCCATGGATAATAATCATATATTTGCAAGATATCAATAGGACGAGAAAGGAGTATTTCTATTAATAATTGATCAACAAAAGTGACAACGTTACAGACTTACATGTCGGCACGGTTCGAAACCAAGAAACCAAGTTCCTTCCAACTGGGTCTCCACCACTTCAATCTTCCACCAAAGGCAAGCTCATAGGAAAGAGGTAATGAGGTCCTCTCGACAATAGGGAAAGAGCTTGGGGGGATGAACACTATGTTCAGACTTGAGGGACAAAGGGATGCAGACTCAATATGAAGTAATTTCTCTAGAGTAACTTTGCTCTCAAAGTTGAATGCTTTGTCCTATTTTCCGTAGCTCGAAATTGTGCCCTTATAGCCTTCAAAATGCAACCGAAGGGCTGAGTCAGAATGTTTCCAGTATATGGAAGGCCAAGGATCAGAGATCTCCTGTCGTGACATGGAAACCCGACCTCATTTTGTATTTTCTGGCACAAATCTCGATGTACGTGGGCTGTAGTGGAGCAGCCAGCGTATAAGCATCTTGCATAACAGATAGGGAGCGTATATGTGGAAAAATGTATATTTTTAGCTCTGGATTCATCAAAAAGGGATGATAAGTCTGCATAGGGAAATGGAAAAAGGCCCTATGTGCAAGATAACAATGGTGAGGCAAATATTGCTATAACAGATGCCCCCTAATGTGTGAGATCAGAGGAGTATATGCGATGGACGAAATACATTATAAATAACCCAGAAGTGGAGTGGTAGAGAACCATCTGGATGAACTCAATTGCTCATTACATTATGTACTGACTTTGCATAAATGGCTGCCAAGAATACAATGCAGATCCATGTGGAAAATATACCAAACAAGTGTTCATGGCCATGAATAGGCAAATACAAATGCGGTTACATGCCAAAAGTTGTCATAGTCACGAACAAGGACTAGTGAAACCAATCTCAAAATCAATTTGAATATATATGTATACCACGGAGTACACTTTGATCTCCCATGATCACTGAAGTCAAATAGGTACTGGTCCAATGAAAGGGAAGCAACAACTCAGGAAAGATGTGGCCACATAATGGTGTCTTCAAGTCTTCTACACTATCCACCAATGGTGAAAGTCTACATCATGTGAATAAATGAGTTGAGGTCGAACACGATGAGACATCATTTGATTATCGGTCATTGAGGTATACAGTTAACAAATGCGAGACAACCTACCAATAATGGAAGTAGGTATCAAGGCACTGAGTACATCTCTACAAGTGTGAATAAAGGAGTTGGTGTCGAACACTTGAGAAATCCATTGATTAGGAGACACTGATGTATTCCCATCTGTCAATAGCGAGAGAGCCTGCCACTAATGACTGCAAGCCTCAAGGTACTCATAAAACTCTAGGTCCCATATCCAGAATAAATGAGTTGAAGTCGATGGAAAGAGACCCGCTGAAAGGAGAGCATTGAGACATCTCTCATCATTCAGCATGAGGAACAAAGCAAGAGCTTCATGATTTGGTGGAGATCAGACGAAGAACATGTTCACGAACCAACGACCCTGTGCATCTTTTGCATGTGCCAGATGCAAGCAGTACACGAAAATGACCCTCTGAATAGCAGCAAATGATAAAAAACTGCTGACAAAGGCGAGGAAACCACCAATAAGGCTAATGGCATCCAAGACACTACACGAATCCCAAAGTGTGAATAGATGTCTTACTATCGAACACAAGGGAGACCACCTAGTCAACGACCAATGATGAAATCTCAATTGTCGGGTTCAAGGTGACCTACCAATGATGGAAGTGAGGCCAAGGTGCATGATAAGACCAAAGTATCATGTGATTCTGAGACAAACTGAGGGTATGGCCGACATGCAAAGTTAAGATTTCTGAGGAGTGGCCGACATAAGTTGATAGACTTCCTTTGAACAAGAGCATGAGAAATATGGTGGAATCCGACAACATAGACTCAATGATGTGACAATTAGATGCAGGAGGCATCCATAATGTTCTCTATAGGGACTAGAAGAGTAACCAGTCGGAAGAGAAAACTTTGTAGCGAGATAAGCTTCCTAAGGCCATGCTAAACCCAAAATTATGATGACACAAGGACTCAATAACTTTGTGCTATGTTCAAAGGCGACATGACTGTTGCCAATTACAATATAGTACTCCCTTCCTGCCTGTCTTTTTTTGTTTTTTCATAACAAATGAATTCTATGATACAGAGGAGGGAACGAGTGTCGCAAGTAAGCAAAACTAGTTCTAGCAGTGGAACGTACCTATGCTTTATGTAAGGAAATGCATGCGGGAGATGGACACTCGAGGTGATGTTCCCTCCAGGGTATAGGGTGTCAAATTGTGAAGGATATAAACAAGGCTCTGCTTGGTTGAGGATGCAAACTGCTTAGGCAATGGTTTATAATGCAAAGCGAGAACCGGATAAAGGATCAATACTGCAAGTGAGGGCATGAGGTGCAATCACAACTTAACGCCAAAAAATGTCCTTTTTTATATCTCTTAGTCTACTTGGTGTGAAAAAGGGGTAAACTTGTGCCAAATAGATGTCTTTTCGAATCCAATTTACAAGTGTGAAAAAGACAAATTCACTCGGTAATCATTTTAATTTTTGATAGTGAATCGAAAAACAGCTTAACTAAGACTCATGACCTTTCAAATCCAACTTTAACAAGTGTGAAAGGGACAAATCACTCGACGATCTTTTCAGTTTTTAGACGAGTCGAAAAAGAGCTTAACTGAGACTTGTTTTTGGGAGTCCGTGGGTAATAAGGCCGCATGTGCATGAATGAGAAATGAGGCTCATCATAAAGTCATGTGTTGAATTATAATGGATTCCCGGTCCCAAGGAAAAAAAATCGGCATGGGCACCAAATGACAAAGAGGTTCTAACTAAGGTACCCATGTTTGGTAAGTCTCTACAATTTATTAACGATGATATTAATAGCAGATGGAGGGTTATGCGTCGCAATAAATGGGTTCATACCTAAGGCGTAAAAAGCGGTAGTCAAAGGATAATGAAAAATGCACGATGGAGTAGATACCTATCCTATATGCTAGGTTATGAATATACCTGCCCGAGGAGACGAAGGACCAACTATGGCGTTGAAATCCGTAAGAAAATTGAGTCAAAATTGCAAAAACCGGCTTAGAACCATTCTTGAATTAGTCCATTAGGTGAAAAAATAGCATGAAACTATATCAAGTGGGTAAAAATAGCTTATAAATAGTAATAAAATCACAAATTACTGTATCATTTTGATTTTTACCCAAATAGTGTAATTTGGACTAAAAAACCTCCAAGATTCAAATGACGATTGTGGGAGCAATAAGCAACAAAATCACGAACCTTCTGGATTAGGTAACTCTTCATCTCATCCTCTTCAAATTCAGTGGTTTACATTTTTGAATTAGGTTCTATTTTATTAGTTTTTGAGGGTGCAATTTGGGATTTTCGGTATATGCAGGTTTCTCTGAATAGGTTGCATGTATGACTACGTATACGCCCCTATGTGAACCACAAGGGGCATATATCAAGCCCTACCCATGACTGTGAGCAGGTAAAGTCGCGTATATGTACGCAAAATGCAAAAAAAGAGGGGTTTCTAACTAAAAAATGATTTGTTTTTTGTAGGATGGTGTTGGAATGGAGAGAGCGAGAGCATGAGGAGGTAGACGCAGCAGTGGATCAAGATCCAGTGTCTCAAGCGGCTCTAAAAAGATGTGGTTTATACAAGTTTTGGGCTCTCAAAGGAATGAGGGCCCAAGTGAGGTTGTTGGAAATGATGGTGGGTTACTGGGATCCCAATAGCGAGAGATTTATCCTTGATGGACAACCATTAAGGATCGAAGTAGAGGACATCTACTTCTTGAATGGAATTTCACACCGAGGAGAGGTTGTGGAATTTCATAAGATACTTGTGTGATCACAGATGTGGGTTCGCGACGACCAGAGGGATTCCTATGACACAGACGGAGGCACTAGGGAGATGAGACGACGGGAGGAGAAGTGAAGAGAGTCCTACAGAATGTACATGGCAACCTGTTTTGTTTGACACAAAGGATTCTTATGGTTCAGGTAGATAATCTACATGAAGCCATGCAACAACAGGTTGTTGGTGTACTTAGAGCACGGGTACGACTCTTCTAGCGTCTCGCAAATGCCATGGTTTTCTATCATGACACACATCTGACACCATAGGCGTAGATGTCATGGGATACATATATCGGCTGTATATGTATTTTGAAGGTTTTAGCCCCAATTTTGTAATATAAACACCATATTGTTTGAAAGATATAAAGAGGGATCTTTGGCTTTACTCATATCTTACAATGTGTACATTGATTTACTGGTTTTCTTTGCTTTATTAATGTGAAAAATGCCAATCTAAAACATAATTATCATAGGCATCAGATACATGATTAGAACTTCTAGGAATGTGAAAATATGTAATAAAATCAAATTTTCGTTCTAAAAGACGTACCTGTAGGAATCAATGGAGTAACGTAGGATCACGCATGCGGTAACGACTGTTCAACTGACATACTAGTAACTGGGAATCCAAGCGAACCTCTGGTGAGTGAATACCATGTGAGATAGCATCGCGCAAAAGTTATATGACGACGCTATATTCGACCACATTATTCGTGGATGGCCCTAGGCATACGCCACCTGAAGACAACAACAGACCCTCGGGCGAGTAAATCACCCAAACGACGGAAGCCAAGTTCTGTGTATGACGACTGGATCCATCTGCAAATCCTAGGTAGACTGAAGACTCCGTTGACATTTTCCAACCAAAAGGGAAAACTCGATAAACAAGCCAAAGACAAAAAGAAAAGGGGGAAAAGATGTATATACACTAAATTTACATTAGTATACAAAGGGTTTCGCCCAAGCCTAGGGCTCAAGCATAATACCTTTTCAAGTAGAGCCCATTTCTGGGCTCGGCCAGTTTATTCCCTTCATAATCTTCCAACTCGTAGGCTCCTTTTTCTAGAACATGTCGCACGATCTAAGGACCGTGTCACATGGGTTTAAACTTGCCTGCCCCTAGCGGTTCTTTGGCTTGGTCATACAAGAGGACCAAGTCACCCTTGGCATACAACTGGGGACAGACAGACTTGTCATACTGAACCTTGACACGTTTCATGTTTGCCTCGATAGCCGTAAAGGCGTCTCGACGCTGTGCATCAAGACTCTCTAGGTGCACAAGGCGTCGCTCTAAATTTGAAGTGTCAGGTAGGAGCTCGACTACCAACTTGAGAGAACGGATTTCACATTCAACAGGAAGTATTGACTCCATACCATGCACTAATTGAAAAGGGGAAAAACCGGTGGCAGTCTCGACCGAGGTTCAGTATGCCCAAAGCGCGGGATATAGCATGATGTGCCATTCAAAATTACTCCGGCTGACAGTTTTTTGCAAGATAGTCTTGAGAGACTTTTTGACGGGCTCTACTTGCCCATTTTCCTGGGGGTAATAAGGAGATGAGTGACCATGTCTAAACCCTAGCTTGGATGCTAGTTCTACCATCATTTCATTTTGAAAGTGACTGCCATGATTAACGACAATCTCACTCGGGATACCGAACCGGGCGATAATTTGTTTGAACACGAAGAAGGATGCAGTCTTCCCATCGAATTTTATGGTAGGCATGGCTTCGACCCACTTGGTAAAGTAGTTGACAGCCATGATAATGTGTTGATGCCCCCCCAACCGAAGTTGGGTTGTAATCGATGAAATCTACCCCCCACTTGGTGAAGGGACCGACGATAATGACTGGGTGAAGAGGGGCTGGGTGCGAGCGCATTTTTTGAGTGAACACCTGGCAAGGGTGACACTTCTTAACCGCTTCAATGCAATCTTTAAATATGGTGGGCCAGAAGTAACCGACTCGCAGGATTTTTTGGGCTGTCACAAGCCCAGATAGATGACCGCCACAAGCCCCTTTGTGGCAATCATTTAGGACTGACTYAGCTTCCTCGTGAGTTATGTAGTGACRTAAGATACTATCTATTCCTCAGTGAGAGAAAGTGTTGYCGACGATGGTATACTTTTTGGCTTGGTATCTAACACGCCGTCAATCATCTCGCGAGAGATGCTGAGTGAACTTCAAGGTTTGAAGATATAAAACAATGTCTCCATACCAGGGATCAGGCGAGGCGAYAAGGAAAATGTGTTCGTCTGCAAATGAATCAACATGGATAACATCCTCGTCTAATCTTGGAAAATTAGATATTAACTTTGGAAAAACTAGTGATTTCTTGGACTTGGCCGAAGCAAAGTCGAGATCAAATTCTTGTAAGATGACAATCCATTTATTACATTTCTCGCCTATGATACGCCTAGTGACGATGTATTGAAATGGATTGACATCGACAACCACAGTAGTCTTGCAAAACAATATATAGTGTCATAAACGTTGGACTGCGTGAATGACAACCAAAGCTAGTTTTTCAACGTGGGAGTAATTAAGCTCAAGACTGAATAAATTTCGACTGAGATAGTAGATGACTTGCTCATGGAGATCATCATCCTCCTGAACTAAAACCATACCAATCGTCTCTTCAGATGCGGCAATATACAACAAGTAATCTCTACTGTAATCAATATATTTCAGCAGAGGAGCTGATACCAAGGCTTTCTTTAAAGCATCAAAATACTCCTAAGCTCGCTCATCCCAGATAAAAGGGGTGTCTTTCTTCAATAGGCGCATGAAAACCTTAGTGATATTGGCATAATTCACTATAAACTGACACAAAAAGTTAGCTTTCCCCTGTAAACCTTGAAGTTGCCTAATCGTGCGCGGGGGAGGCAACTGAAGTATTGCCTCAACCTTAAGAGGATCTACCATGAGCCCAGTCTCAGAAACTAAGAATCCTAAGAGATGACCAGACCTAATGCAAAAGATGCATTTGTGAGGGTTTAACCGGATTCTACAGTAACGAAATCTTTCAAAAACCAGCCGAAGGTGTGCAACATGATCCACTGTCTTGCAAGAGTGAGCAACAAGATCATCGAGGTAAGTTTCGACTATGTGCTTGAGATCGTGAAAAGAGAAAGTCATGGCGCATTGGAAGGTCACTCCGGTGTTTTCCAGGTCGAAAGGCATTTTCCGGTATGCAAAAGTACCCCAAGGACATATAAATTTCGTCTCGTGTTGGTCCTCAGGTTTGATTTGGATTTGGTTATATCCTGAAAATCCATCCATAAAAGAAAATATTTCACTTCCCACACACTCATCGAGAATCTGATCAATGAAAGGCATGGGGAAGTTATCTTTAGGACAAGCCTTGTTCAGGTCGCGAAAGTCCATACACACACAGATGGTTCCTTGCTTTTTATTCATAGGAACGAGGTTGGATACTCATTTGGTTAAGGGAACCGGGTAGATGAAGCCATCATTAAGTAGGTTCTCCACCTCTGTCTTAATAGCGGGGCCCTTCCTAGGATTAACAGCTCTAAGACGTTGTCGAACAGGTTTAGCATCTGGATAAGTCCTAATCTCATGTTTGACAATACGAGGGTCAATCCCTGGCATCTCTTCATATGACCAAGCGAATACATCTCAAAATTCTTTAAAGACGTTGGTGTAGTTCAGAATCTCTTCTGGCGAACAATCCACACCTATATTTATGTTCTCAATCTTGCTAGGGGTACGAGAGATATCGACCGAGACGGTAGGAGAAATACTTTCCATATTTCCTTCGGCATAAATACCGTGCGTATCAAGTGGAACTATGGCATGACTGACTATCTCACTTAGAGTAGATCGAAAATCATCTTGCTCGATTCTTTCAAGACTTGGGAGAAAATAAGATCGATGATGCATATCATCCCAAGGTCTCTCAGAAACATTCATGGCTTCAAGGATGGCTTCATCCAAAGGCAAAGTCTCTTCTAAGAAATCATGTGAACAAGATAACGAGGTGGCCCATACAGGGCTAAGAACAAGATCCTCCTCGTTGGTCTGCGAGGTAATAGGATTGGGATCAACGAAAGAGTCAAGAACAACTTGATATGCAATCTCCGCTACTGATAGTGGCATAGCCATGCCAGCATGCGACTGACCTTCACACGACGTAGTTAGAGAAGGTATGGTCCATGGATCACTAAGATAGGAAGTGCGGAAAGGAATGGACCTCCCTGCTGAAGCAAGCCTACTAGACATGGCGTAAATGTGGTGAATCAGTGCCGAGAAGTCGAAAGTACCCATGAGGGAAGAATACATTCTGACACGGATATTCTTAGTTGTCGGCTGAGAATTGTCGATCATTGGGATCGACGGTCCAACAGATGCGTTAGGACTAGAGTATGCAAAGGATAACTGGTCGAATGTCATGATCTCCCCTTTATGAGGAAAACAAAGTGTGCATAGGATATACGATACGACAACAACCATAACATAGGTCCAATTGCGACCTAGTAACAAGTTATAATCGAGAGGTCCATCAACTACCTCTACTTCCACCTCTACCGTCTTCCCACCTAAATGGACCAGAAATGTGGGGAAAATACCATGAGGGCGGAAGGAATGACTGTCAAATGCAGTCAACATGTTCGAAGACTTGGAAAGGGTCGGAGAACTAATAGATTTCCAACAGACCAGGGACATCACGCAAGTGGCAACACCTTCATCAACGACCGCTCGTTTGATAGTATACTTGGAATACTCCACGTGGATTTGAAAAGCCACATGGTAGGGTAAGTGAGGCTTCACGTATGTGATATCAAACTTGATAACTTTCGAGCCACTAGGTTCTAGAGCTCCTAAGGCAGAGAGTAAGGCATTCTTTTATGATGGACATGTCTGGAGTACCTCCAAGGCCGACATCGCACAAGGGGTTTGGCCCAGATCCTCAACAATAGAGTAGTTTTGGGCAGATCTAGCATTAGGGTTGTGGGTAGAGCACTTGAGTACTCCTTTCAAAATATGAGGTGGTGGCTCTAGTTTCTCAATCTATAAGTTCATCTCCTAGGGGGGGAAGAGGAGCTTCTAGGCTAGTACTAGCTTTTGAAGAGCTATAATCTCGAGAGTAGGTGGCTATATCAATTTGTGCGTCGACCATATTGATACAAACATGGTCGCCATCTTGCGGTGGTGGATTTTGACTTCCGCCAGGTGCATTTTCGGTGTTCGAAGAACTCGAGGCTAAGTGCTGGTTGTGTGGGAATGGATTCGTC
This sequence comes from Picea engelmannii, assembly GCA_009831015.1. Taxonomy (NCBI): domain Eukaryota; kingdom Viridiplantae; phylum Streptophyta; class Pinopsida; order Pinales; family Pinaceae; genus Picea; species Picea engelmannii. The sequence goes on from ML779536.1 coordinate 512,624, forward strand.
ACCACAGCGGGTGGTAGATTTAAAAGCCTCGCATCCTCCGCAAGTTTTGGGCATAAGTGTGTAAGGTGGTCATCGGTACAAAGTTTACAAGGAAACTTCACCTTACGCTTCTCTTTCTTTCCTTCTCCAACATCGTTATTCTACTTCCCATTATTATCTTTGTCCTTGGGTTTATTATTATTCTTCCCACCCTTACGATTATTTCGACCTTTCCTTTTGTTCCCATCTAGTTGCTGGTCACCATTTGGGTTTTTCGATGATTGCACAGAATGTACATCCACCGACTAGATGGGTTTGGAGGATCCAGATGAAGATGGTCCTCTGGCAGACTTCATTTCCGAGTTTGTGGATTTTACATTGGCGAACACTACAATGCCATCGGCATGAGGTCTGAGATTCTATCTAGGATTGTGATTTGGCTACGCTGCATCTGTAAGAAGGTGGTATAACATCCCAGACTAAGCATATATCAGATCGAGTTGTTGGGCTCTAAAGATAACTTCTTCCTCATTGAAGACCCCGGAAGTAACAACGTCCTTTGAGATAGGAGTGTGTAAAGACTTTAGGAACCATTCTAGAATAAAGGCCAAGGGTATAGGAGTCTTAATCAATTGCCTCCGTCTACGCCATTCCTGGATATGGTCTGAGATGTGAGTGTCGGTACCCTGGCGTAAAGTCAACAAAAGTTCAAGGCCAACATCATAACGGATGGACAGTTGGAGGTGGTTGAGAAAGGCTAGCACCAACTGATGAAATGACCCATATGTCCCCCTAGGTAGCTCAATGTACCATTGTGACGCAACTCCAATGAGAGTGCACTTAAACAATCGTAATCTAATAGAATCATGATTTAGAGAATTCGATGAGCACCAAAGGTGAAAAGTAGTGACGTGATCACCAGGGTCCTCACCATTCTTACCTTAAAACTTTGGAATGTATGACGAAATTTTGGTAGGGATAGGGGGCCATGTGGGATCATGACTCACCGGGTCGTTCATTAATTTAGAAAAATCTGGTAGATTAAGCGTGGCCAGAAAGGGGAGACGGGGTTGCGACATCTGACCCCATCCTCCCGTGAAAGATTGTGCATTAGGAACTGCATTCCATCCAGGGTTCTGGTAAGGACCAAAACCTTGTCCGGGATTATGAGGCCCTCCTCCGAGCTAATTAGTAAAATATGGATTGGGCATCATTCCAACAAGAATGTTCTTATAAGGGTTATGAAGGTTGCCCCCAGTTGGATTAGATCCAAGCTGAGGGTTGTTAAAATTTCCCCCAACTGGATTGGATCCAGGTTGGGGAGTGCCCAAAGTGTAAGACTGACCTCCTCTAGGTGAAAACTCGGAGGATTGAAGTGGATTCGTCATGCCAAAAGCATTGGTCAGAATCGACACCGAGGGGATAGGGATATAGGGTGGAACTTGTCTGCCAGCTGGGTTGTTCCATCCAACCATAGAAGGATTAGACCCAGGGTTAAGAATAGGGACACTCCCTACATTAGGATTTGCTTGGGGAATATGAGAACCACCAAACGGGAAGGGAGTGTAAGGAGGTGTAGTCCCCCTAAGTCCAAAGCTAGCGTTATGGCCAACAGCTGGGATGGCAGTTGAAAACTGCGAAGTGAAGTTAGGCATACCATAAGAAAATGGACTAGAAGCCATGGGGATGGTCTGAACATTGTAACTCAGCGAGTGGCCAAAACCCCCAAAAGGGTTAGAGGCAAGAGATGAAGCATTAACTACAGGCCGAGCCATAGTACCGGTATAAGCCTCCGACACTGCAACTGTAGCGGCTGCAAGTGTCGAAGGGGTGCCATAAACTATAGTGGGATTGGGAGATGAAGAACTCCCAGTGTTCTGAAGACTAGACTTGGTACTCATCCTTGTGGAACCACAAGTCTGAAAAGTGGATGTGTGTGTACCACTCCTGATAACTCTACGCCTTTTAAAAGGCAAGAACTCAAAAACCGGTGGTAACTGGAACAACCGACGGGACTTGTGAGGAAGTTGGTCTGAATCCACGACGACTTATGACTCTCCAACAAATAAACAATATATCCTAAGGCCAACTAGTAGTCAAAGAGCATACCAAAAAGTCAAATGGCCAATATGCATGCAAACGGGCTAAAGTGGCTGAGTGGCCTCCCTCGCTAAAGATGGTATGCCTCGTCTAAGAGGGACCTGAGACTCCCTGCTAAAGTTTGGAGGTAACATAATCAATTATAAGGGCCCTCATAGGCTTAACAACCTGTCGGTCAGATCCCCCCGGAGAGGTAATCCTCCATAAAGGCTGTGTGTTGTCCGACCCCTATCTGACTTAGGGTACAAGCAGAATAACCCCTGCAAGTAACCTATGAGATACCTAAGTCAAGCAACTAATAAACCACTGTATAACCAATGCACAAGCGAGAAGTCGTAAGTCCGGATCACCGTATGGGAAGGGTAGCAAAGCCAAAAACCTTGAAAGCACTGCCTCTCACAGAGGTATGGGTACTAGCAAGATCCCCAAATACGAATAAATCCATAGAAGTATCTATGATGCTAGGTGAGTATACAGGGGTTATCCCTTCAACTAACTTCGCGTGACCTCGTGATTAACTCCGATGTGAGTGGAGCCTCCTGATATTACCAATTATACAATGGACTTCTCAACTCCTTGTCTCAGACACATATGTTGATTTAATTTCCTTGGAGAAGTTTACTCACAAAATCCTATTCCAAGGCATTAAATCCTAGGCTAGTTTGTGCACCCTAAAAATTAAAATCGTGACTAATCAATTTTAGTTTAAAGCATAAATTTTATTGGTCGTGGTTACTAAAAAATGTATGGAAGTGAAACTCATGATGTTATGACTCTGCAAGAAAATAAATATGGATATGATGCAAATTCTATATTTAACTTTTCAATGAATGATAAGCTAATAAAAACAATGCAGTGTTCAATTTCAACTTTGTAATTCAGAAGTAAAATGCAATCTTTCGCTAAATGTGCTAAGCTAATGATAAATATTCAAAGACAAAAATGCCAACCACTGTAAAATGCCTATTTTTTTGTATTTTCAATATTCTAAAAAGAAAATGCATGGACTGATGAGCAACCTGATATATAAATTCTACTGTGTATAAAAACAATAACTTGAGCAGAATACCAAACAACCAAACAAACAACCCAGAGAACAAGGACAAATAAAAAACGAAAAACAAAGAGAAAGACTCCGCCCAAAAATTCAACTCCAAACAGGTTTCCCGTCATCCTATATAATCTCAACAGGCACTATAGAGACCTAAGAAGGCTCAACAATCTTCAAATCCCACCCAACAATCACTAAACCAAGCAAACAAGCAAGGGGAAGTTGATCCGTAGGATCTTTTAATGACTTATGGTTGAGTTTTAATTTTGCATGCGTTAATTAACCATTTGGGAAACTTAGTGAAAGAATGAGGAAAGAAGAGGAATTATAACAACCATATACACATATGCAAATCTGAAATGAATAATAGACAACAAACCATAACACGCAGATTGATAACGGAGTTCGACACAACTTTGCCTACGTCTCCGGGCCTTTGTCTCTGTGGGAGAGGCTTCTTTATTTCTGCTCAAAAGCTCAAAATTACATCGCTGCAATGCCAAATGGATACAAGACTGATCTGGTCATGTTCGTCCAGATCACTAGAACCCTACAAAGAAAATGACACGCAAAACGGACGTCCGGAGCTCCCAGAAATGGTCCGACAACGTCTCCTCCTCAAAAGCTTCTCTACATCAAAATGGATTTGGC